>JAVJIX010000175.1:1607500-1627500 GCA_036785185.1 Paratrypauchen microcephalus | reverse complement strand
TCCAACCAAACCATGATGGCAGGATATAGCAGCAACAAACACCTTAAGAGTGGAAGAAGACCGTCCTTTATCCAGGAGAGACTGGAGGAACTCCAGGATAACAGGCACCAAACAAGACACAGGATCCTCACCGCGGGCAGAGCACCAGTGAGAAAACAATTTCCACCTGTTCCTATACTGCTGATGAGTGGAAGCCGCTCTGACATTCAACAGTGTTTGCCGAACAGGATCGGTGAGACCGATCAGCTGCAGCTCGGGCCCACCAATGGCCACACCCACAGTTGGAGGTGTTGAGGACTGGGATGCCATACTTGACCCCCCAACTGAGACAGCAGATCTCTCCTGGCTGAAAGACACCACGGGACACAGCAACACAGACTGTACAGCAACGGAAACCACGGTCGTGCTGGCCAGTATGGTGCGAACAGCAACAGTCTGTGGCCTTCCTGGAGAGCCCTCTGTAGGGTTGGCCAAATCAGAGGAAGAGGGGGAAAAGCATAGAGGAGGCACTGGGGCCAAGTGTGTGCCAGTGCATCCTATCCCAGAGAACCTGGTTCCCTCACGAGGGAGAACCACAGAGGACAGTGAGTCGACTCCTTTGAGGTGAACAGATCCACCACTGCCCCCCAAACAGGTTCCAGATCCTGTGCAACTCCTCCAGGTGAAGATGCCATTCCCCTGAAGAAGGTTACCTCCGGGAAAGATAATCTGCCACTTGATTGCCATCTCCCGGTAAATGCTGACAGTGTGGACAGACGAGATGCAGCCCATGTTAACAGATCTCAAGACACCCTGAGAAGTCGTGCTGATCTGACACTTCCCTGATGGTTGATGTGATACAGTCAAAGTGTTGTCCGACAGAATAAGAACATGTTTTCCTCTCAGGTGTGACAGAAAACTCCTGAGAGCCAAATGGACAGCACACAACTCCCAAAACATTTATGTGGTCTAAATGATCCCTGGCAGACCAAACCCCCTGAGCTGTCCTGTGCTGCCATACAGCACCCCATCCTGTGAGGCAGGCATCTGTGGTGACCACCTCCCTGCGACACACCACACACCTCTCTGCGACCTGGGCCGCCGCATTGGCTGTCGAGGTTCACTACGAAAATTCTTGCCAGGCCTGTCTGGAGGGAAGCATCCATCACTAGGCCAATCATGAGTGGGCGGCTGCGCACTGGAGTCAGCAGTCGGGCGCCTTGGTTGCCGTGGAGGGTGCATAGCTCTGCTGAGGCCAGAAAGTTGCTGCCTCATCTGTCGAGCATGGACAGTCTGTTCCAATGCCTCCAAGGCAGCTGAACCAAACTGCCCTGGTTCCACAGGCACACTGCGGAGGGTCCTGCAGCACGCCTCCGTCAGGGAAGATTGAGCAAGCCAAATCTGCCGGCGAGCCTGAACCAGAAAGGACATAACACATCTAAGCTTCCTTGACATCAATACAAAAGCCTACAGTGCCGCATCACTAAAATTAGCAGCCGTTGCAGCACCATCACCCTCCTGTGGGGCAAAAAGCAAGTGTGCCATAAAATTACCCAATCGACCAGTCCGCACACCGGAGTTGTATGCCTTGGTGATGAAGTCACCCGTCACATGGCACTGGGGTCTTGCCGCAGGGCCTCCTCAGGTGAAACAATGAGAGAAGCCACAGCCGGTTCAACAGCAGGCATGCGATCCAGACCTGCCAGTGCATTGTGCGTAATGGCCAAAATACGGCCATCTGATGAGAGCCTGGAGAAAGCACTCGAATCTCTCCAACAGGCATTAATCATTCAAACAATATTTATAAAGCGCTTTTCATACAAAATGTAACACAAAGCGCATGCAACTCTGAGATACTCCACAGAGGGGGGAACAGCAAAGGGCGTAGGGGCACGTCCGTGTCTAAAGAAAGCACTACCAGGGCCAGGCTGTTCAGGCTCTGGAAGTTCCAGCCACAAACGATTCAGAGCTCTGCGCATAACATCTCGCATGGAGCTATTGGCTGAGTCACTACCAAGGCTCTGTGTGGAAGAATACGAACCATCCTCAGAAACATGCACCACAGGTAAAATCCTCCAGCTGATGTCCTGACCAAGCCTAAGCAATAAGATCATGGAGATGGTCCCCGGGCACCTGAAGGATCAGCTGCCCACTGCTCCTGAAGGATGGGTCAAATGCAGTGATAAATAAAGGATAATAAAATAAAAATATTTTAAAAATCCTCAGAAACATGGGAGAACGGTGCATCCTCCTCATCCTGAAAATGAGAGGCAGATGCTGCCAGAGAGAGTACATCATCCTCCGGAGTCAGAACAGGCTTTGATCGGGATGACGTCCCAGCCTCTGAAGCAGGTGTGTCCATACGATGAACCTGCAATAAAGACTTCATCGTTTCCACTTCTGCAGACGACTGCTCCACTTTAGATGCAAGACCTTTATCGGATCTGGACTTCTTTTTGGGAGGAGCTCTTGCAATCGTAGACTCAGGATGGCGTTTTGAACACCTCGGAAGGGGCAATGGTACCTGTCCCGACGGTGGGAGATCCTCACCACCTGTGGGGTTTAGCTGTGCCATCCTTGCCACCCTGACAGCAAGTGGCATGTAACTGCAGTTCATGCATGGATTATCTGACAATGCTTCCTTCAAGTGGTCAGGGCTGAGGCATGCTGGACAAAGGTCATGGCCATCGTCCACCTGAAGCGTGGACCCACAGGCCACACAACGAGAGCCGTCCATCAGTCTGGTGCAATCGGCCGAGCATAGATGAGAAATCCAGACAGCTGGACAGTGGTCAGTCGGCAAGCAGAGAAACCAAGGTGGGAGAGGGGGCGGGAACACAGTCTTCACCGACCACGGTACAGACGCACGATATGAGAACACCTGCTCATTATAACAGGTATGTGGCCCGCAAAAAAAACGAACTGGGAGTGGAGGGCGGGAACGCTGCCATCACAAACAAAAGGCTTTGTTAAATATATTGAAAGTAGAACCTTCAATCCTCCAGCAAAACGCAGACTGTCGCAGCCCTCAGAGGGTGGAAAACCGCTGCTCTGATGAAGACGGTGAAAGGGCGTCCGGCGACAGAAAACAACAAAAGTTCTAGGCTACGGCTAACACCTTGTAGACCGAACCGCACGTGAGAAAAATGAGGAACAGAGTCAGGGATGACGAGGACTATATGACCTCCGGGCCGTCCGGCGGTCACAGGTGTGAATCATTTTGTTTTACTACTCGAACTGACTGTGTGCGAAGGAACATTCAACAGCGCCCTCTGGTGGTCAGGGGGGATGAAAAAGAACTACTTCTATTTCCAGGACTAAATCAGGGATAAATCAGGACTAAACCAGGTCTAAATCAGGTCCAAACCAGGTCTAAACCAGGTCTAAACCAGGACTAAACCAGGTCTAAACCAGGTCTAAACCAGGACTAAACCAGGACTAAACCAGGACTAAATCAGGTCTAAACCAGGTCTAAACCAGGACTAAACCAGGTCTAAACCAGGTCTAAGCCAGGTCTAAACCAGGACTAAACCAGGTCTAAGCCAGGGCTAAACTAGGTCTAAATCAGGACTAAACCAGGTCTAAATCAGGACTAAACCAGGTCTAAATCAGGACTAAACCAGGTCCAAACCAGGTCTAAACCAGGACAAAACCAGGACTAAACCAGGAATAAACCAGGTCTAAACCAGGACTAAACCAGGGCTAAGCCAGGGCTAAACCAGGTCTAAATCAGGACTAAACCAGGTCTAAATCAGGACTAAACCAGGTCCAAACCAGGTCTAAACCAGGACAAGACCAGGACTAAACCAGGACTAAACCAGGTCTAAACCAGGACTAAACCAGGTCTAAGCCAGGACTAAACCAGGACTAAACCAGGACTAAACCAGGTCTAAACCAGGTCTAAGCCAGGTCTAAGCCAGGGCTAAACCAGGTCTAAACCAGGACTAAACCAGGACTAAACCAGGTCTAAACCAGGTCTAAGCCAGGTCTAAGCCAGGGCTAAACCAGGTCTAAACCAGGTCTAAACCAGGTCTAAGCCAGGTCTAAGCCAGGGCTAAACCAGGTCTAAACCAGGACTAAACCAGGACTAAACCAGGTCTAAACCAGGATTAAACCAGGTCTAAACCAGGTCTAAGCCAGGTCTAAACCAGGACTAAACCAGGTCTAAGCCAGGGCTAAACCAGGACTAAACCAGGTCTAAGCCAGGACTAAACCAGGACTAAACCAGGACTAAACCAGGTCTAAACCAGGTCTAAGCCAGGTCTAAGCCAGGGCTAAACCAGGTCTAAACCAGGACTAAACCAGATCTAAACCAGGTCTAAACCAGGTCTAAGCCAGGTCTAAACCAGGACTAAACCAGGTCTAAACCAGGTCTAAACCAGGTCTAAACCAGGATTAAACCAGGACTAAGCCAGTACTAAACCAGGTCTAAACCAGGTCTAAACCAGGTCTAAACCAGGTCTAAACCAGGTCTAAACCAGGATTAAACCAGGTCTGAACTGGTTTTGTTTCATGAGTTTTTCTTGTGACTCATTTTGACGCTGAATTTGAAATCTGTTGGTGAATCTGCTGCGTCTCCTCCGCCTCGTTCTCTCGTTTGTTTCATCATTTATAATCTCTTCATTCTTCTCTTCTTTCATTTTCCTTTTCTTACACATAAAAATAAAATCTCCATCCAGGACCCCACAGAGTCCTGATCCCAGTCCTGATCCCAGTCCAGGTCCAAGTCCAGGTCCAAGTCCAGGTCCAAGTCCAGGTCCATCTGGTCCCAGGTTCCAGTGCCAAACGCTGACCTCGTGTGTTTTCAAAATGTGTTATTCTCCCACCTGACTCCCCCTCCTCTCACACTGAAAACACTCTGTTCCACTTTGTGATGTCATCATGTGGTGATACAGGAAGTGCTCCACTGTGTTTTTAAACTCCACACACCTTCACTAGAATCATGTGGATCATTTCAGTCCTGGAGTCGCCTCGACTGAACTAAAGGTAAAAGTTCACTGTTCACCTGATGACATCATGAGGTGGAACAGAGCGTTTGGAGCTTTGGAGATGTTACAGACGAATAATAAAGAGTTCCTCAAACATGAGAATGACACAAACACGACTCCAGGTGAAACGGCCCGGGCCTCTGTGGACCTGAGTCTGGACCAGATCCTCCAGGGATTTTCTGAGACGAGTCGTGTGAGAGGAGACAGTTACCATGGAGACCAAAAACATTACATCATCCCCAACCAGGACTAAACCAGGACTGAACCAGGACTAAGCCAGGACTGAACCAGGTCTAAACCAGGTCTAAACCAGGACTAAACCAAGACTAAACCAGGTCTAAACCAGGACTAAACCAGGACTAAGCCAGGACTGAACCAGGACTAAACCAGGACTAAGCCAGGACTGAACCAGGACTGAACCAGGTCTAAACCAGGACTAAACCAGGACTAAACCAGGTCTAAGCCAGGTCTAAACCAGGACTAAACCAAGACTAAACCAGGTCTAAACCAGGTCTAAACCAGGACTAAACCAAGACTAAACCAGGTCTAAACCAGGACTAAACCAGGACTAAGCCAGGACTGAACCAGGACTAAACCAGGACTAAGCCAGGACTGAACCAGGACTGAACCAGGTCTAAACCAGGACTAAACCAGGACTAAACCAGGTCTAAGCCAGGTCTAAACCAGGACTAAACCAAGACTAAACCAGGTCTAAACCAGGACTAAACCAGGACTAAACCAGGTCTAAGCCAGGTCTAAACCAGGACTAAACCAAGACTAAACCAGGTCTAAACCAGGACTAAACCAAGACTAAACCAGGTCTAAACCAGGACTAAACCAGGACTAAACCAAGACTAAACCAGGTCTAAACCAGGACTAAACCAGGACTAAACCAGGACTAAACCAGGTCTAAGCCAGGTCTAAACCAGGACTAAACCAAGACTAAACCAGGTCTAAACCAGGACTAAGCCAAGACTAAACCAGGACTAAACCAAGACTAAACCAGGTCTAAACCAGGACTAAACCAGGACTAAACCAGGACTGAACCAGGACTAAACCAGGACTAAACCAGGTCTAAACCAGGACTAAACCAAGACTAAACCAGGTCTAAACCAGGACTAAACCAGGACTAAACCAGGTCTAAGCCAGGTCTAAACCAGGACTAAACCAAGACTAAACCAGGTCTAAACCAGGACTAAGCCAAGACTAAACCAGGACTAAACCAGGTCTAAACCAGGTCTAAACCAGGACTAAACCAGGACTAAACCAGGACTGAACCAGGACTAAACCAGGACTAAACCAGGTCTAAACCAGGACTAAACCAGGACTAAACCAGGTCTAAACCAGGACTGAACCAGGACTACACCAGGACTAAACCAAGACTAAACCAGGTCTAAACCAGGACTGAACCAGGACTACACCAGGACTAAACCAGGACTAAACCAGGACTGAACCAGGTCTAAACCAGGTCTAAACCAGGTCTAAACCAGGACTAAACCAAGACTAAACCAGGTCTAAACCAGGACTAAACCAGGACTAAACCAGGTCTAAACCAGGTCTAAACCAGGACTAAACCAGGTCTAAACTAGGACTGAACCAGGACTAAACCAGGACTAAACCAGGTCTAAACTAGGACTGAACCAGGACTAAACCAGGACTAAACCAGGTCTAAACCAGGACTGAACCAGGACTAAACCAGGACTAAATCAAGACTAAACCAGGACTAAACCAGGTCTAAACCTGGGCTAAACCAGGTCTAAACCAGGTCTAAACCAGGTCTAAACTAGGACTAAACTAGGACTAAACTAGGACTAAACCAGGTCTAAACCAGGACTAAGCCAGTGTGCACGAGGAGGATCAGAGGAAACACTTGTGCCCTCTCAGGACCTCGTTTGTCTCCAGACCAGGTGGGGCAGGTGGAGCGGGTGGGGCAGGTGGAGCAGGTGGGGCAGGTGGAGCAGGTGGGGCAGGTGGAGTGGGTGGAGTGGGTGGGGCAGGTGGAGCGGGTGGGGCAGGTGGAGCAGGTGGAGCAGGTGGAGGGGGTGGAGCGGGTGGGGCAGGTGGAGTGGGTGGAGCGGGTGGGGCAGGTGGAGTGGGTGGGGCAGGTGGAGCAGGTGGAGTGGGTGGGGCAGGTGGAGCAGGTGGAGCAGGTGGAGCGGGTGGGGCAGGTGGAGTGGGTGGGGCAGGTGGAGTGGGTGGGGCAGGTGGAGCAGGTGGAGCAGGTGGAGCGTTGGAGCAGGTGGAGCAGGTGGAGCAGGTGGAGTGGGTGGAGCGGGTGGGGCAGGTGGAGCGGGTGGGGCAGGTGGAGCAGGTGGAGCAGGTGGAGCGGGTGGAGCGGGTGGGGCAGGTGGAAGTGCCTGAGATGTTTCACTAAATTGAATAAATTTAACCCAATAAAATCATTTTAAGTAAGTTGAGTGTTTAACTAAATAGAACTAAAACAAACCTGGGAGAGTTTCATCTAAAACTTTAGTTGATTATGGAAAAATGAACAAATATGAAACGAAGGTGAGTTCAGGACTTCAGGAGGAAGAGGACACCAGTGGAGCCCATCACCTTCCAGGGTCATGAGGTGGAGATCGTGGACTGTTACAAGAACCTCGACGTCCATGTGGACAACAGGCTGGACTGGAGGGACGACTGTAATGCTGTGTACAAGAAGAGCATGAGCAGACTCTACTTCCTGAGGAAGCTCAGGTCTTTGTGTGCAGTAAGTTCCTGGAGATCTTCTCCCAGTCTGTGGAGGCCAGCGCCCTGGACTCTGCTGTGGTCAGCTGGGGGAGCAGCACCAGTAAAAGAGACAGCTGGTCACGTGATCGGCTGTGAGCTGGAGACATTTGTCACAGTGAGGGACAGGAGGACACTGGACAAACTGCTCTCCATCATGGACACTCCTGCTCCCCCACTGCACCAGACCATAGAGGGACAGAGGAGCTCATTCTCCAACAGGCTCCTACAGCTCCACTCAAACAGTGAGAGATACAGGACGACATTCATACCATACTCCATACAAGTGTACAACAACTCACCTTATGTAACAGATAATACTCCCTACAAGTGTACAACAACTCACCTTATGTAACAGATAATACTCCCTACAACTGTACAACAACTCACCTTATGTAACAGATAATACTCCCTACAAGTGTACAACAACTCACCTTATGTAACAGATAATACTCCCTACAAGTGTACAACAACTCACCTTATGTAACAGATAATACTCCCTACAACTGTACAACAACTCACCTTATGTAACAGATAATACTCCCTACAAGTGTACAACAACTCACCTTATGTAACAGATAATACTCCCTACAACTGTACAACAACTCACCTTATGTAACAGATAATACTCCCTACAACTGTACAACAACTCAGCTTATGTAACAGATAATACTCCCTACAACTGTACAACAACTCACCTTATGTAACAGATAATACTCCCTACAACTGTACAACAACTCACCTTATGTAACAGATAATACTCCCTACAACTGTACAACTCACCTTATGTAACATATAATACTCCCTACAACTGTACGACAACTCACCTTATGTAACAGATAATACTCCCTACAACTGTACAACAACTCACCTTATGTAACAGATAATACTCCCTACAACTGTACAACAACTCACCTTATGGAACAGATAATACTCCCTACAACTGTACATCAACTCACCTTATGTAACAGATAATACTCCCTACAACTGTACAACAACTCACCTTATGTAACAGATAATACTCCCTACAACTGTACAACAACTCACCTTATGTAACAGATAATACTCCCTACAACTGTACAACAACTCACCTTATGTAACAGATAATACTCCCTACAACTGTACAACAACTCACCTTATGTAACAGATAATACTCCCTACAACTGTACAACTCACCTTATGTAACAGATAATACTCCCTACAACTGTACAACAACTCACCTTATGTAACAGATAATACTCCCTACAAGTGTACAACAACTCACCTTATGTAACAGATAATACTCCCTACAAGTGTACAACAACTCACCTTATGTAACAGATAATACTCCCTACAACTGTACAACAACTCACCTTATGTAACAGATAATACTCCCTACAACTGTACAACAACTCACCTTATGTAACAGATAATACTCCCTACAACTGTACAACAACTCACCTTATGTAGCAGATAATACTCCCTACAAGTGTACAACAACTCACCTTATGTAACAGATAATACTCCCTACAACTGTACAACAACTCACCTTATGTAACAGATAATACTCCCTACAACTGTACAACAACTCACCTTATGTAACAGATAATACTCCCTACAACTGTACAACAACTCACCTTATGTAACAGATAATACTCCCTACAACTGTACAACTCACCTTATGTAACAGATAATACTCCCTACAACTGTACAACTCACCTTATGTAACAGATAATACTCCCTACAACTGTACAACAACTCACCTTATGTAACAGATAATACTCCCTACAACTGTACAACTCACCTTATGTAACAGATAATACTCCCTACAACTGTACGACAACTCACCTTATGTAACAGATAATACTCCCTACAACTGTACAACAACTCACCTTATGTAACAGATAATACTCCCTACAACTGTACAACAACTCACCTTATGTCACAGATAATACTCCCTACAACTGTACGACAACTCACCTTATGTAACAGATAATACTCCCTACAACTGTACAACAACTCACCTTATGTAACAGATAATACTCCCTACAACTGTACAACAACTCACCTTATGTCACAGATAATACTCCCTACAACTGTACAACAACTCACCTTATGTAACAGATAATACTCCCTACAACTGTACAACAACTCACCTTATGTAACAGATAATACTCCCTACAACTGTACAACAACTCACCTTATGTCACAGATAATACTCCCTACAACTGTACAACAACTCACCTTATGTAACAGATAATACTCCCTACAACTGTACAACAACTCACCTTATGTAACAGATAATACTCCCTACAAGTGTACAACAACTCACCTTATGTAACAGATAATACTCCCTACAACTGTACAACAACTCACCTTATGTCACAGATAATACTCCCTACAACTGTACAACAACTCACCTTATGTAACAGATAATACTCCCTACAACTGTACAACAACTCACCTTATGTAACAGATAATACTCCCTACAACTGTACAACAACTCACCTTATGTAACAGATAATACTCCCTACAACTGTACAACAACTCACCTTATGTAACAGATAATACTCCCTACAACTGTACAACAACTCACCTTATGTCACAGATAATACTCCCTACAACTGTACAACTCACCTTATGTAACAGATAATACTCCCTACAACTGTACAACAACTCACCTTATGTAACAGATAATACTCCCTACAACTGTACAACAACTCACCTTATGTAACAGATAATACTCCCTACAAGTGTACAACAACTCACCTTATGTCACAGATAATACTCCCTACAACAACTCACCTTATGTAACAGATAATACTCCCTACAACTGTACAACAACTCACCTTATGTAACAGATAATACTCCCTACAACTGTACAACAACTCACCTTATGTAACAGATAATACTCCCTACAACTGTACAACAACTCACCTTATGTCACAGATAATACTCCCTACAACTGTACAACAACTCACCTTATGTAACAGATAATACTCCCTACAACTGTACAACAACTCACCTTATGTCACAGATAATACTCCCTACAACTGTACAACTCACCTTATGTAACAGATAATACTCCCTACAAGTGTACAACTCACCTTATGTAACAAATCAAAGCACATTTTATGCACAGGTGCTAGTGGTGACATACAAGACATTTATTGATGAATATATTGACAGTTCTTTACATGTACAGGGCCTGTTGATGTAGCTTCCACACTTTCATGTTCAATCTGTACATTTTTTCATTATCTTCCTCTTACACATTTACCAAACGCATGACAAACAGATGCATTTGTGCACTTTTATTAGGCTAAATTCAAGCACATGTCGCGGTAGACCTGCTCTGTGCGGACACTGTAACATAAATTTAGATTAGTTTTTGCTTTGCGTTAAATTTTAAAATTTAAAAATTTAAAATTAAATATACGACACAACCAAGTGGTGGGCATAGTGTACAGAAACATCTGTGCAGAGTACGGGCTGGAGACCCCAAGGTCAAGGTGGGAAGCACCTCTGAAGGTTGTGGAGAATGACCGAGCCAAGATCCTGTGGGACTTCCAGATACAGACTGACAGATGGTGATGGCGAACCAACCAGACGACGTGGTGGTGGACATTGCAATACCAAGAGATGGTAACATCAGGAAAAAGGAACACGAGAAACTAGAGAAATACCAGGGGCTCAAGGAAGAGCTGGAGAAGGTCTGGAAGGTGAAGGCATCAGTGGTGCCCGTGGTGATGGGAGCACTCGGGGCTGTAACCCCCAAACTGGAGGAGGTGACAGCAGATCCAGGAGAAACATCAGACATCTCAGTCCAGAAAAGTGCAGAACAGGAACAGCAAAGATACTGCAGAACTCTGAAGCTCCCAGGCCCGAGCTGGATGAGAGTGAGAGACCAACCACCGTGGAAGGTGAGGATATATATATCATCTCCTCCAAATCCAAGGCCATGGTTCTCAACTGGACAAAGGTGTCTTTTCTTCTCCGGGTGGTGGAGAGTCCCTCAGGTGGAGGAGCTCAAGTATCTCTGGGTCTTGTTCACGAGTGAGGAGAGGATGGAGCGTGAGATTGACAGGCGGATCGGTGCGGCGTCGGCAGTGTTGTGGTGAAGAGGTGTTCTGGGCACGTCCCACCGGGAGGAGGCCCCGGGAAAGACCCAGGACTCGCTGGAGGGACTATGTCTCTCGGCTGGCCTGGGAACGCCTTGGGGTCCTTCCCGGAGGAGCTGGAGGAAGTGTCTGGGGTGAAGGAGGTCTGGGAGTCCCTGTTTAGACTGTTGCCCCGGCGACCCGGCCCCGGATAAGAGGAAGAACATGGATGGATGGATATATACACACACATATATATATGCAGAGATTCAACTCTCATCCTCTCCTCGTGTGTCCTGCTCCACTCATGTTCTCTCTCCTCCTCCTACTCCTCCTCCAGCTGCCGCCCTTCCTCTCATTCCTCCCACACCCCCCCATTACTCCCATACCTCCCCCATTCCTCCCATCCCTCCCCCTGCCCCCAGTCCACCCATACCTCATCCTCCCCCCATTCCTCCCCCTCCCCCCATTCCACCCATACCTCCCCCTCCACCCATACCTCCTCCTCCCCCCATTCATCCCCCTCCACCCATTCCTCCCATTCCTCCTCCTCCTCCCCCCATTCCTCTTCCTCTTCCCCCCATTCCTCCTCCTCCTCCACCTCCTCCTCTCCCAGTAGAGCCATGTTGTCTATCCCCTCGTCCTTGTTGTCAATGGTCATGTCCTCCCATGTTCTCTGTGACTCTCCCCACTCATCCTCCTCTCCTCCCACTGCTCTCTCAGGAGCGCTGGAACTGCTATTGGAGCTGCTATTCTCCATGATGATCATTTCAAAAGTCTTGTGTGGTCTACTAAAGATTTCTCTCTCTCTGAGTCTGCAGTCTCTGTGAAATCGTTGCATACCTGTGTCTGCGAGGGGATACACTCACATACTTTGTTCTGTGACATCACAAAGATCAAAGATCAAAGATCAAAGTGAAAGTCATCCAAAACGTTGCTTTTGGGGGATGTATATGTGACGCACCACGGACTTTGAGGGCACAACTCGGGATTAGGCAATCTTAGATACACGCGTTTTTACTACATTTTTTCAAAATGTGTGATTTTCGTTTTTTTGCAGAATGTGCTAGTTGAGATCATGAAGAACCCACTCCATGTTTCAGATAACAGTACTGGCTGCTTAAAAAGCATACATTTTGTCTGTGAAACAGGCTTATTTTTTGGTAAGAATCGAGGTGTGTCTAAATTACCATCCTACCGCTGCGGACCAATCACGCCTATCAGCTGTGCGCAGCTCCTGAATATGTAGCTGCATTTCACAGGCTGCATTTGCATCTGTAACTTAAAAATCCTTCACTTTGACTGTAAATGCTACATAAGGAAATGCTGTAAACGCTCTCTTCGGGACATGGGACACGGAGCTCTCCGGAACTCTCCGGAACTCTCCGGAACTCTCCGGAACTCTCCGGAACTCTCCGGAACTCTCCGGAACTCATGTACAGAATGCGATTGGATACTTTACTGGGAAAAGAGCGCGGATATGCGATCCACGGACAACGAGACAAACAACAGGCAAATAAGTGTCAGAACACGTGTACTTTATAGACTTTAGGACATGTTTAAATACTAATTCAGCTTTCGTGTGGTGATCATATTGCTATCTGTGCGGGACCGCTCTGTGCGGATCTCCATTCACAATGCGGCTAAGCTAATGCTAACGCTAGCATTGAAACAATGTGATCAGAGCGAACAAGAAGAGTCTCTTTAGGTTCATTTCCACTCTATTTTTGTTTATATAAAAGCCGGACGTTTTGCCATAGGCTATAGCGGTAGAGAAATACTTTATTTTGATTAAATTTGACCCGTTTCAGTACTTTTGTAACTTTTTTTGACTCTGTGCTTATTAAGCCATGAGGGTTTGAATTAGTAATAATTAGTATTGGCATTGCAGCCTAATTCATTCAAAAAAAGTTACAAAACAAAACATTTAAGGTTCAAATGCTGCGTGTTCCAAAAGAACTTCCGTTCAAACCCTCATGGCTTAATAAGCACAGAGTCAAAAAAAGTTACAAAAGTACTGAAACGGGTCAAATTGAATCAAAATAAAGTATTTCTCTACCGCTATAGCCTACGGCAAAACGTCCGGCTTTTATATAAACAAAAATAGAGTGGAAATGAACCTAAAGAGACTCTTCTTGTTCGCTCTGATCACATTGTTTCAATGCTAGCGTTAGCATTAGCTTAGCCGCATTGTGAATGGAGATCCGCACAGAGCGGTCCCGCACAGATAGCAATATGATCACCACACGAAAGCTGAATTAATATTTAAACATGTCCTAAAGTCTATAAAGTAAACGTGTTCTGACACTTATTTGTCTGTTGTTTGTCTCGTTGTCCGTGGATCGCATATCCGGCTCTTTTCCCAGTAAAGTATCCGATCGCATTCTGTACATGAGTTCCGGAGAGTTCCGGAGAGTTCCGGAGAGTTCCGGAGAGTTCCGGAGAGCTCCGTGTCCCATGTCCCGAAGAGAGCGTTTACAGCATTTCCTTATGTAGCATTTACAGTCAAAGTTAAGGATTTTTAAGTTACAGATGCAAATGCAGCCTGTGAAATGCAGCTACATATTCAGGAGCTGCGCACAGCTGATAGGCGTGATTGGTCCGCAGCGATAGGATGGTAATTTAGACACACCTCGATTCTTACCAAAAAATAAGCCTGTTTCACAGGCTTTTCACAGGCTGTATGCTTTTTAAGCAGCCAGTACTGTTATCTGAAACATGGAGTGGGTTCTTCATGATCTCAACTAGCACATTCTGCAAAAAAACGAAAATCACACATTTTGAAAAAATGTAGTAAAAACGCGTGTATCTAAGATTGCCTAATCCCGAGTTGTGCCCTCAAAGTCCGTGGTGCGTCACATATACATCCCCCAAAAGCAACGTTTTGGATGACTTTCACTTTGATCTTTGATCTTTGATCTTTGTGATGTCACAGAACAAAGTATGTGAGTGTATCCCCTCGCAGACACAGGTATGCAACGATTTCACAGAGACTGCAGACTCAGAGAGAGAAATCTTTAGTAGACCACACAAGACTTTTGAAATGATCATCATGGAGAATAGCAGCTCCAATAGCAGTTCCAGCGCTCCTGAGAGAGCAGTGGGAGGAGAGGAGGATGAGTGGGGAGAGTCACAGAGAACATGGGAGGACATGACCATTGACAACAAGGACGAGGGGATAGACAACATGGCTCTACTGGGAGAGGAGGAGGTGGAGGAGGAGGAATGGGGGGAGGAGGAGGAATGGGGGGAGGAGGAGGTATGGGAGCAATGGGGGGAGGAGGAGGAATTGTGGGAGGAGGAGGAATGGGGGGAGGAGGAGGAATGGGGGGAGGAGGCATGGGAGGCATTGTGGGATCTCATATTTAATTTACATGCGTACTTACATATGAAAACTGTAATCTCTGTATACTTATAACCTCCACCTAGTTCTTCTGTTTTAACCCAGTGTCCTGTGAGCAGCTAAGCGTAACTCAATACTCACATAGGCTATCCTGGGCTGTGTTGGCAACATCACCTGCTCCCTATCCATAAATACTTTGGCTAACTCGACTATTGGGAAAACTGGTCTTAGTCAAACTACATAGCTAAGCTCTTCTCTGATAGGTTAGCTGTTGCTGATGTCATAAGTATTCAACAGTCTGTACAGTATTTAAAGACAGTCCCTTGTGGTGATTGTGTGTGTGTGTGATCTGACCCCCACTGGGAGGTCTCTTCACGTCTCTCTGCCAAACGCTGCTATGCAACTGAAGACTGTGATCACCTGAAGATGTCTGATGTCACCATTTCGTTTGTATTCTGCTATTTTTACATTAAAATGCTGAATAAAATGCTGATTTACTATGAGGCTTGTGGACCGGACCGTAACGGGGAGCGGGAAAACACGAGGAGGAGGACTTATCTTCTTCATTAACGAACGCTGGTGCCATCCCAGGAATGTACACGTGAAACATCAGCTGTGCTCCCGGGACATTGAACTACTCGCTGTCGGTATGCGGCCGTACTATCTGCCCAGAGAAAGTACACACATTATTGTGTTCTGTGTGTACATTCCTCCATCGGCGGATGACCCCCCCCTCCTCTTCTTCACACCTCCCCGGGCCAGTGGCCACATCCCCCTCCCCCTTCACACGGACCCAACCCAGCACCAGCCCCCCTCCACCCTCCACCACCACCCCCTGCAGTCCAACCCAGCCCCCCCCCTCACTCCACCCTCTCCATCACACCGGACGAGGTGAGAAGGGAGCTAAGGCGACTCAGACAGGGGAAATCCACAGGACCTGACGGTATCTGCCCCAGGCTGCTGAGAACCTGTGCAGACCAGCTGTCACAGACCCTCTGATCTCATCTGCCACTCCCTCAGTGGCCACCTCCTTCCCCTTCCCTTCTGGTGTTCCCGAAGTGGAGACAGGTGTGCTGGAGTCAGACTCAGCTGAACCCACTCTCCAATCAACAGGGTATAAGAGCCAGTCAAGCCAGCTCAGCGGTGCCAGATCGTAATACTTCATCTGTTAGTGCTATGTTCTTGCTACATATGTTTGCCTACCTACGACGTCAATTACTTAATCTTTTGTTCATCTGCCTCAGAGCACGGGCTCCAGTCACCTGCTCCAGTCTCCTGCTCTGACCTGCCCTGCTCCAGAGTCCTGCTCTCTTCATCATATTCCTGGATTAAATCTGTAATAAATACCAACTATTCTCCTTTGAACTGTGTCTGCTCTTGGGTTCCTCCGTTATCCGTGACAGTACGATCTGGCCAGACATGAACCCAGCAGACTCTGACCCGCTCAACCAGACTCTTATGGCACAATCTACGCTGTTGGAGCAGCATGTCTCTCCAGTCTTCGTTCTCAGATGACCGCCTTGACACCTCAAGCTGCTGCTGCTAACCCCCTTCCTGCCCAGTTCTCACTCCCGCCACCTACAAGAGAGGCTTTTGTTCCCCCTCCTGCACCATACAGTGGAGACCTTGGTTCCTGTAAGTCCTTTTTGACTCAGTGCTCTCTCATTTTTGAACAACAACCCCTCACATATTCTAGTGACCGAGCTAAAATCGCTTATCTGATTGGTTGTTTACGAGGTCATGCATTGAGTTGGACCTCTGCTGTGTGGGAGAAGCAAACCCCTTCCTGTTCATCCTACTCAGCATTTACTTCTGAGATGAGGCAAGTTTTTGATCACCCCATCAGTGGCAAGGAGGCAACTAAGCGGCTTCTGTCCCTACACCAAGGAAACCGTAGTGTTGCTGAACTAGCCATTGAGTTTCGCACCCTTGCAGCTGAGAGTGGTTGGAATGATGAGGCTCTTCAGGGTGCCTTCCTTAATGCACTTTCTGACAACCTAAAAGACGAAATGGCTTGCCGGGATGACCCAAGTAACCTCAACGACCTCATTGATTTGGCTATACGAGTGGATAACCGCATTCGGGAGCGCCGGCGTGAGAGAGCTTTTAAGATGTCCATCGCTCGTAAACCATTCCACTTAAGTTCCACTTTCCCTTCCACCACCACTCCTGCTTCCCCTGCTGCTCAGCCATCTACATTGGAACCTGAACCTATGCAACTAGGCCGTGCCCATCTGAATTCTGAAGAGAGGCAACGCCGTTTCAACACACGAAGCTGTCTCTATTGTGGCGAGTTTGGACATTTTTTATCCTCTTGTCCTGTCCGCCCAGTAAAAGGGGTCGGCTCAGCAGTAGTGGGAGATATTCTGTTGAGCCAAACCGACACTTCATGTCCCTTTAAGCCTAATCTGGAGGGCACGCTCAGTCTACGGGACTGTTTTGTCACTCTTCCTGTACTCATTGACTCTGGGGCGGATGAGAGTTTTATGGATCGTACAGTAGCTCGCCAGCTGGGACTGGACACACAACCACTGGTCTCACCCCTGGTAGCTAAGGCGCTCAATGGTCAAACTCTTGCTAAAGTTCTGGAAAAGACGCACCCCGTTCAATTGCACCTCTCAGGTAATCACAAGGAGTATATAAGTTTTCACATTTTTGATTGCAAACACTCACCTCTTGTGCTGGGCTTGCCTTGGTTAAAGTTGCACAACCCACATATTGATTGGTCAACTGGAAGAATAGTTTCTTGGAGTTCCTTTTGCTATTCTAATTGTTTGCACTCTGCCTTACCCCATGTTTGTTCTGAGTCTGCACCTGTTTCAGAATCTCCTGACCTGTCTTCTGTTCCACCTGACTATCATGATCTCGAGGCTGTGTTCAGTAAATGCCATGCTCTCTCTCTGCCACCTCACCGACCTTATGACTGCGCCATCGAGCTTCTCCCCGGGGCACCACTGCCCAGCAGTCATCTTTATAATTTGTCACGACCTGAGCAGGAAGCTATATAGAAGTATATTCAGGAATCGCTGGCTGCAGGGATTATTAGACCATCTTCTTCCCCGGTGGGTGCTGGTTTTTTCTTTGTTGATAAGAAGGACAAATCACTAAGACCATGTATTGATTACTGGGGCTTGAATAAGATCACAGTTAAAAACAAGTACCCCCTTCCCTTAATCAGCTCTGCCTTCACCCCTCTGTGTGGTTCTACCACCTTCACCAAGTTAGATCTCCGCAATGCTTATCATCTTATTCGCATCAGAGAGGGAGATGAGTGGAAGACGGCCTTCAATACACCTCTAGGCCATTTTGAATATCTTGTTATGCCGTTTGGTCTGACTAACGCCCCAGCTGTGTTCCAAAATCTGGTAAATGATATTTTACGAGACATGATTGGAAGATTTGTTTTTGTTTATATCAATGACATCTTAATTTATTCAAAGGACCTCGACACTCATAAACACCATGTAAGACAAGTGCTCCAAAGACTCTTGGAGAACAAGTTATTTGTGAAGGCTGAAAAGTGTCAGTTTCATGCTTCCTCTGTTGCCTTTTTAGGGTACATCATTGCCCAGGGTCAGGTGCAAATGGATCCTACTAAGGTCATGGCAGTCCATGATTGGCCTTCTCCATCCAGCCGTAAGGAATTGCAGCGCTTCTTAGGATTTGCAAATTTCTACAGAAGGTTTATACGTGACTTCAGCCGTCTGGCAGCCCCTCTTACTGCCCTCACCTCCACTTCTGTCCCCTTTGTTTGGTCCGATGAAGCCGAATCTGTCTTCAAGGAGTTAAAGAACCGGTTTACCTCTGCCCCAGTTCTGATTCAGCTCGATCCAGCTCTCCAATTCATTGTTGAAGTGGATGGTTCTGACACCGGGGTTGGTGCGGTACTGTCTCAACGCAGTCCCTCAGATAAAAGAGTGCATCCTTGTGCATATTTTTCTCGCAAACTTACTGCTGCAGAGAGAAACTATGACATAGGCAATCGAGAGCTCTTGGCCATTAAACTTGCACTGGAAGAGTGGCGCCACTGGCTGGAGGGTTCCACCCATCCCTTCGTCGTCTGGTCAGACCACAAGAACCTGTCTTACATCCAGACTGCTAAGAGACTAAATTCCAGGCAAGCGAGGTGGGCCCTTTTTTTTGATCAGTTTAACTTTTCCCTGACATACCGCCCAGGATCTAAGAATGTAAAACCAGACTCCTTGTCCCGTGTTTTTTCTGCTGATGCCCCTGCTCTGGAGAATGGCCCAATTTTACCTGATTCCCGTTTTGTAGCCACAGTTTCGTGGGAAATTGAGTCACGGGTCAGACTAGCGCATCAGAACCAGCCTGACCCTGGCAATGGCCCTCCTAATTCCTTGTTTGTTCCAGATGCTGTTCGGTCTGATGTTCTTCAGTGGGCTCATTGTACGCATTTGACATGCCACCCTGGAATTAATCGCACCCTTTCTGTCCTACGGCGCAGGTTCTGGAGGCCATCAATGAAAAGGGACACTAAGGACTTTGTTTCTGCCTGTTCTATATGCTCCCAAAACAAAAACTCTAATAGACCGCCTTCGGGTCTTTTGCAGCCGTTACCTATCCCTCAGCGTCCTTGGTCTCACATCTCTCTGGATTTTGTTACTGGACTCCCTCCTTCTAATGGCTATTCTGTTGTTCTTACCATTGTTGACAGGTTTTCCAAGATGGCTCACTTTGTCCCTGTTGCCAAACTGGAGACAGGTGTGCTGGAGCCAGACTCAGCTGAACCCACTCTCCAATCAACAGGGTATAAGAGCCAGTCAAGCCAGCTCAGCTGTGCCAGATCGTAATACTTCGTCTGTTAGTGCTATGTTCTTGCTACATATGTTTGCCTACCTACGACTTCAATTACTTAATCTTTTG
>JAVJIX010000175.1:1545000-1602500 GCA_036785185.1 Paratrypauchen microcephalus | reverse complement strand
TGCTGCTGTTTTTTTTTTTTTTTTTTTTCCCCTGGCGGCACGGTGGCTGAGTGGCTAGCACTCATGCTTCACAGCAAGAAGGTTCGGGTTGCCCGGGCCTTTCTGTGTGGAGACTGCATGTTCTCCCCGTGTCTGGGTGGGTTTCCTCCGGGTACTCCGGTTTCCCCCACCAACCTAAACATGCGCCATAGGTAAACTCCTCCAGCTTAGGGCCTGACCAAAGCATAAATAACAAAACAAAATCATGGGGATGGTCCCCGGGTCAAATATAGAAACAACTTCTCCTGTGCGAGATCAATAAAGGTCAATCTTCTAATCCTTGACCACTGTAAGGCGCTTTGTGCTACAATTTTGTATGAAAAGCGCCTTATAAATGTTTGATTGATTGATGATTGATTGAAGATCCCCCTTTTATGTGACTATATCTAAGTCCAAAAGAATACTTTGATTTCATGATGGAAGTGAAAAGGCTTGGAAAACAATGTATTTTTGAATGGGTATCTTCAATTTCAGTAATTAACAGGTAAAAATCTTACACACTGTCCCTTTAAATAATTCTTCAATCGCGAACACAAACTGCCATTACTAATTATACTGTTCATTAGTTGTGTAAATACTTGTTCAGTCGCTACATTACTAGTTCTAATGTTTATCGGCTCTGATAATGTTAGCGTCCGCGCGGTAGCTTCCGCATCGCAAACAAACTCATTCAGTTCATTGGTCGACTGTCCGATACGTCATTCACGAATCCGTCCTACTCATGGGAAGGTTCGCAGACTACGTCAGAGGACAAACAAATCAGGGCCTGGGCCAGCGCCGCCACATTGTGGCCGCAAACAGAAAAACAAAAGGGCCTCCACAACCCCCTGGGGGAAAGTCAGTGACTTACCAGTTGAGCTAATCAGCCGGTGTTGAGCTAACAGCAGGTAAAGTGACTTTAAATAATATTGCACATTGTTATTATTACTATGGAGATGAACATGACGAGCATTGATCATTGTACAGTCTGACAGCAGCAGGAAGGAAAGATCTGTGAAATCTCTCTTTAACACAGCGAGGGTGAATCAGTCTGTCACTGATGCTGCTCTCCAGAGCCGACAGAGCGTCCTGCAGGGGGCGACACTCATGGTCCAGCATAGACATGAGTTTATCCAGGACCCTCTTGTCCCCCACCTGCTGCACTGAGTCCAGAGGACAGCCCAGGACAGAGCTGGACTTCCTGATGACCTTGTCCAGCCTCTTCTTCTCCTCCCTCTCTGTGACACTGCTGCTCCAGCAGACCACACCGTACAGGATGGCTGATGCCACCACAGAGTCATAGAAGGTCCTCAGGAGTGGCCCTCTCACTCCAAAGGACCGTAGTCTCCTCAGGAGATAGAGCCGACTCTGGCCCTTCCTGTACAGTGCATCTGTGTTATGAGTCCAGTCCAGTTTATTGTTCAGATGAACACCCAGGTACTTGTAAGAGTCCACTCTCTCAATGTCCCTTCCCTGGATGTTCACTGAGGGGGCAGTAGAGTGGTGTCTGCGGAAGTCCACCACCCTCTCCTTGGTCTTCCCCGCGTTGATGATGAGGTGGTTCCGCTGACACCAGTCCACAAAGTCCTGTTAGTCCTCTGTACTCCGCGTCATCATCGTCTGGAGGCAACAACTCCCCTTATGTAACAGATAATACTCCCTACAACTGTACACAGCTGTACTACAACTGTACACAGCTGTACTACAACTGTACACAGCTGTACTACAACTGTATACAGCTGTACTACAACTGTACACAGCTGTACTACAACTGTATACAGCTGTACTACAACTGTACACAGCTGTACTACAACTGTACACAGCTGTACTACAACTGTACACAGCTGTACTACAACTGTATACAGCTGTACTACAACTGTACACAGCTGTACTACAACTGTAGTACAGCTGTACTACAACTGTACACAGCTGTACTACAACTGTACACAGCTGTACTACAACTGTACACAGCTGTACTACAACTGTATACAGCTGTACTACAACTGTACACAGCTGTACTACAACTGTACACAGCTGTACTACAACTGTATACAGCTGTACTACAACTGTACACAGCTGCTACTGAACATCATATTTGATACAGTATTTTATATTTGACTACTACTTTTCTATTTAAATCTGATTGAACATATATATTTATTATGGATATATAATCGTGTCCTCTCACACTGGTCTGTTGATCTTTGGTTGCTTTTCCATCTATTGTTTTTTCCTCATTTCCATCTGCTTTTCCTTTCTTTCATTCTTACTCTCTGTTATATCTGATATTTGATGAGTGAGCGACTGAACCCAAAACACAGTTTCCCTCATGGATCAATAAAGTTTGTCTAAGTGTAAGTTTACAGGGACAAAGACGCTCTGTGTCTCACTGTTCATCGTTTTGTCTTTTTGTGTCCACATGAAAATGGAAGAAAATCTCAGAACAACAAAACACGACCGTCTTGAACAGATTTATTATCACAAAAACTCAAAATTAATTTTCTGTGAACAGAATCTCATCGTGCAGTAAACCAAGAAGAACCAAACTTTCACCAGACCAAATGTGCCGCCTTCTGTCCAAATGAGGCTCATCGAGGCCAGCAGGGACAGTCAGGTCCAGATTTGAATTCTGACCCCGAGTATCATAGCAACCAACGAGCCAATCAGGAGCCAGGCTGTTGAAGGGAACGCCCCCTTCTCTTAGCAACGCTGTCAATCAAACCTGTCGCTAACGCCAGTGGGAGGGGCATCAGGGAAAGAAGGCGTCTGATTGGTCCGATCTTAATGTTCAGATCTGGATTTGGGACAAAACCCACACTCACGTCACATCAGGTACAGGCCCTTTAATGAAGCTCCACTGCGTTTTTAAATCAGTATCGGCCCTGCACCCCCAGCTCCCTCTCGGCCGCCCTCTCGATCTGCTCGTGTGTCGCTCGGACTTCCTCCTGGGTCAGAGTTCGCTCCATGTGGCGGTAAACGATCCGGTAACACTCACTCCTCCTCCCCGTCCTGATGAGACAAGACACCTGTCAGTCAATCTGCCATCCAATCAGAGGAGAGCAGCGGCAAAGGGGCGGGACCAAGAGGTTTGAATCTCACACTGAGACTAAACCAGGACTAAACCAGGACTAAAGTGGGACTAAAGAATGACTAAACCGGGACTAAACCAGGACTAAACTGGGACTAAAGCGGGACTAAAGTGGGATTAAACCACAACTAAAGTGGGACTAAAGAATGACTAAACCGGGACTAAACCAGGACTAAACTGGGACTAAAGCGGGACTAAAGTGGGATTAAACCACAACTAAAGTGGGACTAAAGAATGACTAAACCGGGACTAAACCGGGACTAAAGCGGGACCAAACCACAACTAAAGTGGGACTAAAGCATGACTAAAGTGGGATTAAACCAGGACTAAACCAGAACTAAAGTGGGACTAAAGCATGACTAAAGCGGGACTAAACCAGGACTAAAGCGGGACTAAAGTGGGATTAAACCAGGACTAAACCACAACTAAAGTGGGACTAAAGTGGGATTAAACCAGGACTAAACTGGGACTAAAGCGGGACTAAAGTGGGATTAAACCAGGACTAAAGCGGGACTAAACCAGAACTAAAGTGGGACTAAACCAGGACTAAAGTGGGATTAAACCAGGACTAAAGTGGGATTAAACCAGGACTAAACCGGGACTAAACCAGGACTAAAGTGGGACTAAACCAGGACTAAACCAAGACTAAACCAGGACTAAAGTGGGAATAAACCGGGAATAAACCTGGACTAAAATGGGACTAAGTGGGAATAAACCGGGAATAAACCTGGACTAAAACGGGACTAAAGCAGGACTAAACCAGAACTAAAGTGGGACTAAAGCAGGACTAAAACGGGACTAAACTGGGACTAAAGTGGGACTAAAGCGGGAATAAATAGGGACTAAAGCAGGAATAAACCTGGACTAAACTGGGACTAAACCGGGACTAAAGCTGGAATAAACCGGGACTAAACCGGGACTAAAGCAGGACTAAAACGGGACTAAACTGGGACTAAAGCGGGACTAAACCAGGACTAAACCGGGATTAAATCAGGACTAAAGTGGGAATAAACCAGGACTAAAGTGAGAATAAACCAGGACTAAACCAGGATTAAACCAAGACTAAACCGGGACTAAACCAGGAATAAAGTTGGAATAAACCAGGACTAAAGTGGGAATAAACCAGAACTAAACCGGGACTAAAGCGGGACTAAAGCAGGACTAAACCAGAACTAAAGTGGGACTAAACCGGGACTAAAGCAGGACTAAACCGGGATTAAATCAGGACTAAAGTGGGAATAAACAGGGACTAAACTGGGAATAAACCGGGACTAAAGCGGGAATAAACCTGGACTAAAGCGGGACTAAAGTGGGACTAAACCAGGACTAAAGTGGGACTAAACCGGGATTAAATCAGGACTAAAGTGGGACTAAACTGAGACTAAAGCAGGAATAAACCTGGACTAAAGCGGGACTAAACCGGGATTAAATCAGGACTAAAGTGGGAATAAATCGGGACTAAACTGGGACTAAAGTGGGAATAAACTAGGACTAAAGTGGGAATAAACCAGAACTAAACCGGGACTAAAGGAGGACTAAACCAGAACTAAAGTGAGACTAAAGCGGGACTAAACCAGGGCTAAAGTGGGACTAAACCAGGGCTAAAGTGGGACTAAACCGGGACTAAAGCAGGACTAAACCGGGATTAAATCAGGACTAAAGTGGGAATAAAGCGGGAATAAACCGGGACTAAAGCAGGAATAAACTGGGACTAAAGCGGGACTAAACCGGAACTCAAGCGAGACTAAACCGGGACTAAAGCAGGACTAAAACGGGACTAAAACGGGACTAAACTGGGACTAAAGCGGGACTAAACCAGGACTAAAGCGGGACTAAACCAGGATTAACCGGGATTAAATCAGGACTAAAGCGGGAATAAACCGGGACTAAAGCGGGAATAAACCTGGACTAAAGCGGGAATAAACCTGGACTAAATCGGGACTAAACTGGGACTAAAGTGGGAATAAACCAGGACTAAAGTGGGAATAAACCAGAACTAAACCGGGACTAAAGCAGGACTAAACCAGAACTAAAATGAGACTAAAGCGGGACTAAACCAGGGCTAAAGTGGGACTAAACCGGGACTAAAGCAGGACTAAAGCAGGACTAAACCGGGATTAAATCAGGACTAAAGTGGGAATAAACCGGGACTAAACTGGGACTAAAGCGGGAATAAACCGGGACTAAAGGGGACTAAAGTGGGACTCAAGCGGGACTAAAGCAGGACTAAAACGGGACTAAAACGGGACTAAACTGGGATTAAAGCGGGACTAAACCGGGACTAAAGCGGGAATAAACCTAGACTAAAACGGGACTAAATCGGGACTAAACTGGGACTAAAGTGGGAATAAACCAGGACTAAAGCGGGACTAAACCGGGATTAAATCAGGACTAAAGTGGGAATAAATCGGGACTAAAGTGGGAATAAATCGGGACTAAAGTGGGAATAAACCAGGACTAAAGTGGGAATAAACCAGGACTAAAGTGGGAATAAACCAGGACTAAACCAGGACTAAACCGGGATTAAATCAGGACTAAAGTGGGAATAAACCAGGACTAAACCGGGATTAAAGCAGGACTAAACCAGAACTAAAGTGAGACTAAAGCAGGACTAAACCGGGATTAAATCAGGACTAAAGTGGGAATAAACCGGGACTAAACTGGGACTAAAGCGGGAATAAACCGTGACTAAAGCGGGACTAAAGGGGACTAAAGTGGGACTAAACCGGGACTAAAGCGGGATTAAATCAGGACTAAAGTGGGAATAAACCGGGACTAAAGCGGGACTAAAACGGGACTAAAACTGGACTAAACTAGGACTAAAGCGGGACTAAACCAGGACTAATCCGGGATTAAATCAGGACTAAAGTGGGAATAAACCGGGACTAAAGCGGGAATAAACCAGGACTAAAGCGGGAATAAACCTGGACTAAATCGGGATTAAACTGGGACTAAAGTGGGACTAAAGTGGGAATAAACCAGGACTAAAGCGGGAATAAACCGGGACTAAAGGGGACTAAACCGGGACTAAAGTGGGACTCAAGCGGGACTAAAGCAGGACTAAAACGGGACTAAAACGGGACTAAACTGGGACTAAAGCTGGACTAAAACGGGACTAAAACGGGACTAAACTGGGACTAAAGCGGGACTAAACCAGGACTAAACCGGGATTAAATCAGGACTAAAGTGGGAATAAACCGGGACTAAAGCGGGAATAAACCGGGACTAAAGCGGGAATAAACCGGGACTAAACTGGGACTAAAGTGGGAATAAACCAGGACTAAAGTGGGAATAAACCAGAACTAAACCGGGACTAAAGCAGGACTAAACCAGAACTAAAATGAGACTAAAGCGGGACTAAACCAGGGCTAAAGTGGGACTAAACCGGGACTAAAGCAGGACTAAAGCAGGACTAAACCGGGATTAAATCAGGACTAAAGCGGGAATAAACCGGGACTAAAGGGGACTAAAGTGGGACTCAAGCGGGACTAAAGCAGGACTAAAACGGGACTAAAACGGGACTAAAACGGGACTAAACTGGGATTAAAGCGGGATTAAACCGGGACTAAAGCGGGAATAAACCTAGACTAAAACGGGACTAAATCGGGACTAAACTGGGACTAAAGTGGGAATAAACCAGGACTAAAGTGGGAATAAACCAGGACTAAAGCGGGACTAAACCGGGATTAAATCAGGACTAAAGTGGGAATAAATCGGGACTAAAGTGGGAATAAACCAGGACTAAACCAGGACTAAACCGGGATTAAATCAGGACTAAAGTGGGAATAAACCAGAACTAAACCGGGACTAAAGCAGGACTAAACCAGAACTAAAGTGAGACTAAAGCGAGACTAAACCAGGGCTAAAGTGGGACTAAAGCAGGACTAAACCGGGATTAAATCAGGACTAAAGTGGGAATAAACCGGGACTAAACTGGGACTAAAGCGGGAATAAACCGTGACTAAAGCGGGACTAAAGGGGACTAAAGTGGGACTAAACCGAGACTAAAGCGGGAATAAACTGGGACTAAAGCGGGACTAAACCAGGACTAAACCGGGATTAAATCAGGACTAAAGTGGGAATAAACCGGGACTAAAGCGGGAATAAACCGGGACTAAAGCGGGAATAAACCTGGACTAAAACGGGACTAAAGCAGGACTAAAGTGGAAATAAACCGGGACTAAATCGGGATTAAACTGGGACTAAAGTGGGAATAAACCAGGACTAAAGCGGGAATAAACCTGGACTAAAACGGGACTAAAGCGGGACTAAAGCAGGACTAAAGTGGGACTAAACCAGGACTAAACTGGGACTAAACCGGGACTAAACCTGGACTAAAGTGGGACTAAACCCCTTCTTTCCTTTTCTCCATCCCTATTTTTCATTTCTTTTTTGCTGAAAGTTCATTTTGTTTTGTCACTTTTGAGAAGCTCCGCCCCCAAACCTGAGTCAGCGAATCTGGCGGCAGGATTTATGACCCTGACCGGGACTGTGTTTGTGCCAGATGCCCTCCCTGAGGTTTAGACTCGACAGACCTGAGCTCATCTGGAACTAAAAAATAAACAGATTTTATAATTTGACCTTGTGTCTGGACTAAAGCTTTTATTTTTATCTAAAGATTTTATTTTACACATTTTTTATATTTTTATTTTACACGTGTTTTTATGATATTTTTGTACGTCAGCCTCACTTTTTCATCGCGTCGCTGTGACAGAAATTAGATTTTTTGCATTTATAAAAAGAAAGTAAAAGGAGAGGCGAGAGGAGTAGAGAAGAGAAGAAAGGAGAAGAGGAGAAAGGAGAAGAGTGTGTGATAGAGGAGGAGGGGCGCCCCCGGTGGAAGAGCAGGAGGAGTGACGCAGGATGAGCTGCAATGCACCTTTCCCCAAATGTCACTGTCCTTCACTCTCCTCCTCCTCCTCCTCTGTCCTTCACTCTCCTCCTCCTCCTCCTCTCCTCCTCCTCCTCTCCTCTCCTCCTCCTCCTCTGTCCTTCACTCTCTCCTCCTCCTCCTCTCCTCCTCCTCCTCCTCTCCTCTCCTCCTCCTCCTCTGTCCTTCACTCTCTCCTCCTCCTCCTCTCCTCCTCCTCCTCTCCTCTCCTCCTCCTCCTCTGTCCTTCACTCTCTCCTCCTCCTCCTCCTCCTCTCCTGTCCTTCACTCTCCTCCTCCTCCTCTCCTGTCCTTCACTCTCCTCCTCCTCTCCTCTCCTCCTCCTCCTCTGTCCTTCACTCTCTCCTCCTCTCCTCCTCCTCCTCCTCTCCTCCTCCTCTTACTTGGGGTGGGTGAACTGGTCCAGGCGGGTCACCTCCTCCACCAGATCTCCTCCGACGCTCCTCACCAGGTCAAAGAAGTCGTTTTGGGAGAAAGAATCCGGAATCCAGAAGGAAATATCGTTATGAAGAGGAGGAAACCTGCTGAGAGGCTGAGAGAGACCGGGATCAGACCGGGATCAGACCGGGACTGAGACCGGGACTGAGACCGGGACTGAGACCGGGATCAGACCGGGACTGAGACCGGGATCAGACCAGGATCAGACCGGGACTGAGACCGGGATCAGACCAGGATCAGACCGGGACTGAGACCGGGATCAGACCAGGATCAGACCGGGACTGAGACCGAGATCAGACCGGGATCAGACCGGGATCAGACCGGGATCAGACCGGGATCAGACCGGGACTGAGACCGGGACTGAGACCGGGACTGAGACCGGGACTGAGACCGGGACTGAGACCGGGATCAGACCGGGACTGAGACCGGGATCAGACCAGGATCAGACCGGGACTGAGACCGAGATCAGACCGGGATCAGACCGGGATCAGACCGGGATCAGACCGGGACTGAGACCGAGATCAGACCGGGATCAGACCGGGATCAGACCGGGATCAGACCGGGATCAGACCGGGACTGAGACCGGGATCAGACCGGGACTGAGACCGGGATCAGACTGGGATCAGACCGGGACTGAGACCGGGACTGAGACCGGGATCAGACCGGGACTGAGACCGGGACTGAGACCGAGATCAGACCGGGATCAGACCGGGATCAGACCGGGACTGAGACCGGGATCAGACCGGGACTGAGACCGGGATCAGACTGGGATCAGACCGGGACTGAGACCGGGACTGAGACCGGGATCAGACCGGGACTGAGACCGGGACTGAGACCGGGATCAGACCGGGATCAGACCGGGACTGAGACCGGGATCAGACCGGGATCAGACCGGGATCAGACCGGGATCAGACCGGGACTGAGACCGGGATCAGACTGGGACTGAGACCGGGATCAGACTGGGATCAGACCGGGACTGAGACCGGGACTGAGACCGGGACTGAGACCGGGACTGAGACCGGGACTGAGACCGGGATCAGACCGGGATCAGACCGGGATCAGACCGGGACTGAGACCGGGATCAGACCGGGACTGAGACCGGGATCAGACTGGGATCAGACCGGGACTGAGACCGGGACTGAGACCGGGATCAGACCGGGACTGAGACCGGGATCAGACCGGGATCAGACCGGGACTGAGACCGGGATCAGACCGGGATCAGACCGGGATCAGACCGGGATCAGACCGGGATCAGACCGGGACTGAGACCGGGATCAGACTGGGATCAGACCGGGACTGAGACCGGGACTGAGACCGGGATCAGACCGGGACTGAGACCGGGACTGAGACCGAGATCAGACCGGGATCAGACCGGGATTAGACCGGGACTGAGACCGGGATCAGACCGGGACTGAGACCGGGATCAGACTGGGATCAGACCGGGACTGAGACCGGGACTGAGACCGGGACTGAGACCGGGATCAGACCGGGACTGAGACCGCGACTGAGACCGGGATCAGACCGGGATCAGACCGGGATCAGACCGGGATCAGACCGGGACTGAGACCGGGATCAGACCGGGATCAGACCGGGATCAGACCGGTACTGAGACCGGGATCAGACCGGGATCAGACCGGGACTGAGACCGGGATAAGACCGGGATCAGACCGGGATCAGACCGGGATCAGACCGGGACTGAGACCGGGACTGAGACCGAGATCAGACCGGGATCAGACCGGTACTGAGACCGGGATCAGACCGGGATCAGACCGGGACTGAGACCGGGATCAGACCGGGATCAGACCGGGATCAGACCGGGATCAGACCGGGATCAGACCGGGACTGAGACCGGGACTGAGACCGAGATCAGACCGGGATCAGACCGAGATCAGACCGGGAGTGAGACCGGGATCAGACCGGGATCAGACCAAGACTGAACCAGAACTAAACCAGAACTGAACCAGGACTGAACCTGCTGAGGGAGAATGCAGAAGGTCAGAGGAACAACTCTGGACCAGACGTTTAAAATTATCTGATTCACACTCGCTGTGTTAAAGAGAGATTTCACAGATCTTTCCTTCCTGCTGCTGTCAGACTGTACAATGATCAATGCTAGTCATGTTCATCTCCATAGCAACCATGTGTCATCTCCATAGTAATAATTACATGTGCAATATTATTTAAAGTCACTTTACCTGCTACTTATTTATGTAACCACCACTGTCCATCACAGCACTGTTCACAATCATCTGAGTCACTTTATTGTAGTGATATTATATATTATTATATATTATTGTAGTGATATTATATATTATTATATATTATTGTAGTGATATTATATATTATTATATATTATTGTAGTGATATTATATATTATTGTATATTATTGTAGTGATATTATATATTATTATATATTATTGTAGTGATATTATATATTATTATATATTATTGTAGTGATATTATATTTTATTATATATTATTGTAGTGATATTATATATTATTATATATTATTGTGGTGATATTATATATTATTATATATTATTGTGGTGATATTATATATTATTATATATTATTGTGGTGATATTATATATTATTATATATTATTGTGGTGATATTATATATTATTATATATTATTGTAGTGATATTATATATTATTATATATTATTGTAGTGATATTATATATTATTATATATTATTGTAGTGATATTATATATTATTATATATTATTGTAGTGATATTATATATTATTATATATTATTGTAGTAATATTATATATTATTATATATTATTGTAGTGATATTATATATTATTATATATTATTGTAGTGATATTATATATGACTGAACTGGAGTCACTTTAACTGCTGTTTGTTCACTGCTCAGAACCAAAAACATTTATTGTGCAGTGTTCCTGTGCCTTTTAACCTTACACTGTTGTGTTTTTTTAGTTGATTGTACAGACTTATTATTATTTATCTTAATTTTGATGCATGCTCATATTTTCCTACTGTTTCTGAAACTTGCGTTGTGACACTGTAATTTCCCCTTTGTGGGACAAATAAAGGATTATCTGATCTCATCTTATCTGGTTCTGTTTGTCCCGTTTTAAAAATGTTAAAGTGGGACTCAGAGTTCCTCTGGTCTGTGTGATCAATCACCTTCAGGAGGTGTGATCGATCACCTTCAGGGGTGAGGACCAGAGCCGACCTGACAGCAGCTCACTCAGCCTGGGCAAGACAAATCACCTGCCCCTGGTCCCTCTGGAGGGACACATCCAGAGTGTTTAAGGGAACGTGGCTCAGACTGTACCCAGGAGGAGTGCTCTGACCCTGGGCAGGAGCTGAGCAGTGGCCCCTGGTTCCTCTGGAGCTCTGAGTTTAATCTGAGAAACAAACACAGCTCCACCAGTCTGAAACCCTGCACCGGGCGAGGGCCGCACCGGGCGAGGGCCGTACCCGGGCGAGGGCCGTACCCGGGCGAGGGCCGTACCCGGGCGAGGGCCGTACCCGGGGGCGAGGGCCGTACCCGGGCGAGGGCCGCACCGAGCGAGGGCCGCACCGGGCGAGGGCCGTACCCGGGCGAGGGCCGTACCCGGGCGAGGGCCGTAGCCAAGCGAGGGCCGCACCGGGCGAGGGCCGTAGCCAAGCGAGGGCCGCACCGAGCGAGGGCCGTACCCGGGCGAGGGCCGTACCCGGGCGAGGGCCGTACCCGGGCGAGGGCCGTACCCGGGCGAGGGCCGTACCCGGGGGCGAGGGCCGCACCGAGCGAGGGCCGTACCCGGGCGAGGGCCGTACCCGGGCGAGGGCCGTACCCGGGGGCGAGGGCCGCACCGAGCGAGGGCCGTACCCGGGCGAGGGCCGTACCCGGGCGAGGGCCGTACCCGGGCGAGGGCCGCACCCGGGCGAGTGCCGTAGCCAAGCGAGGGCCGCACCGGGCGAGTGCCGTAGCCAAGCGAGGGCCGCACCGGGCGAGGGCCGTACCCGGGCGAGGGTTCTGTCAGGAGAACCTCAAAATCTGATCCTAACAGATACTAAAAACATAAAAAATTTGGGCAAATACAGCATTTCCTCGACGATCAAACGAACATGACTGAAATATGAAGTAAATACCCCTCTGTAATACCCCACAGAGGTAAATACCCCTCTGTAATACCCCACAGAGGTAAATACCCCTCTGTAATACCCCACAGAGGTAAATACCCCTCTGTAATACCCCACAGAGGTAAATACCCCTCTGTAATACCCCGCAGAGGTAAATACCCCTCTGTAATACCCCACAGAGGTAAATACCCCTCTGTAATACCCCACAGAGGTAAATACCCCTCTGTAATACCCCGCAGAGGTAAATACCCCTCTGTAATACCCCGCAGAGGTAAATACCCCTCTGTAATACCCCACAGAGGTAAATACCCCTCTGTAATACCCCGCAGAGGTAAATACCCCTCTGTAATACCCCACAGAGGTAAATACCCCTCTGTAATACCCCACAGAGGTAAATACCCCTCTGTAATACCCCGCAGAGGTAAATACCCCTCTTTAAAGGTGCAGGTTAGAGGGGCAGGTACAGAATGCCCCCGTCGTGTTGGAGTAAATGTCCGTGTTTACCCATGATGCTGTGCAGCAGGCGAGTCAGAATCTCCAAATCTACGTGAAATAAACAGCAACGCCAAAAGGGCACGCAAGTCCCGGTTTAGTCCTGGTCTAGTCCCAGTTTAGACCTGGTTTAGTCCTGGTCTAGTCCTGGTTTAGTCCTGGTTTAGTCCCAGTTTAGTCCCAGTTTAGTCCCAGTTTAGTCCTGGTCTAGTCCCAGTTTAGACCTGGTCTAGTCCTGGTTCAGTTCTGGTTTAGTCCCAGTTTAGTCCTGGTTTAGTCCTGGTTCAGTCCTGGTTTAGTCCTTGCTGAGTCCTGGCTGGCTTGGCTCTGATTGGCTGGTGTGAGTCTCACCTGGAAGTTGATTGGCTGGTGGAGGTCGTGGACTCTGAACTGTCGGAGGAAGCGTTCGTCGCGGCTCCAGAACAGGCGGATGTCGGGGATGTCGAACAGAACCATCGCCAAACGCTCCAGACCCAATCCGAACGCCCAGCCCATCTTATGCCCCGCCCCCGCTGTGACGGACAGAGAGAGGAGCCAATCAGAGACAAGAGGAGCGCTTATGCCCCGCCCCCGCTGTGACGGACAGAGAGAGGAGCCAATCAGAGACAAGAGGAGCGCTTATGCCCCGCCCCCGCTGTGACGGACAGAGAGAGGAGCCAATCAGAGACAAGAGGAGCGCTTATGCCCCGCCCCCGCTGTGACGGACAGAGAGAGGAGCCAATCAGAGACAAGAGGAGCGCTTATGCCCCGCCCCCGCTGTGACGGACAGAGAGAGGAGCCAATCAGAGACAAGAGGAGCGCTTATGCTCCGCTGTGACGGACAGAGAGAGGAGCCAATCAGAGACAAGAGGAGCGCTTATGCCCCGCCCCCGCTGTGAGGACAGAGAGAGGAGCCAATCAGAGACAAGAGGAGCACTTATGCCCCGCCCCCGCTGTGACGGACAGAGAGAGGAGCCAATCAGGGACAAGAGGAGCACTTATGCCCCGCCCCCGCTGTGACGGACAGAGAGAGGAGCCAATCAGAGACAAGAGGAGCGCTTATGCCCCGCCCCCGCTGTGACGGACAGAGAGAGGAGCCAATCAGAGACAAGAGGAGCACTTATGCCCCGCCCCCGCTGTGACGGACAGAGAGAGGAGCCAATCAGAGACAAGACAGGAAAAGCGGACGGATGTGACTTCTGTGAGTTTTAACTGTCTCCCCTCCCTTTGCTCTCTGTGCTGAGTCCCTCCTCCTGCAGAGCGTCGCACTAATGAACCTCCTGATGAACCTCCTCATGAACCTCCTCATGAACCTCCTCATGAACCTCCTGATGAACCTCCTGATGAACCTCCTGATGAACCTCCTCATAAACCTCCTCATGAACCTCCTCATGAACCTCCTCATGAACCTCCTGATGAACCTCCTCATGAACCTCCTGATGAACCTCCTGATGAACCTCCTCATGAACCTCCTCATGAACCTCCTGATGAACCTCCTCATGAACCTCCTGATGAACCTCCTCATGAACCTCCTGATGAACCTCCTGATGAACCTCCTGATGAACCTCCTGATGAACCTCCTGATGAACCTCCTGATGAACCTCCTCATGAACCTCCTGATGAACCTCCTCATGAACCTCCTGATGAACCTCCTCATGAACCTCCTGATGAACCTCCTGATGAACCTCCTCATGAACCTCCTCATGAACCTCCTCATGAACCTCCTCATGAACCTCCTGATGAACCTCCTCATAAACCTCCTGATGAACCTCCTGATGAACCTCCTGATGAACCTCCTCATAAACCTCCTGATGAACCTCCTGATGAACCTCCTGATGAACCTCCTCATGAACCTCCTGATGAACCTCCTGATGAACCTCCTCATGAACCTCCTCATGAACCTCCTCATGAACCTCCTCATGAACCTCCTGATGAACCTCCTCATGAACCTCCTGATGAACCTCCTCATGAACCTCCTCATGAACCTCCTGATGAACCTCCTGATGAACCTCCTCATGAACCTCCTGATGAACCTCCTCATAAACCTCCTGATGAACCTCCTGATGAACCTCCTCATGAACCTCCTCATAAACCTCCTGATGAACCTCCTGATGAACCTCCTCATAAACCTCCTGATGAACCTCCTGATGAACCTCCTGATGAACCTCCTCATGAACCTCCTGATGAACCTCCTGATGAACCTCCTGATGAACCTCCTGATGAACCTCCTCATGAACCTCCTCATGAACCTCCTCATGAACCTCCTGATGAACCTCCTCATGAACCTCCTCATGAACCTCCTGATGAACCTCCTCATGAACCTCCTGATGAACCTCCTGATGAACCTCCTCATGAACCTCCTCATGAACCTCCTCATGAACCTCCTCATGAACCTCCTCATGAACCTCCTGATGAACCTCCTGATGGAACCTCAAACATGCAGTCTGAAACCTCTTCAGGAGGTTTGTGAGGAACAGAGTTAGAACATGAGAGAAAGACAAAACCCTCCAAGTCCTGAGTCCTTTAGTTAGTCCTTGTCCAGTAGGCCAAGAAAAGTGGTTCAGACCTGGTTCAGTCCTGGTTTAGACCTGGTTCAGTCCTGGTTTAGTCCTGGTTCAGTCCTGGTTCAGTCATGGTTCAGTCCTGGTTTAGTCCTGGTTTAGACCTGGTTTAGACCTGGTTCAGTCCTGGTTCAGTCCTGGTTCAGTCCTGGTTTAGTCCTGGTTTAGTCCTGGTTCAGTCCTGGTTTAGTCCTGGTTCAGTCCTGGTTCAGTCCTGGTTTAGACCTGGTTTAGTCCTGGTTCAGTCATGGTTCAGTCATGGTTCAGTCCTGGTTTAGACCTGGTTTAGACCTGGTTCAGTCCTGGTTCAGTCCTGGTTCAGTCCTGGTTCAGTCCTGGTTCAGTCCTGGTTCAGTCATGGTTTAGTCCTGGTTTAGTCCTGGTTCAGTCCTGGTTTAGACCTGGTTTAGACCTGGTTCAGTCCTGGTTCAGTCCTGGTTTAGTCCTGGTTTAGTCCTGGTTCAGTCCTGGTTCAGTCCTGGTTTAGTCCTGGTTCAGTCCTGGTTTAGTCCTGGTTTAGACCTGGTTTAGTCCTGGTTCGGTGCAGATGTGAGTGACGTAATTTACTACAGTTTGGTGCAGCGTGGTGATTGGCTGAGGGTTTGAAAGCTGCGCTCTGATTGGTCCAGAGGAGGGGCTTGGCTCGGTGCCTCGCTGCAGAGGCTCCAGATGATAAAGGGGGGCCTTTTTCATTTTTAAACTAAATTTGTTCTTTCTCTCCTTTTTTCTCTCCTCATAACTCTCTCCTCCTCTCTCCTCTCCTCCCTCTCTCCTCTCCTCCCTCTATCCTCTCCTCTCCTCCCTCTCTCCTCTCCTCCCTCTCTCCTCCTCCCTCCTCTCCTCCCTCTCTCCTCCCTCTCCTCCCTCTCCTCCTCTCTCCTCTCCTCCCTCTCTCCTCTCCTCCCTCTCTCCTCTCCTCTCCTCCCTCTCTCCTCCTCCCTCCTCTCCTCCCTCTCTCCTCCTCTCCTCCCTCCTCTCCTCTCCTCCCTCTCTCCTCTCCTCCCTCTCCCTCTCCTCCCTCTCTCCTCCCTCTCCTCCCTCTCTCCTCTCCTCTCCTCCCTCCTCTCCTCCCTCATTTGTCTCTCGGGTTCCACTTTGTCAGTTCTCATCCTCTCATCCGTAGATCCCGTCTTTTTTTCTCTCCTCTTCTCGACACAAAATCAATTCTTCTCCCACTCACTTCCTCCAGGACTAAACCAGGACTAAACCAGGACTAAACCAGGTCTAAAGGACTGAACCAGGACTAAACCAGGACTAAAAGACTGAACCAGGACTAAACCAGGACTAAAAGACTGAACCAGGACTAAACCAGGTCTAAACCAGGACTAAACCAGGTCTAAACCAGGACTAAACCAGGTCTAAACCAGGTCTAAACCAGGTCTAAAGGACTGAACCAGGTCCTGGGGGACAGTTGGTTTGACTCATGTGGCACAAACACATCACCACATGACGAGAGACGAGCATTTACACAGACCAGAGACCAGAGACCAGACCAGAGACCAGACCAGAGACCAGACCAGAGACCAGAGACCAGAGACCAGAGACCAGAGACCAGACCAGAGACCAGAGACCAGAGACCAGAGACCAGAGACCAGACCAGAGACCAGAGACCAGACCAGAGACCAGAGACCAGAGACCAGACCAGAGACCAGAGACCAGAGACCAGACCAGAGACCAGACCAGAGACCAGAGACCAGACCAGAGACCAGACCAGAGACCAGAGACCAGAGACCAGAGACCAGACCAGAGACCAGAGACCAGACCAGAGACCAGACCAGAGACCAGAGACCAGACCTGAGACCAGAGACCAGAGACCAGAGACCAGAGACCAGAGACCAGACCTGAGACCAGACCAGAGACCAGAGACCAGAGACCAGAGACCAGAGACCAGACCAGAGACCAGACCAGAGACCAGACCAGAGACCAGACCTGAGTCCAGACCTGAGTCCAGACCAGAGACCAGACCAGAGACCAGACCAGAGACCGGACCAGAGACCGGACCAGAGACCAGAGACCAGACCAGACCAGAGACCAGACCAGAGACCAGACCAGAGACCAGACCAGAGACCGGACCAGAGACCGGACCAGAGACCAGAGACCAGACCAGAGACCAGACCAGAGACCGGACCAGAGACCGGACCAGAGACCAGAGACCAGACCAGAGACCAGACCAGAGACCAGACCAGAGACCAGACCAGAGACCAGAGACCAGAGACCAGACCTGAGACCAGAGACCAGAGACCAGAGACCAGAGACCAGAGACCAGACCAGAGACCAGACCAGAGACCAGACCTGAGTCCAGACCAGAGACCAGAGACCAGACCAGAGACCAGAGACCAGAGACCAGACCAGAGACCAGAGACCAGAGACCAGACCAGAGACCAGACCAGAGACCAGACCAGAGACCAGACCTGAGTCCAGACCAGAGACCAGACCAGAGACCAGACCAGAGACCAGACCAGAGACCAGACCTGAGTCCAGACCAGAGACCAGACCAGAGACCAGACCAGAGACCGGACCAGAGACCGGACCAGAGACCAGAGACCAGACCAGACCAGACCAGAGACCAGACCAGAGACCAGACCAGAGACCAGACCTGAGACCAGACCTGAGACCAGACCAGAGACCAGAGACCAGAGACCAGACCTGAGACCAGACCAGAGACCAGAGACCAGAGACCAGACCAGAGACCAGACCAGAGACCAGACCAGAGACCGGACCAGAGACCGGACCAGAGACCAGAGACCAGACCAGACCAGAGACCAGACCAGAGACCAGACCAGAGACCAGACCAGAGACCGGACCAGAGACCGGACCAGAGACCAGAGACCAGACCAGAGACCAGACCAGAGACCGGACCAGAGACCGGACCAGAGACCAGAGACCAGACCAGAGACCAGACCAGAGACCAGACCAGAGACCAGAGACCAGACCTGAGACCAGAGACCAGAGACCAGAGACCAGAGACCAGAGACCAGACCAGAGACCAGACCTGAGTCCAGACCAGAGACCAGAGACCAGACCAGAGACCAGAGACCAGAGACCAGACCAGAGACCAGACCAGAGACCAGACCAGAGACCAGACCTGAGTCCAGACCAGAGACCAGACCAGAGACCAGACCAGAGACCAGACCAGAGACCAGACCTGAGTCCAGACCAGAGACCAGACCAGAGACCAGACCAGAGACCGGACCAGAGACCGGACCAGAGACCAGAGACCAGACCAGACCAGAGACCAGAGACCAGAGACCAGAGACCAGACCAGAGACCAGACCAGAGACCAGACCAGAGACCAGACCTGAGTCCAGACCAGAGACCAGACCAGAGACCAGACCAGAGACCAGACCAGAGACCAGACCAGAGACCGGACCAGAGACCGGACCAGAGACCAGAGACCAGACCAGACCAGAGACCAGACCAGAGACCAGACCAGAGACCAGAGACCAGAGACCAGACCAGAGACCAGACCAGAGACCAGAGACCAGACCAGAGACCAGAGACCAGACCAGAGACCAGACCAGAGACCAGACCAGAGACCAGACCAGGGACCAGAGACCAGACCAGAGACCAGAGACCAGACCAGACCAGAGACCAGACCAGAGACCAGACCAGAGACAAGACCAGAGACCAGACCAGACCAGAGACCAGACCAGAGACCAGACCAGAGTCCAAACCAGAGTCCAGACCAGAGACCAGACCAGAGACCAGACCAGAGACCAGACCAGAGTCCAGACCAGAGTCCAGACCAGAGACCAGAGACCAGACCAGAGTCCAGACCAGAGTCCAGACCAGAGACCAGACCAGAGACCAGACCAGACCAGAGACCAGACCAGAGACCAGACCAGAGACCAGAGACCAGACCAGAGACCAGAGACCAGACCAGAGACCAGACCAGAGACCAGACCAGAGACCAGACCAGGGACCAGAGACCAGACCAGAGACCAGAGACCAGACCAGAGTCCAGAGACCAGAGTCCAGAGACCAGACCAGAGTCCAGACCAGAGTCCAGAGACCAGAGTCTAGAGACCAGACCAGAGTCCAGACCAGAGTCCAGACCAGAGACCAGAGACCAGAGTCCAGACCAGAGTCCAGACCAGAGTCCAGACCAGAGTCCAGAGACCAGACCAGAGTCCAGACCAGAGTCCAGACCAGAGTCCAGAGACCAGAGTCCAGACCAGAGTCCAGACCAGAGTCCAGACCAGAGTCCAGACCAGAGTCCAGAGACCAGAGTCCAGACCAGAGTCCAGACCAGAGACCAGAGACCAGAGTCCAGACCAGAGTCCAGACCAGAGTCCAGACCAGAGTCCAGAGACCAGACCAGAGTCCAGACCAGAGTGCAGACCAGAGACCAGACCAGAGTCCAGACCAGAGTCCAGACCAGAGTCCAGAGACCAGAGACCAGACCAGAGTCCAGACCAGAGTCCAGAGTCCAGACCAGAGTCCAGAGAGGCTCATGAGGCGCTTTAATGTCACACTGTTACTCATGTGAACATATGGGCCCTGAACACAACACACACACACACACACACACACACACACACACACACACACACACACACACACACACACACACACACACACACACACACACACACACACACACACACACACACACAGTGATGATACATTCAGGGCTCAGGATTTGTGCGTTAAAACCACAGCTGAGGATTCATGACACGAGATCATGAATATGCACCAGAATATGGACTGGTTCAGTCCTGGTTCAGTCCTGGTTTAGTCCTGGTTTAGTCCTGGTTCAGTCCTGGTTTAGACCTGGTTTAGACCTGGTTTAGTCCTGGTTCAGTCCTGGTTTAGACCTGGTTTAGTCCTGGTTTAGACCTGGTTTAGTCCTGGTTCAATCCTGGTTTAGACCTGGTTTAGTCCTGGTTTAGACCTGGTTTAGTCCTGGTTCAGTCCTGGTTTAGACCTGGTTTAGTCCTGGCTTAGACCTGGTTTAGTCCTGGTTTAGTCCTGGTTTAGACCTGGTTTAGTCCTGGTTTAGACCTGGTTTAGTCCTGGTTCAGTCCTGGTTTAGACCTGGTTTAGTCCTGGTTTAGACCTGGTTTAGTCCTGGTTTAGTCCTGGTTTAGACCTGGTTTAGTCCTGGTTTAGTCCTGGTTCAATCCTGGTTTAGACCTGGTTTAGACCTGGTTTAGTCCTGGTTTAGACCTGGTTTAGTCCTGGTTCAGTCCTGGTTTAGACCTGGTTTAGTCCTGGTTTAGACCTGGTTTAGTCCTGGTTCAGTCTTGGTTTAGACCTGGTTTAGTCCTGGTTCAATCCTGGTTCAATCCTGGTTTAGACCTGGTTTAGTCCTGGTTCAGTCCTGGTTTAGACCTGGTTTAGACCTGGTTCAGTCCTGGTTTAGACCTGGTTTAGTCCTGGTTCAGTCCTGGTTTAGACCTGGTTTAGTCCTGGTTTAGACCTGGTTTAGACCTGGTTTAGTCCTGGTTCAATCCTGGTTTAGACCTGGTTTAGTCCTGGTTTAGACCTGGTTTAGTCCTGGTTCAGTCCTGGTTTAGACCTGGTTTAGTCCTGGTTTAGACCTGGTTTAGTCCTGGTTTAGTCCTGGTTTAGTCCTGGTTTAGACCTGGTTTAGTCCTGGTTTAGACCTGGTTTAGTCCTGGTTCAGTCCTGGTTTAGACCTGGTTTAGTCCTGGTTTAGACCTGGTTTAGTCCTGGTTCAGTCTTGGTTTAGACCTGGTTTAGTCCTGGTTTAGTCCTGGTTCAATCCTGGTTTAGACCTGGTTTAGACCTGGTTTAGTCCTGGTTTAGACCTGGTTTAGTCCTGGTTCAGTCCTGGTTTAGACCTGGTTTAGTCCTGGTTTAGACCTGGTTTAGTCCTGGTTCAGTCTTGGTTTAGACCTGGTTTAGTCCTGGTTTAGTCCTGGTTCAATCCTGGTTTAGACCTGGTTTAGTCCTGGTTCAGTCCTGGTTTAGACCTGGTTTAGACCTGGTTTAGTCCTGGTTTAGTCCTGGTTTAGTCCTGGTTTAGACCTGGTTTAGTCCTGGTTTAGACCTGGTTTAGTCCTGGTTTAGTCCTGGTTTAGACCTGGTTCAGACCTGGTTTAGTCCTGGTTTAGACCTGGTTTAGACCTGGTTTAGTCCTGGTTTAGTCCTGGTTTAGACCTGGTTTAGTCCTGGTTTAGACCTGGTTTAGTCCTGGTTTAGTCCTGGTTTAGTCCTGGTTTAGTCCTGGTTTAGACCTGGTTTAGTCCTGGTTCAGTCCTGGTTTAGACCTGGTTTAGTCCTGGTTTAGACCTGGTTTAGTCCTGGTTTAGTCCTGGTTTAGACCTGGTTTAGTCCTGGTTTAGACCTGGTTTAGTCCTGGTTTAGTCCTGGTTTAGTCCTGGTTTAGTCCTGGTTTAGTCCTGGTTTAGACCTGGTTTAGTCCTGGTTTAGACCTGGTTTAGTCCTGGTTCAGTCCTGGTTTAGACCTGGTTTAGTCCTGGTTTAGACCTGGTTTAGACCTGGTTTAGTCCTGGTTCAGTCCTGGTTTAGACCTGGTTTAGTAATAATAATAATAATAATAATTCATTGGATTTATACGTCGCCTTTCATGACACTCAAAGCTCTTTACAGTTCATTGTTCATTCACTCCACACTTGGTGGTGATAAGCTACTTTCTGTAGCCACAGCTGCCCTGGGGCAGACTGACGGAAGCGAGGCTGCCAATCTGCGCCATCGGCCCCTCCGACCACCTCCAACACTCATGCACACACCACTTTCATACTAGGCAAATGTGAGTAAAGTGTCTTGCCTAAGGACACAGCGACAGTTTTTTGCGACTGGCGCCCCCCTGTGGCACCTGGAATTCCCAGTGTCTCCGTCCAAGTACTGACCAGGCCCTGCCCTGCTGAGCTTCTGAGATCTGACGAGATCAGGCTTTGACAGGCAGGTATGGCCAGGTTTAGACCTGGTTGGGAGGACTGAACCAGCACTGAACCCAGACTAAACCAGGACTAAATGGTCCGAGTCCGGTCCGAGTCCGGTCTGAGTCCGGTCCGAGTCCGGTCCGAGTCCGGTCCGAGTCCGGTCCGAGTCCGGTCCGAGTCCGGTCCGAGTCCGGTCCGAGTCCGGTCCGAGTCCGGTCCGAGTCCAGTCTGAGTCCGGTCTGAGTCCGGTCTGAGTCCAGTCTGAGTCCGGTCTGAGTCCGGTCTGAGTCCAGTCTGAGTCCGGTCTGAGTCCAGTCTGAGTCTGAGTCCAGTCTGAGTCCGGTCTGAGTCCAGTCTGAGTCCGGTCTGAGTCCGGTCCGAGTCCAGTCTGAGTCCGGTCCGAGTCCGGTCTGAGTCCGGTCTGAGTCCGGTCTGAGTCCAGTCTGAGTCCAGTCTGAGTCCGGTCTGAGTCCGGTCCGAGTCCAGTCTGAGTCCAGTCTGAGTCCAGTCTGAGTCCGGTCCGAGTCCGGTCCGAGTCCGGTCCGAGTCCGGTCTGAGTCCAGTCTGAGTCCAGTCTGATGGACTGGTAGTGAGATGATGAGTTATAAATATTAAAGGGAGCAGATAAAAATAGATCTGAGGAAACCCACAGAGTCATGATGTGCATTTCACTGGAACAGAGTCCAGTAAGACCTGGTCTGGTCCTGGTCTGGTCCTGGTCTGGTCCAGGTCTGGTCCTGGTCTGGTCCTGGTCTGGTCCTGGTCTGGTCCTGGTCCTGGTCCGGGTCTGGTCCTGGTCCGGTCCAGTCCTGGTCCAGTCCAGTCCTGGTCCGGGTCTCTGGTTGTGGTTTAATGAGATTTCCCCAGAGATGCACAGTAATCAATCTGTGTACGCTCACACAGACCTGCTCTAGACTAGTCTAGTCTAAACCTGGTTTAGACCTGGTTTAGTCCTGGTTTAGACCCGGTTTAATCCTGGTTCAGTCCTGGTTTAGACCTGGTTTAGTCCTGGTTTAGACCTGGTTTAGACCTGGTTTAGACCTGGTTCAGTCCTGGTTCAGTCCTGGTTCAGTCCTGGTTTAGACCTGGTTTAGACCTGGTTTAGTCCTGGTTTAGACCTGGTTTAGACCCGGTTTAGTCCTGGTTCAGACCTGGTTTAGACCCAGTTTAGTCCTGGTTTAGTCCTGGTTTAGTCCCGGTTCAGTCCTGGTTTAGACCCAGTTTAGTCCTGGTTTAGTCCTGGTTTAGTCCCGGTTCAGTGCTGATTAAATCTTGTTTTAGTCTCATTAACAGCTTGTCGGGCCCCTCCCCTTGGCCCCTGGACTCCCTCGGGACCAGGATCTCGTCCAGATTTGAACTGGTTTTGAGGGGATCAGGTGGTGGCCGCGGCTCTAATCCCTGAGCTCATGAATTATTCATGAGCCCACCCATGGCCCCGCCCCCTTCTTTAATGTGTCGCACACGCTCATTACATATTCGCACTAACAAGATTTCTTCGCCAATAAAGAATCAATCACCCCGGTCCTGTCCACGCCACAGGCCCGGTCTAGTCCTGGTCTAGTCCTGGTCTAGTCCCGGTTCAGTCTCGGTCTAGTCCTGGTTTAGTCCTGGTCTAGTCCTGGTCTAGTCCTGGTCTAGTCCCGGTTCAGTCTCGGTTTAGTCCTGGTTCAGTCCTGGTTCAGTCCTGGTTTAGTCCTGGTTTAGTCCTGGTTCAGTCCTGGTTCAGTCCTGGTTTAGACCTGGTTTAGACCTGGTTTCGTCATGACGCTGACCCGACCCCCAGTCTGACCCCTGCCCCACTGACGGCTTCATCATCCGGAATTTATCTGAGAGTCTGAACATGCAAACAGGTCTAAACCAGGACTAAAACCAGGACTAAAACCAGGACTAAACCAGGACTAAACCAGGTCTAAAACCAGGACTAAACCAGGTCTAAACCAGGTCTAAACCAGGACTAAAACCAGGACTAAAACCAGGTCTAAACCAGGACTAAAACAGGTCTAAACCAGGACTAAAACCAGGACTAAAACCAGGACTAAAACCAGGACTAAACCAGGACTATAGAACCATGTCTTTCTCGTTTTTATTTGTGACTCTTGGACAAAACTGAACGTGATATCTTCAGATTTGTAAAAGTCTTAATAAACGGGCTCCATGGCGACAGGAGGAGGCGGGTCTGTGTGATGGGGATGCGGTCTCCATGGTGACGGAGGCTGCCGCAGTGAAGGGGGGAGGGAGGGGGACCACCACATTATCAGGATTACATCAGCGAGAGTTTAACAGAGGGACCACCGGCAGAGTACCACCACCACCACCACCACCACCCAGGCACACCCCCCCCAGCTCACAGGCACAGCGATATATCGAAAACACACCCTCCCAGCTCACAGGCACACAGATATATCGAAAACACACCCTCCCAGCTCACAGGCACAGCGATATATCGAAAACACACCCTCCCAGCTCACAGGCACAGCAATATATCGAAAACACACCCTCCCAGCTCACAGGCACATCGATATATCGAAAAACAGGCCCTCCCAGCTCACAGGCACACCGATATATCAGGGGGGGGGGGCCTCCCAGCTCACAGGCACACCAATATATCAGGGGGGGGGGGCCTCCCAGCTCACAGGCACACCGATATATCGAAACCAGGACTGAACCAGGACTGAACCAGGACTGAGTGAGGGATTCCACAGATATAAGGACACACAGTCATAGAAAATAAAGTTCTATTTAATCTAAACAAAGATCAGAGTGGGTATGGGGTATGGAGTATGGAGTATGGAGTATGGAGTATGGGGTATGGAGTATGGAGTATGGAGTATGGGGTATGGAGTATCGAGTGTGGAGTGTGGAGTATGGAGTATGGAGTATGGAGTATGGGGTATGGAGTATGGAGTATGGAGTGTGGAGTGTGGAGTATGGAGTATGGGGTGTGGAGTATGGAGTATGGGGTGTGGAGTGTGGAGTATGGAGTATGGAGTGTGGAGTATGGAGTATGGGGTGTGGAGTGTGGAGTATGGGGTGTGGAGTATGGAGTATGGGGTGTGGAGTATGGAGTGTGGGGTGTGGGGTATGGAGGATGGAGTATGGAGTGTGGAGTCTGGAGAATGGGGTGTGGAGTGTGGAGTATGGGGTGTGGAGTATGGGGTGTGGAGTATGGAGTATGGAGTATGGAGGATGGAGTATGGAGGATGGAGTATGGAGGATGGAGTATGGAGTATGGAGGATGGAGTATGGGGTGTGGAGTATGGGGTGTGGAGTATGGAGTATGGGGTGTGGAGTGTGGAGTATGGAGTATGGGGTGTGGAGTGTGGAGTATGGGGTGTGGAGTACGGAGTATGGAGTGTGGAGTATGGGGTGTGGAGTGTGGAGTGGGGAGTGTGGAGTGTGGAGTATGGGGTGTGGAGTACGGAGTGTGGAGTATGGAGTATGGGGTGTGGAGTATGGGGTGTGGGGTGTGGAGTGTGGAGTATGGGGTGTGGAGTGTGGAGTATGGAGTATGGGGTGTGGAGTATGGGGTGTGGAGTATGGAGTATGGGGTGTGGAGTATGGGGTGTGGAGTGTGGAGTATGGAGTATGGGGTGTGGAGTATGGGGTGTGGAGTATGGGGTGTGGGGTGTGGGGTGTGGAGTATGGGGTGTGGAGGGTGGAGTATGGAGTATGGGGTATGGAGTGTGGAGTATGGGGTGTGGAGTATGGAGTATGGGGTGTGGAGTGTGGAGTATGGAGTATGGGGTATGGAGTATGGAGTATGGAGTATGGGGTGTGGAGTATGGGGTGTGGGGTGTGGAGTGTGGAGTATGGGGTGTGGAGTATGGGGTGTGGGGTGTGGAGTGTGGAGTATGGAGTATGGGGTGTGGAGTGTGGGGTGTGGAGTATGGGGTATGGAGTATGGGGTATGGAGTATGGAGTATGGGGTATGGAGTATCGAGTGTGGAGTATGGAGTGTGGAGTATGGGGTATGGAGTATGGAGTGTGGAGTGGTGAGTATGGAGTATGGAGTATGGGGTGTGGAGTGTGGGAGTATGGAGTATGGAGTATGGGGTGTGGAGTATGGGGTGTGGAGTGTGGAGTATGGAGTATGGGGTGTGGAGTATGGGGTGTGGAGTATGGAGTATGGGGTGTGGAGTATGGGGTGTGGAGTGTGGAGTATGGAGTATGGGGTGTGGAGTATGGGGTGTGGAGTATGGGGTGTGGGGTGTGGGGTGTGGAGTATGGGGTGTGGAGTGTGGAGTATGGAGTGTGGAGTATGGAGTATGGGGTGTGGAGTGTGGAGGATGGAGGATGGAGTGTGGAGTATGGAGTATGGAGTGTGGAGTATGGAGTATGGAGTATGGGGTGTGGAGTATGGGGTGTGAGGTGTGGAGTGTGGAGTATGGGGTGTGGAGTAAGGGGGGTGGGGTGTGGAGTGGGGAGTGTGGAGTATGGGGTGTGGAGTGTGGAGTATGGGGTGTGGAGTGTGGAGTGTGGGGTGTGGAGTATGGAGTATGGGGTGTGGAGTATGGAGTGTGGGGTGTGGAGGGTGGAGTATGGAGTATGGGGTGTGGAGTGTGGAGTATGGGGTGTGGAGTGTGGAGTATGGAGTGTGGAGTATGGAGTATGGAGTATGGGGTGTGGGGTGTGGAGTATGGGGTGTGGAGTATGGAGTATGGAGTATGGGGTATGGAGTATCGAGTGTGGAGTATGGAGTGTGGAGTATGGGGTATGGAGTATGGAGTATGGGGTATGGAGTATCGAGTGTGGAGTATGGAGTATGGAGTATGGGGTATGGAGTATGGAGTATGGGGTGTGGAGTATGGAGTATGGAGGATGGAGTATGGAGGATGGAGTATGGAGGATAGAGTATGGAGGATGGAGGATGGAGTATGGAGGATGGAGTATGGAGGATGGAGTATGGAGTATGGAGGATGGAGGATGGAGGATGGAGTATGGAGGATGGAGGATGGAGTATGGAGGATGGAGGATGGAGTATGGAGGATGGAGGATGGAGGATGGAGTATGGAGGATGGAGTATGGAGGATGGAGTATGGAGGATAGAGTATGGAGGATGGAGGATGGAGTATGGAGGATGGAGTATGGAGGATGGAGTATGGAGTATGGAGGATGGAGGATGGAGTATGGAGGATGGAGGATGGAGTATGGAGGATGGAGGATGGAGGATGGAGTATGGAGGATGGAGTATGGAGTATGGAGTATGGGGTATGGAGTGTGGAGTGTGGAGTATGGAGTATGGAGTATGGAGTATGGGGTATGGAGTATGGAGTATGGAGGATGGAGTATGGGGTCTTTTCCAGATGTTTCCGTGTCTGGACACTGCACACACGTGACCACAGTCACTCAGAATCATGGTGCAAATCAGAATCTGAATCTGAAATCTGAATCATTTGTGCAAAAATCATTTTTAAATACATACTGGTTTATCGAACATCCGCTTCTCTGGATTCGAAATAATCGGTATCAGCAACGACCAGAGGTCCAGTCCTGGTTCAGTCCTGGTTCAGTCCTGGTTCAGTCCTGGTTCAGTCCTGGTTCAGTCCTGGTTTAGCCCTGGTTCAGTCCTGGTTCAGACGTGGTTCAGTCCTGGTTCAGTCCTGGTTTAGCCCTGGTTTAGCCCTGGTTCAGACGTGGTTCAGTCCTGGTTCAGTCCTGGTTCAGTCCTGGTTCAGTCCTGGTTTAGCCCTGGTTTAGCCCTGGTTCAGTCCTGGTTCAGTCCTGGTCCAGTCCTGGTTTAGACCTGGTTTAGACCTGACTTGTTTAGACCTGGTTTAGTCCTGGTTTAGTCCTGGTTCAGTCCTGGTTTAGACCTGGTTTAGACCTGACTTGTTTAGACCTGGTTTAGTCCTGGTTCAGTCCTGGTTCAGACCTGGTTTAGTCCTGGTTCAGTCCTGGTTCAGTTCTGGTTCAGGTTTACAGTCCAATGGCGCCCCCTGTTGGCCATATGAAGAAGGAGCAACTGGAGTCTTTCTGTCAGAGTGAGACCTGTTCTGGAAAAAGTGTAAAAGTAGCAGTAATAGTAACACTAGTAGTAGTAGTAGTAGGAGTAGTAGTAGTAGTAGTACTACAGTAGTAGGAGTAATAGTACTACTAGTAGTAGTAGTAGTACTACTAGTAGTAGTAGGAGTAGTAGGAGTAATAGTAGTAGTACTACAGTAGTAGTAGTAGTAGTAGTACTACTAGTAGTAGTAGTAGTAGTACTACAGTAGTAGTAGTAGTACTACTAGTAGTAGTAGTAGTACTACTAGTAGTAGTAGTAGTAGTAGTATAATAGTAGTAGTACTACAGTAGTAGTAGTAGTAGTAGTACTACTACAGTAGTAGGCGTAATAGTAGTAGTACTACAGTAGTAGTAGTAATAGTAGTAGTACTACAGTAGTAGTAGTAATAGTAGTAGTACTACAGTAGTAGTAGTAGTACTACTACAGTAGTAGGAGTAATAGTAATACTACTACAGTAGTAGGCGTAATAGTAGTAGTACTACAGTAGTAGTAATAGTAGTAGTACTACAGTAGTAGGAGTAATAGTAGTAGTACTACAGTAGTAGTAATAGTAGTAGTACTACAGTAGTAGTAGTAGTAATAGTAGTAGTACTACAGTAGTAGTAGGAGTAATAGTAGTACTACTACAGTAGTAGGAGTAATAGTAGTAGTACTACAGTAGTAGTAGTACTACAGTAGTAGGAGTAATAGTAGTAGTACTACAGTAGTAGTAATAGTAGTAGTACTACAGTAGTAGTAGTAGTAATAGTAGTAGTACTACAGTAGTAGTAGTAGTAATAGTAGTAGTACTACAGTAGTAGTAGTAGTAATAGTAGTAGTACTACAGTAGTAGGAGTAATAGTAGTAGTACTACAGTAGTAGGAGTAATAGTAGTAGTACTACAGTAGTAGTAGTAATAGTAGTAGTACTACAGTAGTAGTAGTAATAGTAGTAGTACTACAGTAGTAGGAGTAATAGTAGTAGTACTACAGTAGTAGTAATAGTAGTAGTACTACAGTAGTAGGAGTAATAGTAGTAGTACTACAGTAGTAGTAGTAGTAGTACCTGAGTGCAGTATTTCTTGCTCCATGATTCCACAGCCGAGCACCTCGAGCCACTGGCCCCGGAATCGAACCTCCAACTCGAAGGACGGATGAGTGAACGGGAAGAAACAGTCGACCCACCGCAACTGCACCTCTGAGAGACAGGGGGCATCAGGGGGGCATCAGGGGGGGCATCAGGGGGGCATCAGGGGGCATCAGACACACAGGGGGGTATCTGACACACAGGGGGGATATCTGACACACGGGAGGGTGGGGGGGGGGGTATCAGACACACAGGGGTATCTGACACACGGGAGGGTATCTGACACATGGGGGGGGGGGGTATCTGGGGGTATCTGACACACAGGGGGATATCTGACACACAGGGGGATATCTGACACACTGGGGGGGGGGGGGGGGGGGGTATCTGGGGGTATCTGACACACAGGGGGATATCTGACACACTGGGGGGGTGGGGGGGGGGTATCTGGGGGTATCTGTACCTGGGCCGAACAGTGTGAGGATCAGGGACCTCAGTGTGTCCTTCAGGTTGAACTCGAGGAGTTTGACGGCCTCCAGGGAGTGGACCTCCTGCTTCTGACCCGTCCTCCGTCCAGAACCTTCAAACAGGGACAGAAGCTGACCCCCGTCCACCGCCGAGAAGAGCTGAGACCAGAACCAGACCAGGACCAGGGTTAGACCAGGACCAGGACCAGGACCAGACAAATATCTTGATTTCAGGCCAAAACCCCACAGACGAAGCGCCAGGACTGAGCAGAGTTAAACACTCTGGACCTTTACACTTTATTAAACTCCGACAAACTTTATTGATCCACACGGGAAATTATTTACTGATTGAATTATTTACTCGTCACAGCGACAGGTTTTTTCTGAACAATCACAGTAAGTTCAAAGCAGTGATCGGGGACTAAACCAGGACTAAACCAGGTCTGAACCAGGTCTGACCTCGTGGTTGGAGAAGAGCCGGACTCCCTCCATCTGGTGGAACACGGGGTAGTGGGAGGAGTCGATCTCGTCGCGGCGATAAACGTCTCCGGCCAATAGGAACGCGTCGAGCCCGGCGCTCACCAGCTCCCTCTGGTGGGCCGACGTGTGAGCGCGCAGCATCATGGTCCTGCAGCAGAAGAAACCGTCAACCTCTGACCATCTGACCCTCTGACCTTCTGACCCGCTGCTCCTCTGACCTTCTGACCCTCTCCTCTGACCCTCTGCTCCTCTGACCCTCTGTTCCTCTGACCTTCTGACCCTCTCCTCTGCTCCTCTGACCCTCTCCTCTGCTCCTCTGACCCTCTGCTCCTCTGCTCCTCTGACCCTCTCCTCTGCTCCTCTGACCCTCTGCTCCTCTGACCCTCTCCGCTGCTCCTCTGACCTTCGGACCCTCTCCTCTGCTCCTCTGACCCTCTGCTCCTCTGACCTTCTGACCCTCTCCGCTGCTCCTCTGCTCCTCTGACCTTCTGCTCCTCTCCTCTGCTCCTCTGACCCTCTGCTCCTCTGACCCTCTGCTCCTCTGACCCTCTGCTCCTCTGACCCTCTGCTCCTCTGACCCTCTGCTCCTCTTCTCCTCTGACCTTCTGCTCCTCTGACCCTCTGACCCTCTGCTCCTCTTCTCCTCTGACCCTCTGCTCCTGACCCTCTGCTCCTCTGACCCTCTGCTCCTCTTCTCCTCTGACCCTCTGCTCCTCTGACCCTCTGCTCCTCTTCTCCTCTGACCCTCTGCTCCTCTGCTCCTCTGCTCCTCTGACCCTCTGCTCCTCTTCTCCTCTGTCCCTCTGCTCCTCTGACCCTCTGCTCCTCTGACCCTCTGCTCCTCTGACCCTCCCCTCTGCTCCTCTGCTCCTCTGCTCCTCTGACCCTCTGCTCCTCTGCTCCTCTGACCCTCTGCTCCTCTGACCCTCTGCTCCTCTGACCCTCTGCTCCTCTGACCCTCTGCTCCTCTTCTCCTCTGACCCTCTGCTCCTCTTCTCCTCTGACCCTCTGCTCCTCTGCTCCTCTGCTCCTCTGCTCCTCTTCTCCTCTGTCCCTCTGCTCCTCTGCCCCTCTGCTCCTCTGACCCTCTCCTCTGCTCCTCTGCTCCTCTTCTCCTCTGCTCCTCTGACCCTCTGCTCCTCTTCTCCTCTGACCCTCTGCTCCTCTTCCCCTCTGACCCTCTGCTCCTCTGACCCTCTCCTCTGCTCCTCTGACCTGTTGATGTAGTAGTTGTCTCCCTTCTTTCTGCTCGGATGCTCTGGGGGGATCAGTAAACTGCACAAAAACACAAAAACGATTAAAACCATGTGAATAAAACTGATCAATAATCAATAATCATAAAAATGTTCTTTCCTGACCTGTCGAAGTTTTGCTCCACCGACACGACGGGACTCAGATTATCGTGAACCGAGAACAGAGGAGTCCCCGAGCGGCCCAGGTACGAACTGAAACAAGACCCGGGTCAGTCCTGGTTTAATCCTGGTTTAGTCCTGGTTTAGTCCTGGTTTAGTCCTGGTTTAAACCTGGTTTAAACCTGGTTCAGTCCTGGTTCAGTCCTGGTTCAGTACTGGTTTAGACCTGGTTTAGACCTGGTTTAGACCTGGTTTAGTCCTGGTTTAGACCTGGTTTAGACCTGGTTCAGTCCTGGTTTAGTCCTGGTTTAGTCCTGGTTTAGTCATGGTTCAGTACTGGTTTAGACCTGGTTCAGTACTGGTTTAGTCCTGGTTCAGTACTGGTTTAGACCTGGTTCAGTCCTGGTTCAGTCCTGGTTTAGTCCTGGTTTAGTCGTGGTTCAGTCCTGGTTCAGTCCTGGTTCAGTCCTGGTTTAGTCCTGGTTTAGTCCTGGTTCAGTACTGGTTTATCCTGGTTCAGTCCTGGTTCAGACCTGGTTCAGTCCTGGTTCAGTCCTGGTTCAGACCTGGTTCAGACCTGGTTTAGTCCTGGTTCAGTCCTGGTCCTGGTTTAGTCCTGGTTTAGTCCTGGTTTAGTCCTGGTTCAGTCCTGGTTCAGTCCTGGTTTAGTCCTGGTTTAGTCGTGGTTCAGTCCTGGTTTAGTCCTGGTTCAGTACTGGTTTAGTCCTGGTTCAGTACTGGTTTAGACCTGGTTCAGTCCTGGTTCAGTCCTGGTTCAGTACTGGTTTAGTCCTGGTTCAGTACTGGTTTATCCTGGTTCAGTCCTGGTTCAGACCTGGTTCAGTCCTGGTTCAGTCCTGGTTCAGACCTGGTTCAGACCTGGTTTAGTCCTGGTTCAGTCCTGGTTTAGTCCTGGTTCAGTCCTGGTTTCGTCCTGGTTTAGTCCTGGTTCGGTCCTGGTTCAGTCCTGGTTTCGTCCTGGTTCGGTCCTGGTTCAGTCCTGGTTGAGTACTGGTTCAGTCCTGGTTCAGTCCTGGTTTAATCCTGGTTTAATCCTGGTTTAGTCCTGGTTTAGTCCCGGTCTAGTCCTGGTCTCACCTGTAGAAGTGCGCTTTGATCCTCTCCTTGATGACCCACAGGGGGTGCTGTTTCTCGTTGTGTAGATTCGCTCCAACCTTCTCGAGGATTTTGGGCGTGACGTTGGTGAAGTCGTCCCGAGGGAAACTCCGCCCCTGCACCTGCACGTCCGGACCAATCAGAGGCCGGGGGGCGTGGCCGTCGGACAGGTGAGCGCGGCGCCCATCGGACGGGGCGGGGCGTCGGACGAGAAAGGGGCGGGGCTTCAGGGAGTGGAGGAAAAACCCGCACAGCCTCATCGTGACGCGCCCATCAACCTACGACCGCCGCAGAGGTTAACACGGACCGAAAACGAACAAGTCCACCTCGTGATGTCATCAGGTGGGAGTTTCCAAGTGAACAGTGAACTTTTCCCTTTAGCAGTCGAGATCGACGACTCCAGGACTGAAATGATCCAAATGATTCTAGTGAAGGTGTGTGGAGTTTAAAAACACAGTGGAGCACTTCCTGTATCACCACATGATGACATCACAAGGTGGAACAGAGTGTTTCCAGTCTGAGAGAAGAACTCGTGTTAAATCTGCAGGTTTGTGTGTGAAACAAAACACGACTCCAGGTTTAGTCCAGGTTTAGTCCTAAACCAAGTCTGAACCAGGTCTAAACCAGGACTGAACCAGGACTGAACCAGGTCTAGACCAGGTCTAAACCAGGTCTAAACCAGGTCTGAACCAGGTCTGAACCAGGACTGAACCAGGACTGAACCAGGTCTAAACCAGGTCTAAACCAGGTCTAAACCAGGTCTGAACCAGGTCTGAACCAGGACTGAACCAGGTCTAAACCAGGTCTAAACCAGGTCTAAACCAGGTCTGAACCAGGACTGAACCAGGTCTGAACCAGGTCTAAACCAGGACTAAACCAGGTCTAAACCAGGTCTGAACCAGGTCTAAACCAGGTCTAAACCAGGTCTAAACCAGGTCTAAACCAGGTCTAAACCAGGTCTAAACCAGGTCTGAACCAGGACTGAACCAGGTCTGAACCAGGTCTGAACCAGGACTGAACCAGGTCTAAACCAGGACTAAACCAGGTCTGAACCAGGTCTGAACCAGGACTGAACCAGGTCTAAACCAGGACTAAACCAGGTCTAAACCAGGTCTAAACCAGGTCTGAACCAGGTCTGAACCAGGTCTAAACCAGGACTAAACCAGGTCTAAACCAGGTCTGAACCAGGACTAAACCAGGTCTAAACCAGGTCTGAACCAGGTCTGAACCAGGACTGAACCAGGTCTAAACCAGGACTAAACCAGGTCTAAACCAGGTCTGAACCAGGACTAAACCAGGTCTAAACCAGGTCTGAACCAGGTCTGAACCAGGTCTGAACCAGGTCTGAACCAGGACTGAACCAGGTCTAAACCAGGTCTAAACCAGGTCTGAACCAGGTCTGAACCAGGACTGAACCAGGTCTAAACCAGGACTAAACCAGGTCTAAACCAGGTCTGAACCAGGACTGAACCAGGTCTAAAACAGGACTAAACCAGGTCTGAACCAGGTCTGAACCAGGTCTGAACCAGGACTGAACCAGGTCTAAACCAGGACTAAACCAGGTCTAAACCAGGTCTAAACCAGGTCTGAACCAGGACTGAACCAGGTCTAAACCAGGACTAAACCAGGTCTAAACCAGGTCTAAACCAGGTCTGAACCAGGACTGAACCAGGTCTAAACCAGGACTAAACCAGGTCTAAACCAGGTCTAAACCAGGTCTGAACCAGGACTAAACCAGGTCTAAACCAGGTCTAAACCAGGTCTGAACCAGGACTGAACTAGGTCTAAACCAGGTCTGAACCAGGACTGAACCAGGACTTGTTCTCAGGACTCAGGACCTCCTGGTGAGGGGGCGGGGCTGTGTCCCTGGAGCTCAAACATTTGTCAAACTGAAAAATCTGCAGCAGAAATTTACTGCAACAACAGAGGACACTGCACCAGCTGTCCCCCTGTCCTCCTGTCCCTCTGTCCACACCTGTCCCTGTCCACGTCCCCCTGTCCTCCTGTCCCTGTTCACACCTGTCCACACCTGTCCCCCTGTCCACACCTGTCCCCCTGTCCCTGTCCACACCTGGTCCCTGTCCACACCTGTCTACACCTGTCCCCCTGTCCACACCTGTCCCTGTCCACACCTGTCCTCCTGTCCCTGTTCACACCTGTCCGCACCTGTCCCCCTGTCCCTGTCCACACCTGTCCACACCTGTCCACACCTGTCCCCCTGTCCACACCTGTCCCCCTGTCCACACTTGTCCCTGTCTACACCTGTCCCTGTCCACACCTGTCCTCCTGTCCCCCTGTCCACACATGTCCTCCTGTCCCCCTGTCCCCCTCCACACCTGTCCCTGTCTCCCTGTCCACGCCTGTCCCTGTCCCTGTCCACGCCTGTCCCTGTCCCTGTCCACACCTGTCCCCCTGTCCACACTTGTCCCTGTCCACGTCCCCCTGTCCTCCTGTCCCTGTTCACACCTGTCCGCACCTGTCCCCTGTCCACACATGTCCTCCTGTCCCCCTGTCCCCGTCCACACCTGTCCCTGTCTCCCTGTCCACGCCTGTCCCTGTCTCCCTGTCCACGCCTGTCCCTGTCCCTGTCCACACCTGTCCCCCTGTCCACACCTGTCCCTGTCCACGTCCCCCTGTCCTCCTGTCCCTGTTCACACCTGTCCACACCTGTCCCCCTGTCCCTGTCCACACCTGTCCACACCTGTCCACACCTGTCCCCCTGTCCACACCTGTCCCCCTGTCCCCGTCCACACCTGTCCACACCTGTCCCTGTCCACACCTGTCCTCCTGTCCCCCTGTCCACACATGTCCTCCTGTCCCCCTGTCCCCGTCCACACCTGTCCCTGTCTCCCTGTCCACGCCTGTCCCTGTCTCCCTGTCCACGCCTGTCCCTGTCCCTGTCCACACCTGTCCCCCTGTCCACACCTGTCCCTGTCCACACATGTCCTCCTCTCCCTCTGTTCCTGTCCACACCTGTGAAAGTGAAAAGTATCAAAAATCAGAGATTTTAGTATCGTGACAACACCATAAACAGGACTACACCAGGACTAAACCAGGTCTGAACCAGTTCTGAACCAGGTCTGAACCAGTTCTGAACCAGGTCTGAACCAAGTCTAAACCAGGACTAAACCAGGTCTGATCCAGGTCTGATCCAGGTCTGAACCAGGTCTGAACCAGGTCTAAACCAGGACTAAACCAGGTCTGATCCAGGTCTGATCCAGGTCTGATCCAGGTCTGAACCAGGTCTGAACCAGGTCTGAACCAGGTCTGAACCAGGTCTGAACCAGGTCTGAACCAGGTCTGAACCAGGTCTGAACCAGGTCTGATCCAGGTCTAAACCAGGTCTGAACCAGGTCTGAACCAGGTCTGATCCAGGTCTGATCCAGGTCTAAACCAGGTCTGAACCAGGTCTGAACCAGGTCTGATCCAGGTCTGATCCAGGTCTAAACCAGGTCTGAACCAGGTCTGAACCAGGTCTGAACCAGGTCTAAACCAGGTCTGAACCAGGTCTGAACCAGGTCTGAACCAGGTCTGAACCAGGTCTGAACCAGGTCTGATCCAGGTCTAAACCAGGTCTGAACCAGGTCTGAACCAGGTCTGATCCAGGTCTGATCCAGGTCTAAACCAGGTCTGAACCAGGTCTGAACCAGGTCTGATCCAGGTCTGAACCAGGTCTAAACCAGGTCTGAACCAGGTCTGAACCAGGTCTGATCCAGGTCTGAACCAGGTCTGAACCAGGTCTGATCCAGGTCTAAACCAGGTCTGAACCAGGTCTGATCCAGGTCTGAACCAGGTCTGAACCAGGTCTGATCCAGGTCTAAACCAGGTCTGAACCAGGTCTAAACCAGGACTACACCAGGACTAAACCAGGTCTGATCCAGGTCTGAACCAGGACTGAACCAGGTCTGAACCAGGTCTGATCCAGGTCTAAACCAGGTCTGAACCAGGTCTGAACCAGGTCTGAACCAGGTCTGATCCAGGTCTAAACCAGGTCTGAACCAGGACTAAACCGGTCTTTGGTCTTGTTTGAGCCAAAAGGATTTCCCTGGGTCAGAGGGGGACCTGGACCCACAGAGACCATCTGCTCTGAAGGACTCCCAGCACCACACCGGAACACAGCGGAACACACCGGAACACACCGGAACACACCGGAACACACCGGAACACACCGGAATAGACACAAACAAGACCAGGTTTAGACCAGCTTTAGATCGTTTTTTAAACCTGGTTTAGGTCTGATTTCATGTCCAGCTTTAGTTCTGGTTTAGTTCCAGTATAGTCCTGGTTTAGTTCCAGTATAGTCCTGGTTTAGTTCCAGTATAGTCCTGGTTTAGTTCTAGTATAGTCCTGGTTTAGTTCCAGTATAGTTCTGGTTTAGTTCCAGTATAGTTCTGGTTTAGTTCTAGTATAGTCCTGGTTGAGTTCCAGTATAGTCCTGGTTGAGTTCCAGTATAGTTCTGGTTTAGTTCCAGTATAGTCCTGGTTTAGTTCCAGTATAGTTCTGGTTTAGTTCCAGTATAGTTCTGGTTTAGTTCCAGTATAGTCCTGGTTTAGTTCCAGTATAGTTCTGGTTTAGTTCCAGTATAGTCCTGGTTTAGTTCTAGTATAGTCCTGGTTTAGTTCCAGTATAGTCCTGGTTTAGTTCCAGTATAGTCCTGGTTTAGTTCCAGTATAGTTCTGGTTTAGTTCCAGTATAGTCCTGGTTTAGTTCCAGTATAGTTCTGGTTTAGTTCCAGTATAGTCCTGGTTTAGTTCCAGTATAGTCCTGGTTGAGTTCCAGTATAGTTCTGGTTTAGTTCTAGTATAGTCCTGGTTTAGTTCCAGTATAGTCCTGGTTTAGTTCCAGTATAGTCCTGGTTTAGTTCCAGTATAGTCCTGGTTTAGTTCTAGTATAGTCCTGGTTTAGTTCCAGTATAGTCCTGGTTTAGTTCCAGTATAGTCCTGGTTGAGTTCCAGTATAGTCCTGGTTGAGTTCCAGTATAGTTCTGGTTTAGTTCCAGTATAGTCCTGGTTTAGTTCCAGTATAGTCCTGGTTTAGTTCCAGTATAGTCCTGGTTTAGTTCCAGTATAGTTCTGGTTTAGTTCTAGTATAGTCCTGGTTTAGTTCCAGTATAGTCCTGGTTTAGTTCCAGTATAGTTCTGGTTTAGTTCCAGTATAGTCCTGGTTTAGTTCCAGTATAGTCCTGGTTTAGTTCCAGTATAGTCCTGGTTTAGTTCCAGTATAGTCCTGGTTTAGTTCCAGTATAGTCCTGGTTTAGTTCTAGTATAGTCCTGGTTTAGTTCTAGTATAGTCCTGGTTTAGTTCTAGTATAGTCCTGGTTTAGTTCCAGTATAGTCCTGGTTTAGTTCCAGTATAGTCCTGGTTTAGTTCTAGTATAGTCCTGGTTTAGTTCCAGTATAGTCCTGGTTTAGTTCCAGTATAGTCCTGGTTTAGTTCCAGTATAGTCCTGGTTTAGTTCTAGTATAGTCCTGGTTTAGTTCCAGTATAGTCCTGGTTTAGTTCTAGTATAGTTCTGGTTTAGTTCCAGTATAGTTCTGGTTTAGTTCTAGTATAGTCCTGGTTGAGTTCCAGTATAGTCCTGGTTGAGTTCCAGTATAGTTCTGGTTTAGTTCCAGTATAGTCCTGGTTTAGTTCCAGTATAGTTCTGGTTTAGTTCCAGTATAGTTCTGGTTTAGTTCCAGTATAGTCCTGGTTTAGTTCCAGTATAGTTCTGGTTTAGTTCCAGTATAGTCCTGGTTTAGTTCCAGTATAGTCCTGGTTTAGTTCCAGTATAGTCCTGGTTTAGTTCCAGTATAGTTCTGGTTTAGTTCCAGTATAGTCCTGGTTTAGTTCCAGTATAGTCCTGGTTGAGTTCCAGTATAGTTCTGGTTTAGTTCTAGTATAGTCCTGGTTTAGTTCCAGTATAGTCCTGGTTTAGTTCCAGTATAGTCCTGGTTTAGTTCCAGTATAGTCCTGGTTTAGTTCTAGTATAGTCCTGGTTTAGTTCCAGTATAGTCCTGGTTTAGTTCCAGTATAGTCCTGGTTTAGTTCCAGTATAGTCCTGGTTTAGTTCTAGTATAGTCCTGGTTTAGTTCTAGTATAGTCCTGGTTTAGTTCCAGTATAGTCCTGGTTTAGTTCTAGTATAGTCCTGGTTTAGTTCCAGTATAGTCCTGGTTTAGTTCCAGTATAGTCCTGGTTTAGTTCTAGTATAGTCCTGGTTTAGTTCCAGTATAGTCCTGGTTTAGTTCCAGTATAGTCCTGGTTTAGTTCTAGTATAGTCCTGGTTTAGTCTCCGTGTAACAAACTAAAAATAAAATACATAATATAAAAAGCAACTATGAAATGTTAAAAATAAAAAAAATAAAAAGTATATAAAATAAAACTGTACAGACAAGACCCTGGTTCAGACCTGGTTTAGTCCTGGTTCAGACCTGGTTTAGTCATGGTTCAGACCTGGTTTAGTCCTGGTTTAGTCCTGGTTCAGACCTGGTTTAGTCCTGGTTCAGTCCTGGTTTAGTCCTGGTTCAGTCCTGGTTCGGTCCTGGTTCAGACCTGGTTCGGTCCTGGTTTAGTCCTGGTTCAGTCCTGGTTTAGTCCTGGTTCGGTCCTGGTTCAGACCTGGTTCGGTCCTGGTTCAGACCTGGTTCAGTCCTGGTTTAGTCCTGGTTCAGTCCTGGTTCAGACATGGTTTAGTCCTGGTTTAGTCCTGGTTTAGTCCTGGTTCAGTCCTGATTCAGACCTGGTTCAGACCTGGTTCAGTCCTGGTTTAGTCCTGGTTCAGTCCTGGTTCAGACCTGGTTTAGTCCTGGTTCAGTCCTGGTTCAGTCCTGGTTCAGTCCTGGTTTAGTCCTGGTTCGGTCCTGGTTCAGTCCTGGTTCAGACCTGGTTCAGACCTGGTTTAGTCCTGGTTTAGACCTGGTTCAGACCTGGTTTAGTCCTGGTTCAGACCTGGTTCAGTCCTGGTTTAGTCCTGGTTCAGTCCTGGATGTGCACAGCCCTCCTCCCTGTGCTCCATCTGCTCCTCAAGACAAACGCTTTAGGACGGATGCCCTCCCCCTGTGTCAGATGCCCTCCCGTGTGTCAGATGCCCTCCCCTTGTGTCAGATGCCCTCCCGTGTGTCAGATCCCCTCCCCGTGTGTCAGATGCCCTCCCCGTGTGTCAGATGCCCTCCCCGTGTGTCAGATGCCCTCCCCGTGTGTCAGATGCCCTCCCCGTGTGTCAGATGCCCTCCCTTGTGTCAGATGCCCTCCCGTGTGTCAGATGCCCTCCCGTGTGTCAGATGCCCTCCCGTGTGTCAGATGCCCTCCCCGTGTGTCAGATGCCCTCCCCGTGTGTCAGATGCCCTCCCTTGTGTCAGATGCCCTCCCGTGTGTCAGATGCCCTCCCCGTGTGTCAGATGCCCTCCCCGTGTGTCAGATGCCCTCCCGTGTGTCAGATGCCCTCCCGTGTGTCAGATGCCCTCCCGTGTGTCAGATGCCCTCCCCGTGTGTCAGATGCCCTCCCGTGTGTCAGATGCCCTCCCGTGTGTCAGATGCCCTCCCCGTGTGTCAGATGCCCTCTCAGTGTGTCAGATGCCCTCCCTTGTGTCAGATGCCCTCCCGTGTGTCAGATGCCCTCCCGTGTGTCAGATGCCCTCCCCATGTGTCAGATGCCCTCCCGTGTGTCAGATGCCCTCCCTTGTGTCAGATGCCCTCCCGTGTGTCAGATGCCCTCCCGTGTGTCAGATGCCCTCCCGTGTGTCAGATGCCCTCCCCGTGTGTCAGATGCCCTCCCGTGTGTCAGATGCCCTCCCCCTGTGTCAGATGCCCTCCCTTGTGTCAGATGCCCTCCCGTGTGTCAGATGCCCTCCCGTGCGTCAGATGCCCTCCCCATGTGTCAGATGCCCTCCCGTGTGTCAGATGCCCTCCCGTGTGTCAGATGCCCTCCCGTGTGTCAGATGCCCTCCCGTGCGTCAGATGCCCTCCCCGTGTGTCAGATGCCCTCCCGTGCGTCAGATCCCCTCCCCGTGTGTCAGATGCCCTCCCCGTGTGTCAGATGCCCTCCCCGTGTGTCAGATGCCCTCCCCGTGTGTCAGATGCCCTCCCGTGTGTCAGATGCCCTCCCGTGTGTCAGATGCCCTCCCGTGTGTCAGATGCCCTCCCTGGTTCACTGTAAATCCTGTTGCTGTTTTTTTTCTTTGAGCCTCAGAGCTGAGCTTACATAACCTCCTCCAACTCCTCAGTCTAAAATTAAACCAAACTCCCACTGAAGACCAGGTACTGAACCAGGACTAGACCAGGACTAAACCAGGACTAAACCAGGACTAAACCAGGACTAAACCAAACCAGGACTACAACAGGTCTAAACCATAGTATTTCATTATCGTAGTTTAGTCCTGGTCTAGTCCTGGTCTACTCCTGGTTTAGTCCTGGTTTAGTCCTGGTTCAGTCCTGGTCTAGTCCTGGTCTCGTCCTGGTTTAGTCCTGGTCTCGTCCTGGTCTAGTCCTGGTCTAGTCCTGGTCTAGTCCTGGTCTAGTCCTGATCTCGTCCTGATCTCGTCCTGGTCTCGTCCTGGTCTACTCCTGGTTTAGTCCTGGTTTAGTCCTGGTTCAGTCCTGGTTTAGTCCTGATTTAGTCCTGGTCTCGTCCTGGTCTCGTCCTGGTCTAGTCCTGGTCTAGTCCTGGTCTAGTCCTGGTTCAGTGGGTCTGAATAACGTGAATGTTTTTGACCTTCACTGACCTTTAGGAACAACAGGACAATAAACAGAAGAACATCTGACCTTTACAGAGAGAAGAACGTTCACATGGACAGAGGGAGGAGGAGGAGGAGGTGGAGGAGGAGGAGGAGGAGGTGGTGCAGCGTGTGGGACGTGGCCAATCATCAAATCAAAACTTAACCTCAGCAGGTTTTTAAAATAGTTTTTATTAAAATTGTAATTAAAGAAAAATGAAATGGACTCATTTAATGTGTGAGGAGGAGACTGAAGAGGAGACTGAGGAGGAGGAGGAGACTGAGGAGGAGGAGGAGACTGAGGAGGAGAAGGAGACTGAGCAGGAGACTGAAGAGGAGGAGGAGACGGAGGAGGAGACTGAAGAGGAGGAGGAGACTGAGGAGGAGACTGAAGAAGAGGAGGAGACTGAGGAGGAGGCTGAGGAGGAGGAGGAGACTGAGGAGGAGACTGAGGAGGAGGAGGAGACTGAGGAGGAGGAGGAGACTGAGGAGGAGGAGGAGACTGAGGAGGAGACTGAAGAAGAGGAGGAGACTGAGGAGGAGGAGACTGAGGAGGAGACTGAGGAGGAGGAGGAGACTGAGGAGGAGACTGAGGAGGAGGAGGAGACTGAGGAAGAGACTGAAGAGGAGGAGGAGACTGAGGAGGAGACTGAGGAGGAGGAGGAGACTGAGGAGGAGACTGAAGAAGAGGAGGAGACTGAGGAGGAGGCTGAGGAGGAGACTGAGGAGGAGGAGGAGACTGAGGAGGAGACTGAAGAAGAGACTGAGAAGGAGGAGGAGACTGAGGAGGAGGAGGAGACTGAGGAGGAGAAGGAGACTGAGCAGGAGACTGAAGAGGAGGAGGAGACTGAGGAGGAGGAGACTGAGGAGGAGGAGACTGAGGAGGAGACTGAGGAGGAGAAGGAGACTGAGCAGGAGACTGAAGAGGAGGAGGAGACTGAGGAGGAGACTGAGGAGGAGACTGAGGAGGAGACTGAGGAGGAGACTGAGGAGGAGGAGGAGACTGAGGAGGAGACTGAAGAGGAGGAGGAGACTGAGGAGGAGGAGACTGAGGAGGAGGAGACTGAGGAGGAGGAGACTGAGGAGGAGGAGGAGGAGGAAACTGAGGAGGAGACTGAGGAGAGTGAGGAGGAGGAGGAGACTGAGGAGGAGGAGACTGAGGAGGAGACTGAGGAGGAGACTGAAGAGACTGAGGAGACTGAGGAGGAGACTGAGGAGGAGGAGATTGAGGAGGAGGAGGAGGAGAGACTGAGGAGGAGACTGAGGAGGAGGAGACTGAGGAGGAGGAGGAGAGACTGAGGAGGAGGAGATTGAGGAGGAGACTGAGGAGGAGGAGACTGAAGAGGAGACTGAGGAGGAGGAGACTGAGGAGGAGACTGAGGAGGAGGAGACTGAGGACGAGACTGAGGAGGAGGAGACTGAGGAGGAGGAGAGTGAAGAGGAGACTGAGGAGGAGGAGACTGAAGAGGAGAGTGAGGAGGAGGAGGGGACTGAGGAGGAGACTGAAGAGGAGGAGGAGGCTGAGGAGGAGACTGAGGAGGAGGAGGAGACTGAGGAGGAGGAGGAGACTGAGGAGGAGACTGAGGAGGAGACTGAGGGGGAGACTGAGGAGGAGACTGAGGAGGGGGAGGAGGAAGCTGAGGAAGAAACTGAGGAGAGTGAGGGGGAGGAGGGGAGTGGGGAGGAGGAGACTGAGGAGGAGGCTGAGGAGGAGACTGAGGAGGAGACTGAGGAGGAGAGTGAAGAGACTGAGGAGACTGAGGAGGAGACTGAGGAGGAGGAGGAGACTGAGGAGGAGGAGATTGAGGAGGAGGAGGAGGAGAGACTGAGGAGGAGACTGAGGAGGAGGAGACTGAGGAGGAGGAGGAGAGACTGAGGAGGAGGAGATTGAGGAGGAGACTGAGGAGGAGGAGGAGATTGAGGAGGAGACTGAGGAGGAGATTGAGGAGGAGACTGAGGAGGAGGAGGAGAGACTGAGGAGGAGGAGATTGAGGAGGAGACTGAGGAGGAGACTGAGGAGGAGACTGAGGAGGAAAGACTGAGGAGGAGGAGTGATTGATTAAAAATTACAAACATGGCGCCGCTTCACATGTCTCCTCTGATTAAAAACTACAAACATGGCGCTGCTTCACATGTCTCCTCTGATTAAAAACTACAAAACTACAAACATGGCTCCGCTTCACATGTCTCCTCTGATTAAAAACTACAAACATGGCGCCGCTTCACATGTCTCCTCTGATTAAAAACTAGAAAACTACAAACATGGCGCTGCTTCACATGTCTCCTCTGATTAAAAACTACAAACATGGTGCCGCTTCACATGTCTCCTCTGATTAAAAACTACAAACTTGGCACTGCTTCACATGTCTCCTCTGATTAAAAACTACAAACATGGCGCCGCTTCACATGTCTCCTCTGATTAAAAACTACAAACATGGCGCCGCTTCACATGTCTCCTCTGATTAAAAACTACAAACATGGTGCCACTTCACGTGTCTCCTCTGATTAAAAACTACAAACATGGCGCTGCTTCACATGTCTCCTCTGATTAAAAACTACAAAACTACAAACATGGCTCCGCTTCACATGTCTCCTCTGATTAAAAACTACAAACATGGCGCCGCTTCACATGTCTCCTCTGATTAAAAACTACAAACTTGGCACTGCTTCACATGTCTCCTCTGATTAAAAACTACAAACATGGCGCCGCTTCACATGTCTCCTCTGATTAAAAACTACAAACATGGCGCCGCTTCACATGTCTCCTCTGATTAAAAACTACAAAACTACAAACATGGCGCCGCTTCACATGTCTCCTCTGATTAAAAACTACAAACATGGCGCCGCTTCACATGTCTCCTCTGATTAAAAACTACAAACATGGCGCCACTTCACGTGTCTCCTCTGATTAAAAACTACAAACTTGGCACTGCTTCACATGTCTCCTCTGATTAAAAACTACAAACTTGGCACTGCTTCACATGTCTCCTCTGATTAAAAACTACAAACTTGGCACTGCTTCACATGTCTCCTCTGATTAAAAACTACAAACATGGCGCCGCTTCACATGTCTCCTCTGATTAAAAACTACAAACTTGGCACCGCTTCACATGTCTCCTCTGATTAAAAACTACAAACATGGCGCCGCTTCACATGTCTCCTCTGATTAAAAACTACAAACATGGCGCCGCTTCACATGTCTCCTCTGATTAAAAACTACAAAACTACAAACATGGCGCCGCTTCACATGTCTCCTCTGATTAAAAACTACAAACATGGCGCCGCTTCACATGTCTCCTCTGATTAAAAACTACAAACATGGCACCGCTTCACATGTCTCCTCTGATTAAAAACTACAAACATGGCGCCGCTTCACATGTGTCCTCTGATTAAAAACTACAAACTTGGCACTGCTTCACATGTCTCCTCTGATTAAAAACTACAAAACTACAAACATGGCGCTGCTTCACATGTCTCCTCTGATTAAAAACTACAAACTTGGCACTGCTTCACATGTCTCCTCTGATTAAAAACTACAAAACTACAAACATGGCGCCGCTTCACATGTCTCCTCTGATTAAAAACTACAAACATGGTGCCACTTCACATGTCTCCTCTGATTAAAAACTACAAAACTACAAACATGGCGCCGCTTCACATGTCTCCTCTCATTAAAAACTAGAAAACTACAAACATGGCGCTGCTTCACATGTCTCCTCTGATTTAAAAACTACAAACATGGCGCCGCTTCAGATGCCTCCTCTGATTAAAAACTACAAACATGGCTCCGCTTCACATGCCTCCTCTGATTAAAAACTACAAACATGGTGCCACTTCACATGTCTCCTCTGATTAAAAACTACAAACATGGCGCCGCTTCACGTGTCTCTTCTGATTAAAAACTACAAACATGGCGCCGCTTCACATGTCTCCTTTGATTAAAAACTACAAAACTACAAACATGGCGCTGCTTCACATGTCTCTGATTAAAAACTACAAAACTACAAACATGGCGCTGCTTCACATGTCTCCTCTGATTAAAAACTACAAACATGCCGCCGCTTCACATGCCTCCTCTGATTAAAAACTACAAACATGGCGCCGCTTCACCTGTCTCCTCTGATTAAAAACTACAAACATGGTGCCACTTCACATGTTTCCTCTGATTAAAAACTACAAACAGAAATGTGTCAATAGACCAGTTTCAAAGCTACGTCATCACTGAATACGCGCGCAGTGTTGACTCAAAAAAAGCCACTGCTGCCATAAAACCCCCAGCGAAGATATAGAAGAGAAGAACTCGAATAAAGAGAAACAGATGGAATAAATGACAGTTCATATCATTCAACTGACATACACACAAGTGAACACCTGCTGCTTGTTTAGGGTCATTTGCCCAGGTGTTCAATGGTGTTTAATCATGCTGATTAACTAGCAAGCACAGGACACCGCAAAGCTCACAGACATATTAACCGGGTAATCTCTACGACAGACACATGTAAATGAACACGAATAACTTTGTTAAAATGCTTGATAACTTTTCGCATGACCATCATAAATGGCATTTGACATGACTGAGATCACATTTGTGACTCGTGAATTAAGTCGTAGTATGTTACTTACCCCGCAACGCAAGTGCAGTTGGCGGTCAGAACGTAGTTATCGCGCTTGTTGATGATAGCCCAAGCATTGTGGCCTTGTCTTTGACTGGGGAGAACATCAGATGCCAACACGCAAAACTCCCCATCGATATCGTGGTATTTTACCTCCTGTACATGGCCACACACGGCAAACTGGGAGGCATCCATGGATTTGTATGCGTGCACTTTCTCTCTTGTATACACGCTGGGCTTCTCCACTAAATAACAGTGGATATCTGTCCACTGTAAATCTGGCCACTTTCTGCGGTCGTACTGCCACTCCGTGATCGCATAAGGATCTGGTAGTCGAACCCCGTTGCTCAACGTGAGCTCTTGAATGTAGCTCTCCCTATTGTTCAGATACTCCGCTATGGTCCACCATGGTTGATTCTGGGTCAACAGTGCGCGCACATGCCGGTGACGTCACGTCTGTTTACTAACTGTAAAGGGGTCTACAGTGAACCCTCGCTGTATCGCGGTTCACTGTTCGCGGCCTCGCTGTTTCGCGGATTTTTTTTTTCCAATTTTTTTTTTTTTTTTTTTTCCAATTTTTTTTATAGTGTAACTTTTTTTTACAGTGTAACATTCTGTCCTGCGCCCTGATTAGCTAAGAGACTAGACCAGGACTAAACCAGGTCTAAAGCAGGTCTAAACCAGGACTAAACCAGGTCTAAACCAGGACTAAACCAGGTCTAGACCAGGGATGGTAGGGACAGAGTCTCTGATTTCCTTCACGAGAGCGCCTGGGTGACAGGAGGTGTGGCCTTTGTTTACTTGCACGAGCCATGGAAGAGACTGAGTGCGAGCCGGACCATGGAAGAGCCAAGAATCAACATGGACGGGCCGGGGGAGCCGCAGCGGGGAGAGCCGCATTCGAGGGAGCCCGCGGCGGGGGGAGGACACTCCCGCGCACAGAGGTGGCTCTTCCCCGTCACGCCGAGAGGACGAACCCGACCCCGTCCTAGAGAGCTGTGGAGTATTGGCGACGCATTGATAGCGGTCTGATTTTGGAGCCGGGGTGAAATGCAACCAACTCTTGTGAGCGCAGGTTGGTCTTACCTGGTCTTGTGGTGAGGACTGGTGCTCAGAGGCGTCTGTTAGCGGTTTTGCACTGTTAGCATTGGCTTGAGTCTTGCCCAAAATGATATCCAGGTCGCTTTCCACTCGACTTTCGCACATGGCATGGATATGTGGTACCAAAACAAACACACGTGTCCGCGCGCACGTGTCCGCGCACACGTGTCCGCGCGCACGTGTCACGCCCCCCCCCCCCCACTATTAATATATTTTAATGAAAATCTACAAAAGTTTGAGTGTTTAAACAAGAGAAAAATGTGAGAAAATGTTAATACCAGTCTCAGAAAGGTGTATAATGTGTCTGGTGAAGCGTTTTCAGCCTTAAAACATGTAGAATAATTGTAAAATATAAAATTGTCCTACTTCGCGGATTTCACTTATTGCGGGCTATTTCTGGAACCTAACCCCCGCGATAAACGAGGGTTCACTGTATACAGAATAACCCCCTATTTATCTCCACAATTTAGAATCCATCTGCTTTAACGGCGGATTAAAACATCAGCTTTAGACCCTCCACCCCATTTTAACACAAAACATTCATTAAATTAAACATTCATTAAATTAAACATTCATTAAATTAAAATTAAAAGAGTTTCAGAACTCCATAATAACTCTGGTGTTAGCATTAGCATGCGGCTAACATGTGCCGCAAAACAGTGTCATTTCTCTCCAAACTCAGACTCTAAAACATCTGTAAACACCGGGATGTGGTGTCGGAAATGCCCCTCTGTCCTCTCATATTATGTTTATTATTCAAAACCATCAAATGATTAAATTAGTTGATAGTTTATTGAAAAATGAACAAGGTGAACTCACCCCCTGTCACTGCAGCGTTTCCACTGAGGTCACGGGCGCATTCAAATGTGCCTTTGTTGTTTTACGATAAATACAACTTCATTAATTCATATAAGTATATTTAATTATACGGGATTTTGCGTCTTATCAGTCCATGTAATTACACTTCTGAATACCCTTATAGAAAGTGAATAATTCGTTTATTAAATCTTTTTTTTTAACAGGCGCTGGTAAGGAGCACGCTTTCGCAGGCTGGGGTCCTGTCTGAGTAGCATCGTTAGCATCAGATTAGCAGCAGGTTAGCAGCGCGATGGCAGCTTCGTCGCGTTCTCAGGCAATTTCTTTGTACAAAATGCTTCTTCGGGAGAGCAGAAAGTTCCCTTCGTACAACTACAGGTGAGCCCTGATAAATGTGACCCTCACTTTGTGTTTTGTGATGTTGAAAAGCTGCGGTTAAAGAGCTAACTGAAGCTAAACATGCTAAAGCGGCGCCTTGTTTACACAAGTTTAAAGCCAAAAGCACGAACACGGTTTGAAGGATTTCTTTAAAATGATCAGAGGGGACAGGATTCACATTAAAGAACTTAAATCCGCGGAGTCAGGCTGAAATAAAGAGTTTAAGTGTGAGTTTGGGGGAGTTTTGCACAGCGGATGTGTTACGTCAGAGGACAGTTTAATAACAACAAAAATTACATTGAAATGTTAAATTATTAAGCAAAGATTATTTCCTGCATGATATAATTCTCATATTCCACGTTCTTGAGCTCCACTTTCCCTTCAGCTCTGTGAATCTGCCGTTTGTAGCTGTATTTGTGTCTTTTTCTTCTGTTTTACTCAAAGTCTCTGGATTATTTGTTTTTCTCACCGAGTCCAGTTTTAGGCCCGAACCTTTCTCTAAAATAAACTTTATGTAAACTGGACTCAAAGTTACTGAGTGTACTTCAGTGTCTCCCACATCTCCATAAATATAAAAATGACAAATGAATCAAGTTTGTGACATAAACATGACTTCAAATGGCTCAAAATAAACATGATGCTGACAAAAGCTCAAAATGACTACATTCTTGCACTAAAACTGAAGTCTAAACCAGGACTGAACCAGGTCTAAACCAAGACTAAACCAGGACTAAACCAGGTCTAAACCAAGACTAAACCAGGTCTAAACCAGGACCAAACCAGGATTGAACCAGTATTTTGAGTGGTTCTGGTGTGATTGTATTGTGTCTGTACTGCAATTATTCCAAAAACATCAGACTGCGGGTAACGGACTATGAAATACAGGTACAGGCTCATATTTGAATTGTCGTGTGGAGCCTGGGGGATGTAGGCTTTTGGGCGGACCCTCGTACAGACTCGTACTGCTAACTGCCCAGGAGAGATCACTAGATGACTCAAACACGCAGTCTGAAACCTCTTCAGGAGGTTTGTGATGAGGAACAGAGTTAGAACCAATGTTCCCTCTAAGGTGCGCGCATGCGTGAGAAATGCCGTGTGAGCGTGTGAACACGTTGAATTGCGTTGAATTTGTCTAAAGAGCAAACTTAAACTACAAAGCAACTAATGAGAGTTATATAAATGAAGTTATTACCTGATGGTTCTCAGTTTGTTTTATCATCACCATCAGTCGCTGTGTGCGAGTCTGCCCAACAACAGAACAATCTATTTTCTGATTGGCTGAAACTGAGATTTTTTTTCCGGGGAGTGGAGCAGGGAGGAGGGGGGAGTTTTTTTTCGCTGAAAACGCGCGGTGCCTGCATAAACTGAGCCATACAGACCGATTTTCTGGGCACAAAAAAAAATCAGCGTGAGAAATGCCACGTGTGGCGTGTGAGCGTGTGAACACGTCGAATTGCGTGTGTCACACTCTCAATGCGTGAGACTTGAGAGCCCTGGATAGAGCCATTATTTAATCCTCGGCTGTTTTCTTTTTTCTATCCCAGTCATAGTTTTTTGTGAGCCAAAAAAAACCCCGGGACTTTCTCAAAGTGTGAATCCTCTCCCCAGAGCGTTACTCCACAGAGCTCTGACACTCACACAAAATTAAATAGGCTGATGATTAAAAAGCAAGATATAAAGTGATAAAAATGTATACTTATTTTGGAGATCACTATTTTGGGAAAGACTCATCTTATAGTGTCCTATAGGTCCTACAATCTCTGAAAAAATCTGCAGCTATATGCAGGCTATATATTATCAAGCTGAAAAAATCTCTCTTCATGTGGTTTTACAGGTTTATACACTATAATTTATGTATGTATGAGGTTGTTTTTCAAATATTGTAATGTTCAATGTTTCACTGACCACAGCAGGACCCTCACACTGACCACAGCAGGACCCTCACACTGACCACAGCAGGACCCTCACACTGACCACAGCAGGACCCTCACACTGACCACAGCAGGACCCTCACACTGACATACAACATGTACAAAGATCATGAACAGATCAGATTTTTTCTTTGTCATTCTAAGTGGACCAAAAAAAATCAGTTGTATTAAAAGTAATCTAACGGAAATCACTGCAGTAATTTGATGAATAACCTATGTAAGTTGAGATGATCTCAGGTGTGATACTGGTGTGGCCACAGTGTGCAGGTCGGATGTCGCTCACGGGGGTCCAAGGAACGCTCAGGGAGTTAGTGTGTTTGCTCAGACACATGAAAAATTAGGGGGAACATTGGTTAGAACATGAGAGAAAGAGACAACACCCTCTAAGTCCTGAGTCCTTTAGTTAGTCCTTGTCCAGTAGGCCAAGAAAAGTGGTTTAGACCTGGTTCGGTCCTGGTTTAGACCTGGTTCAGTCCTGGTTCAGACCCTGCTTTAATCCTGGTTTAGGCCTGGTGCTGAAGGTTTTGTTCAGGGTCGAGTTGTTTGTGAAATGACGCAAAATAAATCTGCTGTGTTTTAATTTGGTTCAAAGTGTCATTAGCACGTCGTGCTAATGAGCTGCTGCTAATGACCCACACACACGGTCAAAACGACAACAAAGTCAAGACCGGGACTGGACCGGGACTGGACCGGGATTTGTAGATCTGAGTGGATGTTGTTTGTTGCAGACAGACAGTGACAGAATGAGGTCACAAATGAGAATCCTCTAGTCCCGGTCTAGTCCCAGACTAGTCTCTGGTTTAGTCCTGGTCTAGTTCTGGTCTAGTCTCTGGTTTAGTCCCAGTCTAGTCTCTGGTTTAGTCCCGGTCTAGTATTGTGTTCCTGTGTTTCAGGACCTACGCTGTGCGGCGGGTGCGTGATGCGTTCAGGGAGAATCGGACAGTCCAAGACCCAGACCTGATCCACGATCTGCTCCAGGAGGGCCACCGCAACCTGCAGGTCATCCAGAGACAGGTAGGGGGCGCTTCAGTCCTGGTTTTGGACCTGGTTTAGTCCTGGTTTAGTTCTGGTTTTGGCCCTGGTTTAGTCCTGACTTAGTCCTGGTTTAGGACCTGGTTTAGTTCTGGTTTAGTCCTGGTTTTGGCCCTGGTTTAGTCCTAGTTTCGTCTTGGTTTAGTCCTGGTTTAGTACTGGTTTTGGCCCTGGTTTAGTCCTGGTTTTCACCCTGGTTTAGTCCTGGTTTAGGACCTGGTTTAGTTGTGATTTAGTCCTGGTTTTGGCCCTGGTTTATGACCTGGTTTAGTCCTGGTTTATGACCTAGTTTAGTTCTGATTTAGGACCTGTTTTAGTTCTGGTTTAGTCCTAGTTTCGTCTTGGTTTAGTCCTGGTTTAGTTCTGGTTTTGGCCCTGGTTTAGTCCTGGTTTAGTCCTGGTTTAGGACCTGGTTTTGGCCCTGGTTTAGTCCTGGTTTTGGCCCTGGTTTAGTCCTGGTTTAGTCCTGGTTTAGTCCTGGTTTTGACCCTGGTTCAGTCCTGGTTTAGGACCTGGTTTGGTTGTGGTTTAGTCCTGGTTTAGGACCTGGTTTAGTCCTGGTTTTGGCTCTGGTTTAGTCCTGGTTTTGGCCCTGGTTTAGTCCTGGTTTAGTTCTGATACAGGCCTGCTTCAGACCTTTGTCTCAGTCACTCCTCCTCTGCGTTCTGATTGGTCCAGAGAGTGTCCTTCCCGTCCACATCACACTGCAGCAGCCAATCAGAGGAGAGGGTTTAAAGTGGGATACCTGGTCAGAGAGCGCCCCCTGCTGCACACCACAGGGACAGTCACAGATGAGTTTGTGTTTTAAGATTCCAGTCTTGTTCAGAAGGTGACTCCTGTTACCGAGCAACCATAATGTAAACAAGGGCCAAACTCAGTTGTGACCAGACTCAAACACAAGAGCTCTGCTTTATTTAGTGACATGAAGGTTTAAAGGGTCAGTAAAGTCTTTTCCTGTGATGACATCAGCAGAGGATCCGTCAGGTGGAGATGACCTGCTGTGTTTTTGCAGGTCGCTGTGGGACAGATGTACGCCACGCAGAAACTCATCGTGGAGTGAAACCAACGAACTCGTGACGTCACACAAACTGCAGCCAATCACAGGCCTCCTGCAGAGACGGGCCTGTGGCATCATGGGAAATGGAGTCTGCTGTGTTAAACTCGGAATAACACGAAAGACAATGTGACCCTCTGACCTTCTGCTCCTCTGGCCCTCTCCTCTTCTGGCCCTCTGCTCCTCTGACCCTCTCCTCTTCTGGCCCTCTGCTCCTCTGGCCCTCTCCTCTTCTGGCCCTCTGCTCCTCTGACCCTCTCCTCTTCTGACCCTCTGCTCCTCTGACCCTCTCCTCTTCTGGCCCTCTGCTCCTCTGACCCTCTGTCCAGTAATGCCATAATGACGGACATTTCCGTTTAGGATACTTCCTGTTTCCTGTTTGTTTAAAGGTGCATTCTGTACTTTTCTCCAGTGCGGCTCTGCACATGTTTGTCTCCATGGAGATTAAACCGGTCTCACATTTCCCGAAGTGTTTTTATCGCTCAGACGTGCTTCCTGTGGGCGGCTCGCCTCTCCACAGACGCAGATCACTTTTATGCCATATTGCGGAACATTCCTCCAGGAAAGCTCCGCAGTGCAGCTTTAAAAGTGAAATTATTATTATTATTATTATTCTGTTCACACTCTTGTCTGTCATGAGCCTTTTGGTTTGGGGTTTTGGAGTTTGGAGTTTGCTGAGGCCGTGTTGGATCCGTCTCTGGACTTTTGCCTTGTTTATTTTGTTGCGACACAAAGGTGAAACTTTCAAAATCATGTTTAAAGTTAAATAAATATTTGCTTTTCTTTGAACTCTGTAAATATTTTTGTCTCGTCCTCTGAACAAACTCACAAATAAAATAAAATAAAATAAATAAATAAAGCTCCTGAATCACACAAACGGACCCTGTGAGTCCGGTCCTGATGTTCCTCCTCACACACCTGGAGTCGTGTTTGTTTCATTCTCATGTTTGAGGAACTCTTTATTATTCGTCTGTAACATCTCCAAAGCTCCAAACGCTCTGTTCCACCTCGTGATGTCATCAAGTGAACAGTGAACTTTTACCTTTAGTTCAGTCGAGGCGACTCCAGGACTGAAATGATCCACATGATTCTAGTGAAGGTGTGTGGAGTTTAAAAACACAGTGGAGCACTTCCTGTATCACCACATGATGACATCACCAGGTGGAACAGAGTGTTTTCAGTCTGAGAGAAGAACTCGTGTTAAATCTGCAGGTTTGTGAATGAAACATGAGAATGAAACAAACACGACTCCAGGTGACGGGGAAATGACTTTAGAACTTCGTTGTTTGATCCTTTTGGAGATTTGAGGAAAAACTGGGCCGGACCATCATGAGGACTTACCTGATCCAGGTCCGGTCCAGGTCCGGTCCAGACCCTGAGACCTCTGACCCCACCTCATCCTCAGAGAGAGTGACCGCTGATTACACAGAAAACAGGTCAGGATGCTATAAATAACAAGAGGGTCAGTGAACTCACCACGGACTAGACCTGGACTAAACCTGGACTAAACCAGGACTAGACCTGGACTAAACCAGGACTAGACCTGGACTAAACCAGGACTAGATCTGGACTAAACCAGGACTAAACCAGGACTAGACCTGGACTAAACCTGGACTAAACCAGGACTAAACCAGGACTAAACCAGGACTAGACCAGGTCTAAACCAGGACTAGACCAGGACTAAACCAGGACTAGACCTGGTGTGTTTCTCAGAGACAAACGTTCTCCAGCCACACCTGGGAGGGCATCTGACACAGGAGGAGGTGCAGACGTGAGAGGGTTTGTTTTGTTTTCTGTGTTGACTGAACAAACACAACTCAGACCTGGACTCTGGACCAAGACCTGGTCTAATCCAGGACTAACCCAGGTCTAACCCAGGACTAACCCAGGTCTAACCCAGGACTAAACCAGGTCTAAACCAGGTCTAACCCAGGACTAAACCAGGTCTAAACCAGGACTAAACCAGGTCTAAACCAGGACTAACCCAGGACTAAACCTGGTCTAAACCAGGTCTAAGCCAGGATTAAACCTGGTCTAAACCAGGACTAAACCAGGTCTAACCCAGGACTAAACCAGGTCTAACTCAGGACTAACCCAGGACTAAACCAGGACTAAACCAGGACTAACCCAGGACTAACACAGGACGAAACCAGTACTAAACCAGGTCTAACCCAGGTCTAACTCAGGACTAACCCAGGACTAAACCAGGTCTAACCCAGGTCTAACTCAGGACTAACCCAGGACTAAACCAGGTCTAACCCAGGACTAAACCAGGTCTAACCCAGGACTAAACCAGGTCTAACTCAGGACTAACCCAGGACTAAACCAGGTCTAAACCAGGACTAACCCAGGACTAACCCAGGACTAACACAGGACTAAACCAGGTCTAACCCAGGACTAAACCAGGACTAACCCAGGTCTAACTCAGGACTAACCCAGGACTAAACCAGGTCTAACCCAGGTCTAACTCAGGACTAACCCAGGACTAAACCAGGTCTAACCCAGGTCTAAACCAGGTCTAACCCAGGACTAAACCAGGTCTAACCCAGGACTAAACCAGGTCTAACCCAGGACTAAACCAGGACTAGCTCAGGTCTAAACCAGGACTAAACCAGGACTAACCCAGGTCTAAACCAGGACTAAACCAGGTCTAACCCAGGACTAACCCAGGTCTAAACCAGGACTAAACCAGGACTAACCCAGGTCTAAACCAGGTCTAAACCAGGACTAAACCAGGTCTAACCCAGGACTAAACCATGACTAACCCAGGACTAACACAGGACGAAACCAGGACTAAACCAGGTCTAACCCAGGACTAAACCAGGTCTAACCCAGGACTAAACCAGGTCTAACCCAGGACTAAACCAGGACTAACCCAGGACTAAACCAGGTCTAACCCAGGACTAAACCAGGACTAAACCAGGTCTAACCCAGGACTAAACCAGGTCTAACCCAGGTCTAACCCAGGACTAAACCAGGTCTAAACCAGGACTAAACCAGGTCTAACCCAGGTCTAAACCAGGTCTAACCCAGGACTAAACCAGGACTAACCCAGGTCTAAACCAGGACTAAACCAGGACTAACCCAGGTCTAAACCAGGACTAAACCAGGACTAAACCAGGTCTAACCCAGGACTAACCCAGGTCTAAACCAGGACTAAACCAGGTCTAACCCAGGACTAAACCAGGACTAACCCAGGTCTAAACCAGGACTAAACCAGGCCTAACCCAGGACTAAACCTGGTCTAAACCAGGTCTAACCCAGGACTAAACCAGGTCTAAACCTGGTCTAAACCAGGTCTAACCCAGGATTAAACTTGATCTAAACCAGGTCTAAACCAGGTCTAAACCAGGTCTAACCCAGGACTAAACCTGGTCTAAACCAGGACTAAACCTGGTCTAAACCAGGATTAAACCTGGTCTAAATCAGGATTAACCCAGGACTATACCCAGTCTAAACCAGGACTAAACCAGGTCTAACCCAGGACTAAACTTGATCTAAACCAGGACTAAACCAGGTCTAACCCAGGACTAAACCAGGTCTAAACCAGGACTAAACCTGGTCTAAACCAGGACTAAACCTGGTCTAAACCAGGTCTAAGCCAGGATTAAACCTGGTCTAAACCAAGACTAACCCAGGACTAAACCTGGTCTAAACCAGGACTAAACCAGGTCTAACCCAGGACTAAACCTGGTCTAAACCAGGACTAACCCAGGACTAAACCTGGTCTAAACCAGGACTAACCCAGGACTAAACCAGGTCTAAACCAGGACTAAACCAGGTCTAAACCAGGACTAAACCAGGTCTAACCCAGGACTAAACCTGGTCTAAACCAGGACTAACCCAGGACTAAACCTGGTCTAAACCAGGTCTAACCCAGGTCTAAACCAGGTTTAACCCAGGACTAAACCAGGTCTAACCCAGGACTAAACCTGGTCTAAACCAGGACTAACCCAGGACTAAACCTGGTCTAAACCAGGACTAACCCAGGACTAAACCCGGTCTAAACCAGGACTAAACCAGGTCTAACCCAGGACTAAACTTGATCTAACCCAGGTCTAAACCAGGACTAAACCAGGTCTAACCCAGGACTAAACCTGGTCTAAACCAGGACTAACCCAGGACTAAACCTGGTCTAAACCAGGTCTAAACCAGGACTAAACCAGGTCTAAACCAGGTCTAAACCAGGACTAAACCTGGTCTAAACCAGGTGTAAACCAGGACTAAACCTGGTCTAAACCAGGACTAAACCAGGTCTAAACCAGGTGTAAACCAGGACTAAACCAGGTCTAAACCAGGACTAATCCAGGACTAAACCAGGTCTAAACCAGGTGCAAACCAGGACTAAACCAGGTCTAAACCAAGACTAATCCAGGTCTAAACCAAGACAATGATCAAACTTTAATAAAACTCGTGTTTGAAACATTTCTTTCTCAAATTGAATCATAAAAACTGTTTTAAATGTTTATTTCACTTTTATTTCTGATCCATCAGTGCGCGGGTCCGGCGGGTCCGGGGGTCCGGTGGTGCACGAGGCACGTTCACAGCGCGAGGGGAAAGTTCACAGAGTCCCTGATGGCGTAATACGCGCGGCTCCGGTCCGTCAGAGCCGGTGTACCGGGGGTCCGGGGCAGGATTATGTTTCATTAAACAGCGGATTAAAGTCCCGGTGCTCCGTGAGCGCGCGTACCCTAACCCAGGTAAAATCCTCCAGCTCAGGTCCTGACCAAGCCGAGCAATAAGATCATGGAGCTGGTCCCCGGGCGCCTGAAAGACGAGCTGCCCACTGCTCCTGAAGGATGGGTCAAATGCAGAGAAATAATTTCCCTACAGGGATGAATAAAGTCTGTCTTCTTCTTCTTCTAATGCACAGCCGCAGGTGGAACAGGTGCGTGCGTCATGACGCACGGGGCCCTCGTTCTTTTGCTTTGAGCTGTGCACGCGCCTCAGGTGTCTGCGTGCG
>JAVJIX010000175.1:1432500-1535000 GCA_036785185.1 Paratrypauchen microcephalus | reverse complement strand
TCTGCTACATGTTCAATCTGAGCCTCAGCCTGGAGAAGGTCCCCGTCCTGTGGAAGACCTCCTGTGTGGTCCCGGTTCCCAAAACAACAAACGCCAGGGAACCGGCCCACTACAGACCAGTCGCCTTGACCTCCCACCTCATGAAGACCATGGAGAGGGTGATCCTCAGTCACCTCCGCTCTGTGGTGAGCCCCACCCTGGACCCGCTGCAGTTTGCCTACAAGCCAAACGTAGGAGTAGAGGACGCCGTCATCTACTTGCTGCAGCGGGCGCTCACCCACCTAGAGACCGCCGGGAGTGCTGTGAGAGTCATGTTCTTTGACTTCTCCAGCGCCTTCAACACCATCAGGCCGGCGCTGCTGCGGGGGAAGCTGGAGGACGCAGGAGTGGATGGACATCTCGCTGCCTGGACCATCGACTACCTCACTGACCGTCCACAGTACGTGCGGCTGCGCGGCTGTGAGTCAGAGGTGGTAGTCTGCAGCACTGGGGCTCCCCAGGGAACTGTCCTCTCACCCTTCCTCTTCACCATCTACACCTCGGACTTCACATACAACACGGACAGCTGCCATCTCCAGAAGTTCTCTGACAACTCGGCCATTGTGGGCTGTGTGTCTGAGGGGAACGAGCTGGAGTACCGCTCGGTCATCAGAGACTTTGTGGACTGGTGTGGGCGCAACCACCTGAGCCTGAACACCAGTAAGACAAAGGAGCTGGTGATGGACTTCAGGAGGAGACCACTACCTCACTCACCGGTGAACAGCCAGGGGCAGGACATAGAGACTGTGGACAGTTTCATGTACCTGGGTGTTCACCTCAACAATAAACTGGACTGGTCCCACAACACCGACGCCCTGTACAAGAAGGACCAAAGTCGCCTCCACCTCCTGAGGAGACTGAGGTCCTTTGGAGTGTGCAGGCCTCTGCTCAACACTTTTTATGACTCTGTGGTGGCCTCTGCTCTCCTCTACGCTGTCGTCTGCTGGGCCCCGAGCAGCACAGAGCGGGACAGGAAGAGACTTAATAAGCTGGTCAGGAGGGCCAGCTCTGTCCTGGGCTGTCCTCTGGACCGTGTAGAGGAGGTGGCTGAGAGGAGGTGCTGGACAAATTCACGTCCATCATGGACGACACCTCTCACCCTCTGCAGAGTCCAGACGGGAAATACTTTATATACTCTTTTAATTTTTTATTATTGTTAATATTTGTCTGCTGCACTTTCTGTTCAAACTTTCTTTGCACTAAACTGGAGCTAATGTGGCAAGTGAATTTCTCCTGTGAGATCAATAAAGTGTGATCTTATCTTCTTTTTATATCTCCATGGTTACAGCGGCTCATCTGGAGCACAGGTCCAGATTTGAATTCTGACCGCAAGTATCATCGCAACCAAAGAGCTAATCAGGAGCGAGGCTGTTAAAGGTAACGCCCCTTCACAAACCGCTGGTTTAATACGCTGTCAATCAAACCTGTCAGTGCCCAGTGGGAGGGGCCTCGGGGAGAGGCGGCGTCTGATTGGTCTGTTCTGAATGTTCAGATCTGGATTTGGGACAAAATGTCCAAACCCCAGGGTCATGTAGAGCTGTAGAGTTAACGAGTTAGCAGGTTAGCGAGTTAGTAGGTTAGTGGTTTAGCGAGTTAGCAGGTTAGCGAGTTAGCATGTGAACGAGTTAGCGAGTTAGCAGGTTAGCGAGTTAGCATGTGAACGAGTTAGCAAGTTAGCGGGTTGGCTCGGTCCATTTATATAAACAGAGTCCAAGTGTCGGAGGGTCTCAGGTTTGGACTCACCGCAGGTTTGGCGATTTTCTCCCAGTCGTCCTGGAAACAAACAAAAGAAAAAGTCAAACTGGAGGATATGAAGCAGCACAGGACTAAACCAGGACTAAACCAGGACTAAACCAGGACTAAACCAGGACTAAACCAGGTCTGAACCAGGACTGAACCAGGACTAAACCAGGACTAAACCAGGTCTGAACCAGGACTGAACCAGGACTAAACCAGGACTAAACCAGGTCTGAACCAGGACTAAACCAGGTCTAAACCGGGTCTAAACCGGGACTAAACCGGGACCAAACCGGGACTAAACCGGGACTAAACCGGGACTAAACCGGGACTAAACCAGGTCTAAACCAGGACTAAACCAGGTCTAAACCAGGTCTAAACCAGGACTAAACCAGGTCTAAACCAGGTCTAACCCAAGTCTAACCCAGGCCTGTCAAAGCCTGATCCCGTCACATCTCAGGAGCTCCAGGGCCTGGTCAGTACTTGGATGGAGACACTGGGAATTCCAGGAGCCACAGGGGGGGGGCCCAGTCACAAAAACTGTTGTTGTGTCCTTAGGCAAGACACTTCACCCACATTGCCTAGTATGAAAGTGGTGTGTGAGTGTTGGAGGTCAGTCTGCCCCAGGGCAGCTGTGGCTACAGAAAGTATCTCACCACCACCAAGTGTGGAGTGAATGAACAATGAAGTGTAAAGAGCTTTGGGCGTCATGAAAGGCGACGTATAAATGCTATGAATTATTATTAACATTATTGAACCAGGTCTTACCGGGTGCAGTTCTCCGATGATCATATCTTTAGACATCTCTCGGGCGTCGGTCGAATGCCCCACGTCCTCGAAGCTCTCTGTGGCATCTCCACCCGCCTGCTCCCTCAGCACCTCCTCCCCCCCAGGGTGCTGCAAACAAACGCACCCTTTACTAACACGGGAGAGCATCTGACACACGGGGAGGGCATCTGACACACGGGGAGGGCATCTGACACACGGGGAGGGCATCTGATAAAGTTGGAGCTGAGTTTAAACAGTGAAGGTCCCTGGCTCAAGGGCACAAGGGCAGCAGCAAGAACACAGAGAGAAAATACAGGACTAAAGCTGGACTAAAGCTGGACTAAAGCTGGACTAAACCAGGACTAAACCAGGACTAAACCAGGACTAAACCAGGACTAAACCAGGACTAAACCAGGACTAAACCAGGACTTGTGGAGGTGGTTTTACGTTTTGATTTTTTTGTCCATTATTTGGCATTTTATTTATTGAATCTGTAGAAAGTTTAACCCAGATTTAAATAATAAAAGTGCTGATTATTCACTTTGTCCTTTAGAGAGAGGAGAGAGGAGAGAGGGAGGAGAGAGGGAGGAGGGGGGGAGGAGGGCTGAGAGAGGAGAGGGGGAGGAGAGAGGGAGGGAGAAGAGAAGGAGGGAGGAGAGAGGGAGGAGGGAGGGAGGAGAGGGGCAGGAGAAGAGGGAGGATGGAGGGAGGAGAAGAGGGAGGAGGGAGGGAGGAGAGAGGAGAGAGGGAGGGAGGGAGGGAGGAGAGAGGGAGGAGAGAGGGAGGAGAGAGGCGAGAGGGAGGGAGGAGAGAGGTGAGAGGGAGGAGAGAGGGGGAGGAGATAGGAGAGAGGGAGGAGAAAGGGAGGGAGAGAGGAGAGAAGGAGGGAAAGAGGAGAGGAGAGAGAGAGGAGGGAGGGAGGGAGGAGAGAGGTGAGAGGGAGGAGAGAGGGAGGGAGATAGGAGAGAGGGAGGAGAAAGGGAGGGAAAGAGGAGAGAGGAGAGAAGGAGGGAAAGAGGAGAGGAGAGAGAGGAGAGAGGGAGGAGGGAGGGAGGAGAGAGGGAGGGAGGAGAGAGGTGAGAGGGAGGAGAGAGGGAGGGAGATAGGAGAGAGGGAGGAGAAAGGGAGGGAAAGAGGAGAGAGGAGAGAAGGAGGGAAAGAGGGAAAGAGGAGAGGAGAGAGAGGAGAGAGGGAGGAGGGAGGGAGGAGAGAGGCGAGAGGGAGGGAGGAGAGAGGTGAGGGAGGAGAGAGGGGAGGAGGGAGGGGAGAGGGAGGAGAGAGGGAGGGAGATAGGAGAGAGGGAGGAGAGAGGGAGGAGAAAGGGAGGGAAAGAGGAGAGAGGAGAGAAGGAGGGAAAGAGGAGAGGAGAGAGAGGAGAGAGGGAGGGATTCAAGATTCAAGATTGTTTATTTGTCATATGCAGAATCAACACAGGGTCAACAATGAAATGAAATGTTTAGGATCAGAAGAACCACTGACTCTCTCAGATAGTCAAGAAGTACTAATAACAGCAGTAATAGTACATGGTAAAAAAGTGTTGCAAAAGTGCAGGGGAAGAAGTAAACAATATAATAAACAATATAATAAAATATGTAATAAAATGTAATAAAAAAATACAAGGTACAATGTACAAGGTGCAGGTAGGATTAAATCAAAGATCAAATAAGGTGTAAGTATTTCACAGATTGCACATAATATGGTGGTGTAGGTGTTGCATGTGGATTTCGTATTGCACATAGTATGATATAAATATTGCACATAGGTTATTGCACAGGTAACAGTAATTTACAGTGAGGTAGTGACAAACGAGATACATTCATACAGAACAGCAGCAGTAAACATAATTATGCATAATGGAAAGTAATTGAGAGTTCAGTATTTAGAGTATTCTCCAGAGTTCAGTAGTCTGATACTTGGGGGTAATATCTGTCTTTGAGTGTTTTTGTGCGTGCTGCAGGCTCCTGTATCGTCTACCAGAGGGTAGCAGACGGAAGAGTCCTTGTGCCGGATGAGTATGGTCCTTAGTGATGCTGCGTGCCTTACACAGACCCCTGCTGTGGTAAATGTCCTGGATGGAGGGGAGACTGCTGCCAGTGATGTCCTCTGCCGCTCGCACCACCCTCTGTAGTGCTTTGTGGTTCCCATACCACACTGTGATGCAGCCCGTCAGCAGGCTCTCCATGGTGCACCTGTAGAAGTTTGTGAGGATGCTGGTGTTCATACCAAACTTCCTCAGGAAGTAGAGTCTTTGTCGGGCTTTCTTAACCACAGTGTCTGTATGTAGTGTCCAGGACAGATCCTCAGTGATGTGGACCCCAAGGAACTTAAAACTGCTGACCTGCTCCACCTCAGCGTTGTTGATGGAGATGGGGGGATGCTGGTCTACACGCTGTCTCCTGAAGTCCACCATCATTTCCTTAGTTTTGCTGACATTCAGAGAGAGGTTATTTTCCTGACACCAGCTGGTCAGTGATTTCACCTCGTCTCTGTAGGCGCTCTCATCGTTGTTGGTGATGAGGCCTAAGATGGTGGTGTCGTCAGCAAACTTGAGGATGGTGTTGGAGCTGTGCCTGGCGGTACAGTCGTAGGTGAACAGGGAGTACAGGAGAGGGCTGAGAACACAGCCCTGGGGTGCCCCAGTGCTGAGGACACGAGTGGAGGAGACGTGGCTGCCGATCCTCACCGCCTGTGGCCTGTTGGTGAGGAAGTCCCATATCCAGCAGCAGATGGACGTCCCCAGGCCCAGGGCGGTGAGCTTAGAGACCAGTTTGGAGGGGATTATGGTATTGAATGCCGAGCTGTAGTCGATGAAGAGCATTCTCACATATGTGTTTCCTCTCTCCAGATGACTGAGAGGTGTGGACTGCTAGAGCAATAGCGTCGTCTGTAGACCTCTTTGCTCTATATGCAAACTGCAGGGGGTCCAGGGTGTCGGGGAGGGAGTCACAGATGTGTCTCTTAATGATTCGTTCAAAGCACTTCATGATGACAGATGTGAGTGCTATGGGCCGATAGTCATTAGGACAGGATGCTGTGGGGGTCTTTGGGATGGGGACTACAGTGGAGGTCTTGAAGATGGCGGGCACGATAGACTGGCTCAGAGACAGGTTGAAGATGTTGGTGAACACCCCGGCGAGTTGGTCAGCACAAGCCCTCAGCACCCATCCGGAGATGCTGTCGGGTCCTGGTGCTTTGCGGGGATTCACTCTCTTGAACGCCCGTCTCACTGTAGCAGTGTCTATACAAAGTGCAGCGTCCTCACTGTCCACATGGGGTCTGGTGACAGGCGTGGTGTTATCTGCATCAAACCGGGCATAGAAGGTGTTGAGTTCGTCCGGAAATGATGCGCTGGACAGTTCCACGGGCCTGCTCCTCCCCTTGTAGTCAGTGATGCAGCGTAGCCCATGCCACACCCGTCTCGGGTCATTGCTCTGCTGGGCAGACTCCACTCTCTCCCTGTAGTCCCTCTGGGAAGTCCTAATGGTCTTTCTGAGGTCGTACTTGGCTGCTTTGTAGGCTTCGGGGTCTCCTGAGTTGAAGGCGGCGGTGCGAGCTTTCAGCTTAGCACGCACCTCCGGTCCCGCCCAGGGTTTCTGATTAGGGTAAGTGCAGATGGAGATTTTGGGCACCGTGTCCTCAATGCACTTCCCTATGTAGCCTACGACAGAGTCTGTGTACGCATTAATGTCACCATCCGCTGCGTCTGCAAACATCTGCCAGTCTGTTGTTTCAAAGCAGTCCTGTAGCACCTCATCAGACATACTGCTCCATTTGTGGATTTGTCTGGGAACCGGTTTTTCCAGTTTCAGCCTTTGTTTGTACGCAGGCAACAGCAAGATGGCGCTATGGTCAGATTTATCAAAGGCTGGGCGGAGGAGGGGTTTGTAACTGTCTTTAAATGGGGTGTAACAATGGTCTAAGGTCTGCCCCCCCCTGGTGGGGAGGGATATGTGCTGGTAGTATTTTGGTAGAACCGTTTTCATGTTAGCTCTGTTGAAATCCCCCACCACAATGAAAGCTGCATCAGGGTGAGAGTTTTCAAGTCCGTTTATAATCCCATACAGTTGTTCCAGGTAGGAGAGAGGGAGGAGAAAGGGAGGAAAGAGGAGAGAGGAGAGAAGGAGGGAAAGAGGAGAGGAGAGAGGGAGGAGGGAGGAAGGAGAGTTTTGGTTAAGCAAGGATCGTTTTCATTTCATTTTCAGAAGTTTTTCCAATAAAATAAAGTTTATCTGTGTAAACTGTGATCATGTGACCCACACTGGTCCTGGCCCTGGTCCTGGTCCTAGCTCTGGTCCTGGTCCTAGCTCTGGTCCTGGTCATAGCTCTGGTCCTAGCTCTGGTCCTGGTCCTAGCTCTGGTCCTGGTCCTAGCTCTGGTCCTGGTCCTAGCTCTGGTCCTGGTCATAGCTCTGGTCCTAGCTCTGATCCTAGCTCTGGTCCTGGTCCTAGCTCTGGTCCTGGTCCTAGCTCTGGTCCTAGCTCTGGTCCTAGCTCTGGTCCTAGCTCTGGTCCTAGCTCTGGTCCTAGCTCTGGTCCTGGTCCTAGTCCTGGTCCTAGTCCTGGTCCTGGCTCTGGTCCTGGTCCTAGCTCTGGTCCTGGTCCTAGCTCTGGTCCTGGTCCTAGTCCTGGTCCTGGCCCTGGTCATAGCTCTGGTCCTAGCTCTGGTCCTGGTCCTGGTCCTAGTCCTGGTCCTAGTCCTGGCCCTGGTCCTGGTCCAAGCTCTGGGCCTGGTCCTAGTCCTGGTCCTGGCCCTGGTCATAGCTCTGGTCCTAGCTCTGGTCCTGGTCCTGGTCCTAGTCCTGGTCCTAGTCCTGGCCCTGGTCCTGGTCCTAGCTCTGGGCCTGGTCCTAGTCCTAGTCCTGGTCCTAGCTCTGGTCCTAGCTCTGGTCCTAGCTCTGGTCCTAGCTCTGGTCCTAGCTCTGGTCTTAGCTCTGGTCCTGGTCCTAGTCCTAGTCCTAGTCCTGGTCCTAGTCCTGGTCCTAGCTCTGGTCCTAGCTCTGGTCCTGGTCCTAGTCCTGGTCCTAGTCCTAGTCCTGGTCCTAGTCCTAGCGCTGGTCCTAGCTCTGGTCCTAGCTCTGGTCCTAGCTCTGGTCCTAGCTCTGGTCCTGGTCCTAGTCCTAGTCCTGGTCCTAGTCCTAGTCCTAGTCCTGGTCCTGGTCCTAGTCCTGGTCCTAGCTCTGGTCCTAGCTCTGGTCCTAGCTCTGGTCCTGGTCCTAGTCCTGGTCCTAGTCCTAGTCCTGGTCCTAGCTCTGGTCCTAGCTCTGGTCCTAGCTCTGGTCCTAGCTCTGGTCCTAGCTCTGGTCCTAGCTCTGGTCCTGGTCCTAGTCCTGGTCCTAGTCCTGGTCCTAGTCCTAGTCCTAGTCCTGGTCCTGGTCCTAGTCCTGGTCCTAGTCCTAGTCCTAGTCCTGGTCCTGGTCCTAGCTCTGGTCCTAGCTCTGGTCCTAGCTCTGGGCCTGGTCCTAGTCCTAGTCCTGGTCCTGGTCCTAGTCCTGGTCCTAGCTCTGGTCCTAGCTCTGGTCCTGGTCCTAGTCCTGGTCCTAGTCCTGGTCCTGGCCCTGGTCCTGGTCCTAGCTCTGGTCCTGGTCCTAGCTCTGGTCCTGGTCCTAGCTCTGGTCCTGGTCCTAGCTCTGGTCCTGGTCCTAGTCCTAGTCCTGGTCCTGGTCCTGGTCCTAGCTCTGGTCCTGGTCCTAGTCCTGGTCCTGGCCCTGGTCATAGCTCTGGTCCTAGCTCTGGTCCTGGTCCTGGTCCTAGTCCTGGTCCTAGTCCTGGCCCTGGTCCTGGTCCAAGCTCTGGGCCTGGTCCTAGTCCTGGTCCTGGCCCTGGTCATAGCTCTGGTCCTGGTCCTGGTCCTGGTCCTGGTCCTGGTCCTAGTCCTGGTCCTAGTCCTGGTCCTAGTCCTGGTCCTAGTCCTGGCCCTGGTCCTGGTCCTAGCTCTGGGCCTGGTCCTGGTCCTAGCTCTGGGCCTAGTCCTGGTCCTAGCTCTGGTCCTAGCTCTGGTCCTAGCTCTGGTCCTAGCTCTGGTCCTAGCTCTGGTCCTGGTCCTAGTCCTGGTCCTAGTCCTGGTCCTAGCTCTGGTCCTAGCTCTGGTCCTGGTCCTAGTCCTGGTCCTAGTCCTAGTCCTGGTCCTGGTCCTAGCTCTGGTCCTAGCTCTGGTCCTAGCTCTGGTCCTAGCTCTGGTCCTAGCTCTGGTCCTAGCTCTGGTCCTAGCTCTGGTCCTAGCTCTGGTCCTAGCTCTAGTCCTGGTCCTAGTCCTGGTCCTAGTCCTAGCTCTGGTCCTAGCTCTGGTCCTAGCTCTGGTCCTAGCTCTGGTCCTAGCTCTGGTCCTGGTCCTGGTCCTAGCTCTGGTCCTAGCTCTGGTCCTAGCTCTGGTCCTGGTCCTGGTCCTAGCTCTGGTCCTAGCTCTGGTCCTAGCTCTGGTCCTAGCTCTGGTCCTAGCTCTGGTCCTAGCTCTGGTCCTAGCTCTGGTCCTAGCTCTGGTCCTAGCTCTGGTCCTAGCTCTGGTCCTAGCTCTGGGCCTGGTCCTAGTCCTGGTCCTAGCTCTGGTCCTAGCTCTGGTCCTAGCTCTGGTCCTGGTCCTAGCTCTGGTCCTGGTCCTAGCTCTGGTCCTGGTCCTGGTCCTGGTCCTAGTCCTGGTCCTAGCTCTGGTCCTAGCTCTGGTCCTGGTCCTAGTCCTGGTCCTAGTCCTAGTCCTGGTCCTAGCTCTGGTCCTGGTCCTAGTCCTGGTCCTAGTCCTGGTCCTAGTCCTAGCTCTGGTCCTAGCTCTGGTCCTGGTCCTGGTCCTAGTCCTGGTCCTAGTCCTGGCCCTGGTCCTGGTCCTAGCTCTGGGCCTGGTCCTAGTCCTAGTCCTAGTCCTGGTCCTAGTCCTGGTCCTGGTCCTAGCTCTGGTCCTAGCTCTGGTCCTAGCTCTGGTCCTAGCTCTGGTCCTAGCTCTGGTCCTAGTCCTGGTCCTAGTCCTGGTCCTAGTCCTAGTCCTAGTCCTGGTCCTGGTCCTAGTCCTGGTCCTAGTCCTAGTCCTGGTCCTAGTCCTGGTCCTAGTCCTAGCTCTGGTCCTAGCTCTGGGCCTGGTCCTAGCTCTGGTCCTGGTCCTAGTCCTGGTCCTAGTCCTGGTCCTAGTCCTAGCTCTGGTCCTAGCTCTGGTCCTGGTCCTAGTCCTGGTCCTAGTCCTAGTCCTGGTCCTAGTCCTAGTCCTGGTCCTAGTCCTGGTCCTGGTCCTGGTCCTAGCTCTGGTCCTGGTCCTAGCTCTGGTCCTAGCTCTGGTCCTAGCTCTGGTCCTAGCTCTGGTCCTGGTCCTGGTCCTAGTCCTGGTCCTAGTCCTAGTCCTAGTCCTGGTCCTGGTCCTAGCTCTGGTCCTGGTCCTAGTCCTGGTCCTAGTCCTAGTCCTAGTCCTGGTCCTGGTCCTGGTCCTGGTCCTAGCTCTGGTCCTGGCCCTGGTCCTGGGCTGGTGCAGCAGTGGGTGAGGAGTGGTGAACTTGTGCCCAGTGGCTCTCAGGTTTGGTCAAAGGTCTGAGTGTGATAACGTTTAACCCACAGACTGTGTAAAGACACCTGTGCGAGTCAAACGCAGCTCACTGAGGCCAGTGAGAGTCTCCCACAGTCCAGTCAAACGCAGCTCACTGAGGCCAGGATCCTCATTATGAACAGACCAAACACCAGGTTCTGTAGAGCGGGTTCATACCAACACTCAGACTCACTTCCTGTTTGAAATGTGGCGGCAGCGCCTTCGCTCTGTCCGTTTACATAAAACAGGAAGTGATGTAAGGACAGCCACAGGAGTCATGTGTCCTTATCTGTGCATTCCCTGTTTCAGTCCTGGTTCGGTCCTGGTTCGGTCCTGGTTCGGTCCTGGTTCGGTCCTGGTTCAGTCCTCGTTCGGTCCTCGTTCGGTCCTCGTTCGGTCCTCGTTCGGTCCTCGTTCGGTCCTGGTTCGGTCCTGGTTCGGTCCTGGTTCGGTCCTCGTTCGGTCCTCGTTCGGTCCTCGTTCGGTCCTCGTTCGGTCCAGGGGTGTACACTCGTCTCTGTGCTCTTATACTTGTTCTGGTCCAGTTCTAGTTTGTTCTAAACACGTTCAGGAGGTTCTGCTCGGTCCTGAAAATTGGACATTTTTAGGATCCAGACCTGAGGAACCCGAGGATCTGATTTATTATCGATTAGTGTCTATATCAACACTAAACCAGGACTAAACCAGGTCTAAACCAGGACTAAGCCATATCTAAACCAGGACTAAGCCATATCTAAACCAGGACTAAACCACATCTAAACCAGGACTAAACCATATCTAAACCAGGACTAAACCACATCTAAACCAGCACTAAACAGAGTCTAAACCAGGACTAAGCCATATCTAAACCAGGACTAAACCATATCTAAACCAGCACTAAACAGAGTCTAAACCAGGACTAAACCATATCTAAACCAGGACTAAACCATATCTAAACCAGGACTAAACCACATCTAAACCAGCACTAAACAGGGTCTAAACCAGGACTAAACCATATCTAAACCAGGACTATCTAAACCAGGTCTAAACCAGGTCTAAACCAGGTCTAAACCAGGTCTAAACCAGGTCTAAACCAGATCTAAACCAGATCTAAACCAGCACTAAACAGGGTCTAAACCAGGACTAAACCATATCTAAACCAGGACTAACTAAACCAGATCTAAACCAGGTCTAAACCAGGTCTAAACCAGATCTAAACCAGATCTAAACCAGATCTAAACCAGATCTAAACCAGCACTAAAAAGGGTCTAAACCAGTACTAAACCAGGACTAAACAGGGCCTAAACCAGGACTAAACCATATCTAAAATTAGGACTAAACCTGGACTAAACCTGGACTAAACCTGGACTAAACCTGGACTAAACCTGGACTAAACCAGGTCTAAACCAGGTCCAAACCAGGACCAAACCAGGACTAAACCAGGACCAAACCAGGACTAAACCAGGACTAAACCATATCTAAACCAGGACTAACTAAACCAGATCTAAACCAGATCTAAACCAGGTCTAAACCAGGTCTAAACCTGGACCAAACCAGGACTAAACCAGGTCTAAACCAGGACTAAACCATATCTAAAATTAGGACTAAACCTGGACTAAACCTGGACTAAACCAGGTCTAAACCAGGTCTAAACCAGATCTAAACCAGATCTAAACCAGGTCTAAACCAGCACTAAAAAGGGTCTAAACCAGTACTAAACCAGGACTAAACAGGGCCTAAACCAGGTCTAAACCAGCACTAAACAGGGTCTAAACCAGGACTAAACCATATCTAAAATTAGGACTAAACCTGGACTAAACCTGGACTAAACCAGGTCTAAACCAGGTCTAAACCAGGACCAAACCAGGACCAAACCAGGACCAAACCAGGACTAAACCAGGACTAAACCAGGACTAAACCAGGACTAAACCAGGTCTAAACCAGGACCAAACCAGGACCAAACCAGGACTAAACCAGGACTAAACCATATCTAAAATTAGGACTAAACCTGGACTAAACCTGGACTAAACCTGGACTAAACCAGGTCTAAACCAGGTCTAAACCAGGTCTAAACCAGGTCTAAATCTGGACTAAACCTGGACTAAACCTGGACTAAACCAGGACTAAACCAGGTCTAAACCAGGACTAAACCAGGACTAAACCAGGACTAAACCAGGACTAAACCAGGACTAAACCAGATCTAAACCAGGACCAAACCAGGACCAAACCAGGACTAAACCAGGACTAAACCATATCTAAAATTAGGACTAAACCTGGACTAAACCTGGACTAAACCAGGTCTAAACCTGGACTAAACCAGGACTAAACCAGGACTAAACCAGGTCTAAACCAGGACTAAACCAGGACCAAACCAGGACTAAACCAGGTCTAAACCAGGTCTAAACCAGGACTAAACCAGAACTAAACCTGGACTAAACCAGGACCAAACCAGGACTAAACCAGGCCCAGTTCTATCTCTGGTCTTAGTGACTCTATCACTTCCTACAGCAGCTCCTTCCCTGAGTTAAACTTTGGGTTAAACTTTAAAAGAGTTCAAATGTGTCCCGGAAGTGTGTCAAACTCGCGCATTTCAGAGCCTTAACAGGTCTAAGGTCATGTCCTCGCCTCACCTGTTCGAGGAACTTGGTGACATCGTAAACTTTGTTGTGAATGATGATCCACGTTGATTTGAAGGAGTTCTGTTCCTCGATTTCGGAGAGCCGGTAGTACCTGACCCCCCCGGGGCCGCTCTGGATCTTCTCCCCCATCTGTGACGCTGTGAGGCCGGCTGCGTGAGCTGGGAGGTGCCGCTGTCCGCCTGGAGCTCCGGCTGTCTCGGGTTCGGAGCCGTGACTGTGTAGAGTGTCCGACATTTACCCCAGTTCACTCCGACACAGCCCCGAGCGTCACCCAGCGTCACCCAGCGTCACCCTGCGTCAAGGTGAGCTCGTGTGCGTGCGCCGACTTCCGCTGCGGACTGTCACAATAAGAGCGCGGACAGGTGAGCCGAGCACAGGTACAGCGGCGGAACAAGGGCTCAAAAAAATCTAAAAGCATCACATGAAAAAAGTTAAAGTATCAAAGTACCTGTTTAAATGAAAAAAATTAGCTATTGTGCTAATTTATTGTGCGTATTTACATTGATGCTGTTTGTTGTCATTTTGATTAATATGCATTGTCCTAATTAAAATAAATAAATAAAACTGAAAGAGTATTTAAAGAGAGTATTTGTGAGCATAACACATGTACTAAATTGTCTAATGTTTGCAAATGCAACATATTTTCTATTGTATGCTATATCTTTATGTCTGGGACTGCGGATGGAAATTAGCACTGTGCTAAATCCGGCATATTTACGTTGGTTTGTGTGATCTTTATGCAAATTGTACGTTTTTTTTTTTATGATATTTTATTTGACATTTTATTACTTTTTCTATTTTATTCTGATTTGTACATTTGTACACTTAGGGCTGGGAGGTATACCAGTTCATATCGAATACCGGTATAGCGGTTTATGATATGAATTTTTCATATGCCGCAATATCGGTGAGTGTGTGCGTACAAACAAGCCGTGTCCCAATTCGAGGGCTGCAGCCTCCGCTGCTTTTTTTGCAAAGGCTGCAGCCCTCAAACTACTCTCCGCGGACCGCAAAGCCGTTGCCTAAATGGGACAGGTCCAGCACACGGAGCCACTGCCGCCACGCAGCAACCGAGGCATGCTGCTAACGCTAATGCTAACAACATGCACCACCACGCAAATTACGCACACGCAGGGGTGTAGTGGGCGTGGTACGCGGGGGTACGCCGTCCACCCACTTCTCCCGACGTGAGATATAAAAAATAACAAATATAAATTCAGGGATGAAAGAGCTCAGTTTTTTTAGCGGATCTCCTTTTTTTTTTCAGCCGCGGGGTAGCCTATTATTTTTATTTTTTTTACATCTGTGCAAATTGGTTGAGAAAGATTTTGGGTGTATATACTGTATATGTATAGTTGTGTTTAGGGTCGCCAACCGTCCCTTGAAAAATTCACATCCATGACGTCACAAATCGCGTACACCCACTTAAAAAATCCCCACTACACCACTGCGCACACGGATCAATAACCCTGGAACCCTGCATCCTTTTCCACATCTGCAGGAACGTTCAAGTCGGCGCCACAACACAAAACGCCACTCAGATGTCACTCAAAGACGCGTTTGCTAAGGGGAGCGCCGACGACAAGAAAAAACGGTGGAACGATATAACCAACCTCAGCCTTCTCAGTCCTGTTCAAAAATGTAGAGTTTTGTGTAATGTAGGAGCTTTAAACTTAGGTAGGAGTGGTGGTAGAAGAGTTTAAATATGTTAAGTTGTTTTGTTTGTTCTCCCTGTGTGAAAATGGAAATTGAACTCTGTGTACTTCCAGATTAAATATGTAACTTTTCTTTTTATAATTATGAACTCTCTGTAATGTGATTCCTGGTTTGTGTTTTATTTAGACCATCATAAAATCACAGTGCAAAGCAGGGTGTCCCTATGAACCGTGTTAATACTTTCTACTGCTATTTTCAAACCTCTTAAGTTGATACTGAAATAACAAACCTGCGACTTTGAGACTGGATTAAGTGGTGGTACTTTAAAACTTGAGAAAATAGGCAGTTTTTCGAATTATTCACTAGCCCTCCATATCAGGCACGTGCACACACAGGGCCCTCAGGGTGCTTGAGCCCCTGTTTGCCCCTGTTTGCCCCTGTTTGCCCCTGTGTGTTCTTTTAAAATAACAATAAATTCCTGTGGGATGTAAAGTGGCGGTACAAAAACTCCAGGGTACGATCTCTGGGGATTTGCTGATCTGAACATGCAATATTATTATACGCATTATAAAAATTAACGCGATTAATTATAAGCGGCAATTCAACGTGCGCGCATTTTAAATTTGTCCCACTGAAGGACCTGTAGGCGACTTGGCAGTGGCGTCACTTCCACCTGCGTCGCTCAAACAAATAAATCCTGGAGGAAACTGACCTGACTCGACTCAGGGGGCGAGGAGCGAATCGCCGCCAGGACCGAAGAGCGGCAACTTTATTTATAAAAAGAACGAAGACGGAACGATCAACAAGAACGTCATGATTTGAACGCTAAACACGTCCGGACAAGTTCCATTGTTACCGGTGATGCTGCTAGCGTGAGCGCACTTCGCCAAACCACTCTTCCAGAATTTGGGAAATGAACTCAATCGTAAAGTGGGTTGCCTCTCTCTGTTTCTCGATTAAAATGCGATTAATTGATTTCAAATCCTGTAATTAATTAGATAATTGCCAGACAGTACTTTTTGTTCTTTTAAATGTTGGTTGCAAACATTAACAAAAAAAATCAGTCAATTCAATTTCACTTCATGACCACATCATCACCTGAAACTGCACAACAGCTCGCCGACTGTGCATCACACTTTCACCTACACAGGACGCATAGCTGAGTAGTTAGCTTTTTATTAGTACTTTATTTTTTTATTCTACATTAAAGGCAAATTAACGTTTTTTTTACAATCTGAGCCTTCTTTCGGCAATAAAACAAGTAGTTTTACTCACCCATAGCATTTTTCTGTCAATTGGAGCAGTATCGCAGAACTTATGTTGAGCCGTTCTGTTCTACTAATGATCCCGTATCCGTTAACATGGTGCTGTATCATATGCTCGGGGCATTACTTTGCGGTGTCCAAATAACACAAACTTTAGCACTTTTCAAATCATAGAAGCCCGATGTCTTAATGAAAGATTTCGTTTGAAGCAAAAGTGGCCTGTAATCCGAGATTTAGCCATAGTTTCGAGTAGATGAGGACACCAGTGCGCATGTGCGGACTGTGCTCTCAGCTCCCGGGACCCAAACATGAAACGCAAAGCTGAAAACTATGGATAAATCTCGGATTACAGGCCACTTTTGCTTCAAACGAAATCTTACATTAAGACATCGAGCTTCTATGATTTGAAAAGTGCTAAAGTTTGTGTTATTTGGACACCGCAAAGTAATGCCCCGAATACAAATGCTAACGGATACGCTACAACATAACTTTCTTCAAACAGCTCCAAATGACACGAACGTGATATGGGTGAGTCAAACGACTTGTTTTATTACCGAAAGAAGGCTCAGATTGTAAAATAACGTTACTTTTCCTTTAAAAAAGCACACATTTTGCCCCGTTGTGAGTTTGAGCCCCTGCTCCATGTTCCCCAGGACCTGAATTCTGCACTTTTATTTTGACACTTTCCTTTTGACTTGGACTAAACTCGTCCAAAACGCACATCTGTATCCCTGAACCTGAGCGCCCGCCTCCTCAGCCTTTCCAGCTCTTTCATTGGTCCGTTTTCCTTTTCGTGGCTTCTGATTGGTCTGTTCTGTTGTCACTCACCGCAGAGTTCACTTCAGTCCACGGGAAACGTGCTTCTCACGCGAACCACGGTTATCACGGTTTGTCACGGTTTATCGCGCTCTGTCACGGCACGGAGCCTGGTCACGGCCCGTGGGTGTCCGTGAACTCTCCCACTGTCGCTCTCAAATGGGTTTATTCGGGAAAAGCGGGAGAAAGGTTCGGAAAAGTGGCTAAAACACGCACCATAGGTACCTCCAGCTTAGGTCCTGACCCAGCCGAAGCAAGAAGATCATGGAGATGGTCCCCGGGCGCCCTAATGTGTGCTGCCCACTGCTCCTAATATATAATATATATATAGGATGGGTTAAAATGCAGAGAAGAATTTCTCCAGTGTGAGATCAATAAAGTTCACTTCTTCTTCTTCTTCTAAAAGCGCGTGCCTGTACTTTGGCTCCTTCCTGAACTTTCACCGCCAAACCTCCAATAAACACAAATATTATGAATTTAGCCAAGAATTTCAGGATTGTTCTTCACTCTTTTAAATCCTGGTTTTATCCCAGCCAAGATGCAGTAAAGTCTTTTTGTTTTTTTGAAGGGGAGGACGGGTTAAAGCTTGTGTTTGGTTTGACAGTGTTTGAACAAAGTGATAGGTTCAATTTATTTAAAGTCAATTTACAAAGATACATTATAATCTTGAATTGAAATCTTAAAAATCTTATGTAACAGCCTGAATGAAAAAATCTAAACTTCAAAATCTATTCAAGTGTTTAAAAGAAATGCCTAACATAATGTGCTAAAAAGTATGAAGTGTCCCTTTGTGTTGATGAACAAGTATTTAATATTGTGCACGTCATGTAAATACGTTAGAACCATTGGAAATGTTTTATTTTGTGTGAAAAGGGGCAAATATCTAATATCTATCTAATAAAGTCTAGACTTCTTTCTGCTCCTTTTCATTCACATTGATGCATAAAACATTATTTTGTATTCATCTTTCACAAAAAAACAAAATGAACGAATGAATCTGTATTTTCAGTATTTCTCAAGCTGCTCAGGGACTATGGTGTAAATGGTTTCATAAATGATTTATGTTGTAATCTGGCACCAGTGTCTCTCCTATAACCTTTGTCTTGGTTCCTGTGTTGTTGTTGTGCACTGCCCCTGTACAAATAAACCAAACCATAATGTTGAAATTAGATATAAAACTAAATAAAAAGATAAATTGTGATCACTGATTTGGAACTGATGCTGGACTTTCCAAAGTAGTTTCTGTGTTGCATAAAGTAAAGTTCTCACTAAACAGTGCGGCATTATTAACCTTGAATAACTCTATAATTGCACCATTATCTGATGGTCTGTGTGGAAATGTGGAGGTCGACATGTAAAACTCACCTACAGACATTATTGATTTTACAGAAAAGGACTTTGATTATTATCACCAACAGTCAGAGCGTCCAACCCATTATCTGTTCAACTTAAAGTGTTGAAAATGTGTGATATTGTTGAATTAAGTCTCCTCAAAGTCATGTATAAAGCAAAGTGCAGAGTGTTTCCTGTAAATATTCACAGACTGTTTGAGACGAGAACAAGAACTACAATTTAAAAGGAACCGACATGTTTAAAAAACCCAGATTCAGAACAGAGGTTATTGATCGAAGCGTCGCTGTGAAAGGAGTTCATTTATGGAAAAGTCTTGACAAAGAAATCAAAGGATCAAGTACAATAATGACGTTTAAAAATACAGAAAATCCAGTGTAATGTGTATGTATGAAAATGAAAACTAAGTTGTTGCACATAAAAATGAAGCTTTCTTTTTATAATTGATTAATAAATGTGATTGAAATGTAATATTGATGAGTATTGATGAAATGTTTTTAAACTATTGGTGTTCTTGTCTGGAAAAGGGAAGAAGGGGCAGATAACATACGATTACTCTTCTTTCTGCTCCCTTTCATTCAATTTGTGTAATGTGATCACACTGTTGATGTCTTTTTTATACTTTATGAATGAAATAAACAGACAACAAAAAACTGATACCAAATTTTATATCCACAAATATAAAATTCAGAAGTGTCCCCCTAACTTTACCTGTTTCAAAAATGAACTCAATTTATATATAAAATCTCTGAAATATATGAATGGATCTCAGGCTGAAAAAGTGTAAAATTCCCTAGGACTCCATGGACTCGGACTGAACGAACTCTACTTGTTTTTTTATTGTATTTTTCTCTTTTTTAACTTTGCAAATGCACTTTTTATGTAGTTTTATTGTTATTACATGCATTTATGTTCCCTCATCATCATCAGACATGTAACTGTGGACGACACACAGCCAAGTTCGTCGCACACAATAATAATAATACAACAAGTAGTAAAAAAACAACAAAAACAAAAGAGAGAAGAAGAAGAGCTTAGCTGAGGGCTAAATCTGTTAGCAATGTTTTTCCTCAAGTTTTTAAAGATTATTTTGTATTTTTAGCCTCACTGAAGTGAATTACACAAAGAAACAACGATTTTGTGCGTTTTCTTGTAAATATCAGTGCGAAAAGGAAACAATATTTCGATCAAAAAGCTGAATAAAGTTGATTTAATTAGCAATTTAGCTTCTCGTTAGCATTAGCCGCTCTGTAACATTAGCCGTTCGTTAGCATTAGCCGCTCGTTAGCATTAGGTTTGCTGCTCCACTAAAGACAGGTAAGCCACAAATATTCTTAATTTTTAAATTTATGATTAAAAATAACATTGTAAGTACAGTTAAGTATTTCTGCACTATGAATATATCACAGTGTCTTTTGATAGAGTTATTAAAACAGTTGGTAGAGTTATTAAAAAAGTAGTTTAGTTTAGTCATTAGCAGTAGTTAATGCTATGTCATGCTAGTTTGTTGGTTTGTACTTTTGACTTGATAAATCTCATCAAGTGTTCTAAAAAGTTGGTGGATGCTTTGGTTTCTTTTGAGACATTTGTTATTGTAATAATAATAATTAAATTCATAATCTGGGTCAGAGAGGCAGAGGAGTGTTAAAGGGGGCAAAAAAGAGGGGGTATTTACTTCTCTGGGGTATTAAAGAGGGGGTATCTGATTCCTCTGGGGCATTAAAAAGGGGGTATTTACTTCTCTGGGTTATTAAAGAGGGGGTGTTTTACTTCTATTCTACTTCTGATAATAATTCAATTGATAATCTGTGGTGTTTTTGTTTCAGGATGAGTGGGGTTCAGCCGGGCCTGTTCTTCCTCGATCTCCCCGACCTGAAGTCTCTGTGCTGTGTCACTCTGACGCTCCAGGACGACTACGAACAGCCACGCACCAAACAGATCACAACATGCAGGTCTCCTCTGTATCTTCTGACCCTCTGACCCTCTGTTCTGCTCCTCTGACCCTCTGTTCTGCTCTTCTGACCCTCTGACCTGCTCCTCTGACCCTCTGTTCTGCTCTTCTGACCCTCTGACCTGCTTCTCTGACCCTCTGTTCTGCTCCTCTGACCCTCTGACCCTATGTTCTGCTCCTCTGACCCTCTCCTCTGCTCCTCTGACCCTCTGTTCTGCTCCTCTGACCCTCTGACCTGCTCCTCTGACCCTCTGACCTGCTCCTCTGACCCTATGTTCTGCTCCTCTGACCCTCTGCTCCTCTGTTCTGCTCCTCTGACCCTCTGACCTGCTCCTCTGACCCTCTGCTCCTCTGTTCTGCTCCTCTGACCCTCTGACCTGCTCCTCTGCTCTTCTGACCCTCTGACCTGCTCCTCTGACCCTCTGCTCCTCTGTTCTGCTCCTCTGACCCTCTGACCTGCTCCTCTGCTCTTCTGACCCTCTGACCTGCTCCTCTGACCCTCTGACCCTCTGTTCTGCTCCTCTGACCCTCTCCTCTGCTCCTCTGTTCTGCTCCTCTGACCCTCTGTTCTGCTCCTCTGACCCTCTGACCCTCTGTTCTGCTCCTCTGACCCTCTCCTCTGCTCCTCTGTTCTGCTCCTCTGACCCTCTGTTCTGCTCCTCTGACCCTCTGTTCTGTTCCTCTGACCCTCTGCTCCTCTGTTCTGCTCCTCTGACCCTCTGACCTGCTCCTCTGCTCTTCTGACCCTCTGACCTGCTCCTCTGACCCTCTGACCTGCTCCTCTGACCCTCTGTTCTGCTCCTCTGACCCTCTCCTCTGTTCTGCTCCTCTGACCCTCTGTTCTGACCCTCTGTTCTGCTCCTCTGACCCTCTGTTCTGACCCTCTGTTTTGCTCCTCTGACCCTCTGTTCTGACCCTCTGTTCTGCTCCTCTGACCCTCTCCTCTGCTCCTCTGTTCTGCTCCTCTGACCCTCTGTTCTGACCCTCTGTTCTGCTCCTCTGACCCTCTGACCCTCTGTTCTGCTCCTCTGCTCCTCTGACCTTCTGACCTTGTCCTGTCTTTTTCAGGGAGCTGGTCCTTCTTTTCTCTGATGTTTTGGCAGCTCCAGCTTTAGACTCGTTCACAGAGATCACTGCAGTTATGGCTGTGAGTAAGCAAGACTACACTAGGACCAAACCAGGACTTAACTAGGACCAAACCAGGACTTAACCAGGACTAAGCCAGTTCTGACAGGAAACTAAACTGTTGAAGTTAAATAAAGCTGTTACTGTTTGGAATCTCAAGTATGTGCTGTCATGACCTCTTCACTACGAGAGAACGAGCAGTTATTGTATGAACGAACAAAAGGAAGTAACAGAGCATGGAGGAAGACTAAACCAGGACTAAACCAATCAGGAACTGAACCAGGTCTGAACCAGGACTAAACCAGGACTGAACCAGGACTTAACCAGGCCCTAATATTGACTTATTAATGAAACAGTATTTGCATTCAGATCCAGTTCTTCCGATCTGGAGTTCTTCTGGGCTTCATCCAGAGACACTGCCTCCAGGTAACGCCCCCGTGTGGTTAGTACTGTCACCTCACACCAAGAGGACCCCAGGTTAAAGAGGGGCTATCTGACTCTTCTGGGGTTTTAAAGAGGGGGTATTTACTTCTATGGGGTATTAAAGAGCGGTAATTACTTCTTTGGGGCATTAAAGCGGGGGTATATATTTCTCTGGGGTTTTAAAGAGGGGGTATATACTTCTCTGGGGTTTTAAAGAGGGGGTATTTACTTCTATGGGGTATTAAAGAGCGGTAATTACTTCTTTGGGGCATTAAAGAGGGGGTATATACTTCTCTGGGGTTTTAAAGAGGGGGGTATTTACTTTTCTGGCATCAGCTTAAAACATGCAAATAACAATGCTGCTGATAATCAATAATTATAATACTGCTGATAATCAAATATAATAAAGTTGTTTTTTCTGTTTCCAGATGAAGTGTGTGGAGCAGGTTTATCCCGGGATCCTCCAGGTCTGTGTGTCCTTTTCTCTCATCTCCAGACTCGCCCCAACCTGGAACAAGGCCGGACTCTACCTCATCAACGGTGAGGATCTAAACCAGGACTAAAGCAGGACTGAACCAGGACTAAACCAGGACTGAACCAGGACTGAACCAGGACTAAAGCAGGACTGAACCAGGACTAAACCAGGACTGAACCAGGACTGAACCAGGACTAAAGCAGGACTGAACCAGGACTAAACCAGGACTGAACCAGGACTAAAGCAGGACTGAACCAGGACTAAACCAGGACTGAACCAGGACTGAACCAGGACTAAACCAGGACTAAACCAGGACTGAACCAGGACTGAACCAGGACTAAAGCAGGACTGAACCAGGACTGAACCAGGACTGAACCAGGACTGAACCACTGAACTAAACCAGGACTAAACCAGGACTAAACCAGGACTGAATCAGGACTGAACCAGGACTAAACCAGGACTAAACCAGGACTGAACCACTGAACCAGGACTGAACCAGGACTGAACCAGAACTGAACCAGGACTGAACCAGGACTAAACCAGGACTGAACCGGGACTAAACCGGGACTGAACCGGGACTGAATCAGGACTGAACCAGGACTAAACCAGGACTGAACCAGGACTGAACCAGGACTGAATCAGGACTGAATCAGGACTGAACCAGGACTAAACCAGGACTGAACCTGGACTAAACCAGGACTAAACCAGGACTGAACCAGGACTGAACCAGGACTGAACCAGGACTAAACCAGGACTGAACCAGGACTAAACCAGGACTAAACCAGGACTGAATCAGGACTGAATCAGGACTGAACCAGGACTAAACCTGGACTAAATCAGGACTGAACCAGGACTAAACCAGGACTGAACCAGGACTAAAGCAGGACTGAATCAGGACTGAATCAGGACTGAACCAGGACTAAACCAGGACTAAAGCAGGACTGAATCAGGACTGAACCAGGACTGAACCAGGACTAAAGCAGGACTGAACCAGGACTGAACCAGGACTGAACCAGGACTGAATCAGGACTGAACCAGGACTAAACCAGGACTAAAGCAGGACTGTTTGTTTTGCAGGGAGGGACTTCTTGTCAGAGAGGGGGAGGCTCACAGCCGTTGGTGAGTAACTACACTAATAATAGCAAAAGGAGAAATTTAATTTGTGAACTGGACTAAAGTTTATTTGGTGGAATCTGTTTCTTCTGCTTCTTCAGTTCTGGTCAGACGCTGGTGGACACTGCCTATATCTGCCTGAAGGGGGCGCTCACTACAATGAAATGACTCTGAGACTACCACACCTACTTGTTTACAGTTTGTTAGTTTCCACACCTCTGGACCTGACCTGCTGCACTATTATTTTCTTTGTTTTGATTTAGGTTTGAGGACAGAGTTATAGATGGAGACAAATGATGTCTGAGACCAAAAGGAAGGATTCTCTTTGTTTAACTCTTCCTCTCAAACCAGTTCTTTTCTCTGGACAAGATCTGGACCTCACTGTCCTCAAAGGAGCGGCCCGTGGCTTTAGGTGGAGATGTACAAAAGACTGAGGTCCTTTTAGGTGGAGGTGTACGGCAGACTGAGGTCCTTTTAGGTGGAGGTGTACGGCAGACTGAGGTCCTTTTGGGTGGAGATGTACGGCAGACTGAGGTCCTTTTAGGTGGAGATGTACGGCAGACTGAGGTCCTTTTAGGTGGAGGTGTACGGCAGACTGAGGTCCTTTTAGGTGGAGATGTACGGCAGACTGAGGTCCTTTTAGGTGGAGGTGTACAAAAGACTGAGGTCCTTTTAGGTGGAGGTGTACAAAAGACTGAGGTCCTTTTAGGTGGAGGTGTACGGCAGACTGAGGTCCTTTTAGGTGGAGGTGTACGGCAGACTGAGGTCCTTTTAGGTGGAGATGTACGGCAGACTGAGGTACTTTTAGGTGGAGATGTACGGCAGACTGAGGTCCTTTTAGGTGGAGATGTACGGCAGACTGAGGTCCTTTTAGGTGGAGGTGTACGGCAGACTGAGGTCCTTTTAGGTGGAGATGTACGGCAGACTGAGGTCCTTTTAGGTGGAGATGTACGGCAGACTGAGGTCCTTTTAGGTGGAGGTGTACGGCAGACTGAGGTCCTTTTAGGTGGAGATGTACGGCAGACTGAGGTCCTTTTAGGTGGAGATGTACGGCAGACTGAGGTCCTTTTAGGTGGAGGTGTACGGCAGACTGAGGTCCTTTTAGGTGGAGGTGTACGGCAGACTGAGGTCCTTTTAGGTGGAGGTGTACGGCAGACTGAGGTCCTTTTAGGTGGAGGTGTACAAAAGACTGAGGTCCTTTTAGGTGGAGGTGTACAAAAGACTGAGGTCCTTTTAGGTGGAGATGTACGGCAGACTGAGGTCCTTTTAGGTGGAGATGTACGGCAGACTGAGGTCCTTTTAGGTGGAGGTGTACAAAAGACTGAGGTCCTTTTAGGTGGAGGTGTACGGCAGACTGAGGTCCTTTTAGGTGGAGATGTACGGCAGACTGAGGTCCTTTTAGGTGGAGGTGTACGGCAGACTGAGGTCCTTTTAGGTGGAGATGTACGGCAGACTGAGGTCATTTTAGGTGGAGGTGTACGGCAGACTGAGGTCCTTTTAGGTGGAGATGTACGGCAGACTGAGGTCCTTTTAGGTGGAGATGTACGGCAGACTGAGGTCCTTTTAGGTGGAGATGTACGGCAGACTGAGGTCCTTTTAGGTGGAGGTGTACAAAAGACTGAGGTCCTTTTAGGTGGAGGTGTACGGCAGACTGAGGTCCTTTTAGGTGGAGGTGTACGGCAGACTGAGGTCCTTTTAGGTGGAGATGTACGGCAGACTGAGGTCCTTTTAGGTGGAGATGTACGGCAGACTGAGGTCCTTTTAGGTGGAGATGTACGGCAGACTGAGGTCCTTTTAGGTGGAGATGTACGGCAGACTGAGGTCCTTTTAGGTGGAGGTGTACGGCAGACTGAGGTCCTTTTAGGTGGAGATGTACGGCAGACTGAGGTCCTTTTAGGTGGAGATGTACGGCAGACTGAGGTCCTTTTAGGTGGAGGTGTACGGCAGACTGAGGTCCTTTTAGGTGGAGATGTACGGCAGACTGAGGTCCTTTTAGGTGGAGGTGTACGGCAGACTGAGGTCCTTTTAGGTGGAGATGTACGGCAGACTGAGGTCCTTTTAGGTGGAGGTGTACGGCAGACTGAGGTCCTTTTAGGTGGAGGTGTACGGCAGACTGAGGTCCTTTTAGGTGGAGGTGTACGGCAGACTGAGGTCCTTTTAGGCGGAGGTGTACGGCAGACTGAGGTCCTTTTAGGCGGAGGTGTACGGCAGACTGAGGTCCTTTTAGGCGGAGGTGTACGGCAGACTGAGGTCCTTTTAGGCGGAGGTGTACGGCAGACTGAGGTCCTTTTAGGGGGAGGTGTACGGCAGACTGAGGTCCTTTTAGGCGGAGGTGTACGACAGACTGAGGTCCTTTTAGGCGGAGGTGTACGACAGACTGAGGTCCTTTTAGGGGGAGGTGTACGGCAGACTGAGGTCCTTTTAGGTGGAGGTGTACGGCAGACTGAGGTCCTTTTAGGCGGAGATGTACGGCAGACTGAGGTCCTTTTAGGCGGAGATGTACGGCAGACTGAGGTCCTTTTAGGTGGAGGTGTACAAAAGACTGAGGTCCTTTTAGGTGGAGGTGTACGGCAGACTGAGGTCCTTTTAGGTGGAGATGTACGGCAGACTGAGGTCCTTTTAGGTGGAGGTGTACAAAAGACTGAGGTCCTTTTAGGTGGAGATGTACGGCAGACTGAGGTCATTTTAGGTGGAGGTGTACAGCAGACTGAGGTCCTTTTAGGTGGAGGTGTACGGCAGACTGAGGTCCTTTTAGGTGGAGATGTACGGCAGACTGAGGTCCTTTTAGGTGGAGATGTACGGCAGACTGAGGTCCTTTTAGGTGGAGGTGTACAAAAGACTGAGGTCCTTTTAGGTGGAGGTGTACGGCAGACTGAGGTCCTTTTAGGTGGAGATGTACGGCAGACTGAGGTCCTTTTAGGTGGAGGTGTACGGCAGACTGAGGTCCTTTTAGGTGGAGATGTACGGCAGACTGAGGTCATTTTAGGTGGAGGTGTACGGCAGACTGAGGTCCTTTTAGGTGGAGGTGTACGGCAGACTGAGGTCCTTTTAGGTGGAGATGTACGGCAGACTGAGGTCCTTTTAGGTGGAGATGTACGGCAGACTGAGGTCCTTTTAGGTGGAGATGTACGGCAGACTGAGGTCCTTTTAGGTGGAGGTGTACGGCAGACTGGGGTCCTTTTAGGTGGAGATGTACGGCAGACTGAGGTCCTTTTAGGTGGAGATGTACGGCAGACTGAGGTCCTTTTAGGTGGAGATGTACGGCAGACTGAGGTCCTTTTAGGTGGAGATGTACGGCAGACTGAGGTCCTTTTAGGTGGAGGTGTACAAAAGACTGAGGTCCTTTTAGGTGGAGGTGTACGGCAGACTGAGGTCCTTTTAGGTGGAGGTGTACGGCAGACTGAGGTCCTTTTAGGTGGAGATGTACGGCAGACTGAGGTCCTTTTAGGTGGAGATGTACGGCAGACTGAGGTCCTTTTAGGTGGAGATGTACGGCAGACTGAGGTCCTTTTAGGTGGAGATGTACGGCAGACTGAGGTCCTTTTAGGTGGAGATGTACGGCAGACTGAGGTCATTTTAGGTAGAGGTGTACAGCAGACTGAGGTCCTTTTAGGTGGAGGTGTACGGCAGACTGAGGTCCTTTTAGGTGGAGGTGTACGGCAGACTGAGGTCCTTTTAGGTGGAGATGTACGGCAGACTGAGGTCCTTTTAGGTGGAGATGTACGGCAGACTGAGGTCCTTTTAGGTGGAGATGTACGGCAGACTGAGGTCCTTTTAGGTGGAGGTGTACAAAAGACTGAGGTCCTTTTAGGTGGAGATGTACGGCAGACTGAGGTCCTTTTAGGTGGAGATGTACGGCAGACTGAGGTCCTTTTAGGTGGAGGTGTACGGCAGACTGAGGTCCTTTTAGGTGCAGGTGTACGGCAGACTGAGGTCCTTTTAGGTGGAGGTGTACGGCAGACTGAGGTCCTTTTAGGTGGAGATGTACGGCAGACTGAGGTCCTTTTAGGTGGAGATGTACGGCAGACTGAGGTCCTTTTAGGTGGAGATGTACGGCAGACTGAGGTCCTTTTAGGTGGAGATGTACGGCAGACTGAGGTCCTTTTAGGTGGAGGTGTACGGCAGACTGAGGTCCTTTTAGGTGGAGATGTACGGCAGACTGAGGTCCTTTTAGGTGGAGGTGTACGGCAGACTGAGGTCCTTTTAGGTGGAGATGTACGGCAGACTGAGGTCCTTTTAGGTGGAGATGTACGGCAGACTGAGGTCATTTTAGGTGGAGGTGTACAGCAGACTGAGGTCCTTTTAGGTGGAGGTGTACGGCAGACTGAGGTCCTTTTAGGTGGAGATGTACGGCAGACTGAGGTCCTTTTAGGTGGAGATGTACGGCAGACTGAGGTCCTTTTAGGTGGAGATGTACGGCAGACTGAGGTCCTTTTAGGTGGAGGTGTACGGCAGACTGAGGTCCTTTTAGGTGGAGATGTACGGCAGACTGAGGTCCTTTTAGGTGGAGATGTACGGCAGACTGAGGTCCTTTTAGGTGGAGATGTACGGCAGACTGAGGTCCTTTTAGGTGGAGATGTACGGCAGACTGAGGTCCTTTTAGGTGGAGGTGTACAAAAGACTGAGGTCCTTTTAGGTGGAGGTGTACGGCAGACTGAGGTCCTTTTAGGTGGAGGTGTACGGCAGACTGAGGTCCTTTTAGGTGGAGATGTACGGCAGACTGAGGTCCTTTTAGGTGGAGATGTACGGCAGACTGAGGTCCTTTTAGGTGGAGATGTACGGCAGACTGAGGTCCTTTTAGGTGGAGATGTACGGCAGACTGAGGTCCTTTTAGGTGGAGATGTACGGCAGACTGAGGTCCTTTTAGGTGGAGGTGTACGGCAGACTGAGGTCCTTTTAGGTGGAGATGTACGGCAGACTGAGGTCCTTTTAGGTGGAGGTGTACGGCAGACTGAGGTCCTTTTAGGTGGAGATGTACGGCAGACTGAGGTCCTTTTAGGTGGAGATGTACGGCAGACTGAGGTCATTTTAGGTGGAGGTGTACAGCAGACTGAGGTCCTTTTAGGTGGAGGTGTACGGCAGACTGAGGTCCTTTTAGGTGGAGATGTACGGCAGACTGAGGTCCTTTTAGGTGGAGGTGTACGGCAGACTGAGGTCCTTTTAGGTGGAGATGTACGGCAGACTGAGGTCCTTTTAGGTGGAGGTGTACAAAAGACTGAGGTCCTTTTAGGTGGAGGTGTACGGCAGACAGGTCCTTTTAGGTGGAGGTGTACGGCAGACTGAGGTCCTTTTAGGTGGAGATGTACGGCAGACTGAGGTCCTTTTAGGTGGAGATGTACGGCAGACTGAGGTCCTTTTAGGTGGAGGTGTACGGCAGACTGAGGTCCTTTTAGGTGGAGGTGTACGGCAGACTGAGGTCCTTTTAGGTGGAGATGTACGGCAGACTGAGGTCCTTTTAGGTGGAGATGTACGGCAGACTGAGGTCCTTTTAGGTGGAGGTGTACGGCAGACTGAGGTCCTTTTAGGTGGAGATGTACGGCAGACTGAGGTCCTTTTAGGTGGAGGTGTACGGCAGACTGAGGTCCTTTTAGGTGGAGATGTACGGCAGACTGAGGTCCTTTTAGGTGGAGGTGTACAAAAGACTGAGGTCCTTTTAGGTGGAGATGTACGGCAGACTGAGGTCCTTTTAGGTGGAGGTGTACGGCAGACTGAGGTCCTTTTAGGCGGAGGTGTACGGCAGACTGAGGTCCTTTTAGGTGGAGGTGTACGGCAGACTGAGGTCCTTTTAGGTGGAGGTGTACGGCAGACTGAGGTCCTTTTAGGTGGAGGTGTACGGCAGACTGAGGTCCTTTTAGGTCCTTTGAGGTCATGTTCTAATGTTCCCTCGTCAAAAACAGACCTGGAGTCGTGTTTGTTTCATTCTCATGTTTGAGGAACTCTTTATTATTCGTCTGTAACACCTCCAAAGCTCCAAACGCTCTGTTCCACCTCGTGATGTCATCAAGTGGGAGTTTCCAGGTGAACAGTGAACTTTTACCTTTAGTTCAGTCGAGATCAGCGACTCCAGGACTGAAATGATCCAAATGATTCTAGTGAAGGTGTGTGGAGTTTAAAAACACAGTGGAGCACTTCCTGTATCACCACATGATGACATCACAAGGTGGAACAGAGTGTTTTCAGTGTGAGAGAAGAACTCGTGTTAAATCTGCAGGTTTGTGAATGAAACAAACACGACTCCAGGTGTTTGTGAGGAGGAAACGACTTTAGAGCTGAGGATGATGTTTTTGTTGGTTAAACATCTGACTCGTGTCATCGTTTGTTTTGCAGGTTTGGAGATGAGCACCAGTGAGGGAAGGCTGTGCATGAGTCTGCTGCCGAACGCCATCAGACTGCCCCCTACCACCGTAAACACACCTGCAATTCTCTCCCTCTTTCGTTTACTCCTGTTTTTATTTACTTAAACCAGGAGTGCTTAACCTTTTTTGAACCGAGATCTACTTTTGAGGTTGATGTTGTGCCGAGATCTACCAAGAGACATGGCAAATATGGGCTTTTGGAGTGAGATTATTTTTAAAGTCGCATAAGGGGCGAAAAAATCGGATTTGGGTCACTTCAGGCTGCAGTGTGAACGTAGCCCAAGATATGTGCTCCTAAAACCGATACATATCCGATCTTTTGACATGCGACTTCAGTCTGAACGGTCAGGTCGCGTTCATCCGACCTGGGAGTGTGTTTCCTCCAGCGAGAGTGGTACAAGTCGGCGCTCACAAATGTACACAAACGTTCTTCTCGTCATGTGAAAATAGTATATAAACTTCCACACGTTCATTTCTATGGGCGTTGCTGCCACTGCCCCACAAAACGCCGTGGCCAAAACCCTCGTCCTTCTCTTTCTCCGTCTCCTCCTTAAAGGCAAATTAACGTTTTTTTACAATCTGAGCCTTCTTTCGGCAATAAAACAAGTAGTTTTACTCACCCATAGCATTTTTCTGTCAATTGGAGCAGTATCGCAGAACTTATGTTGAGCCGTTCTGTTCTACTAATGATCCCGTATCCGTTAACATGGTGCTGTATCATTTACTCGGGGCATTACTTTACGGTGTCCAAATAACACAAACTTTAGCACTTTTCAAATCATAGAAGCCCGATGTCTTAATGAAAAATTTCGTTTGAAGCAAAAGTGGCCTGTAATCCGAGATTTAGCCATAGTTTCGAGTAGATGAGGACGCCAGTGCGCATGTGCGGACTGTGCTCTCAGCTCCCGGGACCCAAACATGGAACGCAAAGCTGAAAACTATGGATAAATCTCGGATTACAGGCCACTTTTGCTTCAAACGAAATCTTACATTAAGACATCGGGCTTCTATGATTTGAAAAGTGCTAAAGTTTGTGTTATTTGGAGACCGCAAAGTAATGCCCCGAATACAAATGCTCACGGATACGCTACAACATAACTTTCTTCAAACAGCTCCAAATGACACGAACGTGATATGGGTGAGTCAAACGACTTGTTTTATTACCGAAAGAAGGCTCAGATTGTAAAATAACATTACTTTTCCTTTAAAACAAATAAGCTGTACATGTTCTGGCTCCGGTACGACACCAACTTTAGGCGACTTCTGTAAACACTGAGCACGCTCGCTGCACGTGACCTCGTCGTGTCCTCCAAGGCTCATGCGGGACACTTTTAAAGTTCACACTGGAGATCACATACAAGTCGTATTTAATTGGAAATGTGAACGACCAAAAAAAAAAAATTGGATTTCACAAAAGAATGGGAATTGAGCATTAAAACCCTGCAGTGTGAACGTGTCCAAACGCGACTGACACTCGGCCTGTGATGGACCGCGACCACCCCTGGATTAAAGGGCTCCGCTGTGTTCTGTCTGCGTCTCATCAGAATCAGGACGCGCGCCTTAGCATGCTAGTTGTTAACATGATTGTGTGTGTGTTTTTGTGTACAGCTGGAGGACTTTGGTTTGTCTCCTCTGGTTCTGAAGAGGTTCTGTTGTGACCCGGACTCAGTGTTGGATCCACATCACACAGGAGGACCCGTGTGGTGCCACGTCCTGCCCAGGTCCATCACTCCTTCACTCCTTCACTCCTTCACTCCTTCACTCTTTTACTCCTTCACTCCTCTGTCCCTGTTCTTCATCTACCAGTGTGCTACCTCCTCTCTCTCTTTATTTCTTTTATTCTCCCTCTTTTATACTCCCTATTTTTATTCTCTCTCTCTTTCATTCTCTCTCTCTTTCATTCTCTCTTTTATTTGCTCTTTCTCTCTTTCTTTATTCTCTCTTTCATTCATTCTCTCTCTTTCATTCTCCCTCGCTCTCTTTTTTATTCTATCTCCATTATTTGCTCTCTTTCTTTTATTCTCATTCATTCTCTCTTTCATTCTCTTTTATTCCCTCTTTCACTCTCCCTCTCTCTCTCTTTTATTCTATCTCTTTTATTTGCTGTCTTTCTTTTATTCTCATTCATTCTCTTTCATTCTCTCTCTTTTATTCTCTCTCTCCCTTTTATTCTCTCTTTCATTCCCTCTCTCTTTCATTATCCCTCTTTTATTCTCTTTTATTCTCTCTCTTATTCACTCTTTCTCTCTTTCATTCTCTCTCTTTTTTTATTCTCTGTCTTTTATTCTCTTTTATTCACTCTTTCTCTCTCTTTCATTCTCCCTCTTTTATTCTCTCTTTTATGCACTCTCTCTCTCTCTCTCTCTTTTATTCTCTTTCATTCTCCCTCTTTTTTATTCTCTCTCTTTTATTCGATCTTTTATTTGCTCTCTTTCTTTTTTCTCATTTATTCTCATTTATTCTCTCTCTCCCTTTTATTCTCTCTCATTCTCTTTCTCTTTTATTCTCCCTCTCTTTTATTCTCCCTCTCTTTTATTCTCCCTTTTTTATTCACTTTCTTTCTTTCTTTTATTCTCTTTTTCTTTTATTCTCTTTTATTCTCTCTCTCTTATTCACTCTTTCTCTCTTTCATTCTCTCTCTTTTATTCTCTGTCTTTTATTCTCTTTTCTTCACTCTTTCTCTCTCTTTTATTCACTCTCTCTCTCTCTTTTATTCTCTTTCATTCTCCCTCTTTTTTATTCTCTCTCTTTTATTCAATCTTTTATTTGCTCTCTGTTTTTTCTCATTTATTCTCTCATTTATTCTCTCTCTGCCTTGTATTGGCTCTCTTTCATTATCTTTCTCTTTTATTCTCCCTCTCTTTTATTCTCCTTTTTTTATTCACTTTCATTTATTCTCTTTCTCTTTTATTCTCTCTCTTTTTATTCTCTCTCTCTTTTATTCTGTTTCTCTTTTATTCTCTCTTTTATTCTCTTTTTTATTCCCTCTCTTTTATTCTCTTTCTCTTTTATTCTCTCTCTTTTTATTCTCTCTCTCTTTTATTCTCTTTCTGTTTTATTCTCTCTCTTTTATTCTCTTTCTCTGTTATTCTCTCTTTTATTCTGTTTCTCTTTTATTCTCTCTTTTATTCTCTTTCTCTTTTATTCTCCCTCTCTTTTATTCTCCTTTTTTATTCACTTTCTTTCTTTTATTCTCTTTCTCTTTTATTCTCTCTCTTTTATTCTCTTTTTCTTTTATTCTCTCTCTTTTATTCTCCCTCTCTTCATTTCGTTCATTGTAATACCAGCAGTGGCCACTAGATGGAGCCCTAGTTACACTGAAACGTGTTCTGTTTTTTTCGGGAGAATTTTTTATTCATAGTTTTATAAATAGTTTTATTTATAGTTATAGTTTGTGTTTAATTAGCAGATTTAGTTTCAAACTGAAATTCAGATTGTAATGAATGTGAAAGTATTTAGAAAACAAACACAACTCCAGGTGTGTTTGTGATGAGGAAATATTTGTAATTTAACTAAAAACACTTTAATTTAGTGAAATAAAGGTTTGTTCATGACAGAAGCAGAAGGATTTACCTTTTCCTGTATTTTTGTACTTTTCTCACAAACTGCCACTTAAAGGTGCACTGTGTAGCTTTTTGGTTGGGGGTCCGTCACCTGCTCGTTTCTATGGATACCTGACAACAGTGTGACATTAAACAGCTCTACTTTACAGGTGCTTTTAGAGCTCAGAAATACCTAGAAAAACAGATCTGACCTGGAACTTGGTCTGGTTTGGTTTCCATGAAGATAGAAAGGTTTAATGCCATTCTGTGGAACATTCCAGTCAAAGGAATAACATCTCCAAGTGTTTGACGGACCCTCCAGCAGAAAAGTTACACAGTGACTCTCCAGTGACCAAGGAGGAACTAGACAAACATTCCAAAAATGTCTCTGATCCGGCCAAGATTTTCAAACTTCTGTCAGGTTCTTCATGTTGTTTTCAAATTTATGATGGACTCACTCGACCAGAGACGCTTCGTTCTGGTCTCGAGGGAGTTTATTTGAAGAGAACTTGTCCAGTAAAACGATCTGTGGGCGTGGACGGTCATTTTCTGATAGATTTAAGTGTTTAGAGCTGACATTTTGGCCAAGCTTTTTTGCTGTGCATGAAAACACTCCACTGAAAATCCTCAGAATTGTTTTGTTTTGTGTTTTAGTCTGAAGAAAGGACAGATCATCACCATCAGCCGAAAACTGCCCAAGGACGGACCGTTTAAATCCTACAGAGAACTGCAGAGTCACTGGGATAGACTGGTACAGCTCACACTCACACGTGGAAACATCACAGGAAAAAACACCCTGGACTGAACTACAGACGCCCACAGCGTTCAGCTCCAGCCAAATGAAGCTCATCCAGGCTAGCGGTTATAAGAGCCAATTTGGAGCCAGATCCATTTTAGGAATAGGAATTGTTTCACGGACAAAATAGTGACATTACGTAAGACATTAGGTATGACATTCTGGTGTGAGGCCACTGCTGGAGGACTGCTGAGGGTCAGGCAAGGCACTGCTGGAGGACCGCTGAGGGTCAGGCAAGGCACTGCTGGAGGACCGCTGAGGGTCAGGCAAGGCACTGCTGGAGGACCGCTGAGGGTCAGGCAAGGCACTGCTGGAGGACCGCTGAGGGTCAGGCAAGGCACTGCTGGAGGACCGCTGAGGGTCAGGCAAGGCACTGCTGGAGGACCGCTGAGGGTCAGGCAAGGCACTGCTGGAGGACCGCTGAGGGTCAGGCAAGGCACTGCTGGAGGACCGCTGAGGGTCAGGCAAGGCACTGCTGCAGAACTGCTGAGGGTCAGGCAAGGCACTGCTGGAGGATTGCTGAGGGTCAGGCAAGGCACTGCTGGAGGACTGCTGAGGAGGGTCCAAGTGTACGCCATCTTCACTAACTAGAACACAAACGTACTATTAAAATAAACAAATGCTTGGATCACAGCTGAGGCAAGCATTAGTCTAGAGAATACCTTGAATATACTCTTCACGAGAACTCGCAGGAAGGATCTTTGATGGGGTCCCTCCTTCAGTTACCTCCACCAGTGGGTGACCCCGGTTTAGGGCCAGTGCCAGCTCCTCTGCAGGTGAAAGGTTTTGAGGGGGGCTCCCACCTCCTGTGGCTTGGTAGCTACTGTTCATTTTAAATTAAATTAAGGTACCATTTCAACAGTATTACTAATTTCACTGAATAATAATATTAATATTAGCCTACTTACGACTCTGCAAAATGTTTTTATGCTTTGTCTTTACCAGCAAAACACTCCTCTACACATTATTCCTGCTCAAAGACAAGATAACACAATTATTAGTTTAGTTGGAGCAAATACTTTTACACAGTAAAAATAAATTACAACTGACAAGACTGCTCTACAAATATATAATAATTATGATAGCAACTGTTCTCCCCAAGTATCGATCTCGGGTTTCCCACGTGCCATACCTTGAAAGTGTCAGTGCGCTCGCCTCTGCACAGATCTGACGTGTAACTTTGCTTGTGTCAGTACGGGTACAGGCTCCCAGACCAAGAGGAGGACCAGCTCGTCTACTGCAGCGTCTACTTCAAACTCGTGGGACAAAACCTGTTCACGTAAGAAACTCTCCTCTCACTCTCTTTTTACTCTTTCCTCCATCCTCTCTTTCGCCTCTTTCTCCTCTCCCTCTCTCTCCTTCTCTTGTCACCCTTTCTATTTTATTTCTAGGTATCCTCTATGCTGTCTGCGCCTGTCTCCGGTGCAGCGCTGTCCCCGTGTGGACCAGGAGGGGGCGCTCTCCTGTTTCATGGCCGACGTCGCAGAAACACTTCCTGCCATCTGTGGTTTTCCAACAAAAATCTCAACGAAATCGTCTTTCACCACAACAACACTCAACCCTGCATCCAGACAGGTCTGAAACTAAGACCTGGTTTAGACCTGGTTCAGTCCCGGTTTAGTCCTGGTTTAGTCCTCTTTTAGTCCTCTTTTAGTCCTTGTTCAGTCTTGATTTCGTCCTGGTTTGATCCTGTTTCAGTCCTGGTTCAGTCCTGGTTCAGTCCCGGTTTAGTCCCACTTCAGTCCTGGTTTTGTCCTGGTTTAGTCCTGGGTTAGTTCTGGTTCAGTCCTGGTTTTGTCCCGGTTTAGTCCCACTTCAGTCCTGGTTTTGTCCTGGTTTAGTCCTGGTTTAGTTCTGGCTCAGTCCTGGTTTTGTCCCGGTTTAGTCCTACTTCAGTCCTGGTTTTGTCCTGGTTTAGTCCTGGTTTAGTTCTGGTTCAGTCCTGGTTTTGTCCCGGTTTAGTCCCACTTCAGTCCCGGTTTTGTCCTGGTTTAGTCCTGGTTTAGTCCTGGTTCAGTCCTGGTTTTGTCCTGGTTTAGTCCTGGTTTAGTTCTGGTTCAGTTCTGGTTTTGTCCTGCTTCAGTCCCGGTTTAGTCCTGGTTTAGGTCGTTTTCACACCAGAAAGTCCGATAGTTCACTTGCTTTGGTCTGGACCAAATGTTTTTTTATATTTTTTATTTTGGTGCGGTTCGCTTTCACACTGCAGTTTTTCCCCAAGCGAACCAACATCTATAAACAAAACCACGTGTGCTGAGGTCGCTCAGACATTGGACAGAAATGAGCCGTGTCCAAACCCAGAAGGAGGAGAATAACGGTGCTTCGTGCTGTTTTCAATCTCGCCTTAGCGATATGGTTTGCTCAGTTTTTACAGTTCTCACAAATGTTTGAGCAGCATCGTGAGGTTTACACTATTTTACAATCAGTTTACAAATGACAAAGACACAGGACAAGACGACTACGGAGGACAGAACTCATGTGAGCATCAAGTTCTGACTCTTCACGAAACAAAACCAAACTTACGAGGCTTACTTTTGTTTCGTCAGCCTCGGTCTCCCATAATGCTCCACATACGACGGGAGCTCGTTAAGTACAAAAAGCAACTTGTGTGGGATCGAGTCCGGTCTGCATTCTCACCTCAAACGAACCGCACCAGAGTTCGAATGGAACCGGACCGAGACCGAGCTTTTTAGGTGGTCACGGTTCTGTTTGCTCCGGATCGAGATTTTTGGTTTTTATTCACACCAGAACAAAAGGTCCGAATCAAAGGAGCAAACGAACACGGGTTCGTTTTAAACAAACCGAACAAGGTGTGAAAATTACCTTAGTCCTGGTTTAGTCCTGGTTTAGTCCTGGTTTAGTCTTGGTTTAGTCCTGGTTTAGTCTTGGTTTAGTCCTGGTTTAGTCTTGGTTTAGTCCTGGTTTAGTCTTGGTTTAGTCTTGGTTTAGTCCTGGTTTAGTCCTGGTTTAGTCCTGGTTTAGTCTTGGTTTAGTCCTGGTTTAGTCTTGGTTTAGTCTTGGTTTAGTCCTGGTTTAGTCCTGGTTTAGTCCTGGTTTAGTCTTGGTTTAGTCCTGGTTTAGTCCTGGTTTAGTCTTGGTTCAGTCCTGGTTTAGTCCTGGTTTAGTCCTGGTTTAGTTTTGGTTCAGTCCTGGTTTAGTCCTGGTTTAGTCTTGGTTCAGTCCTGGTTTAGTCCTGGTTCAGTCCTGGTTCAGTCTTGGTTCAGTCTTGGTTCAGTCCTGGTTCAGTCCTGGTTTAGTCCTGGTTCAGTCCTGGTTCAGTCCTGGTTCAGTCCAGGTTTAGTCCTGGTTCAGTCCTGGTTTAGTCCTGGTTTAGTCCTGGTTTAGTCTTGGTTTAGTCCTGGTTTAGTCCTGGTTTAGTCTTGGTTCAGTCCTGGTTTAGTCCTGGTTTAGTCCTGGTTTAGTTTTGGTTCAGTCCTGGTTTAGTCCTGGTTCAGTCTTGGTTCAGTCCTGGTTTAGTTCTGGTTCAGTCCTGGTTTAGTCCTGGTTTAGTCCTGGTTCAGTCCTGGTTCAGTCCTGGTTTAGTCCTGGTTCAGTCCTGGTTCAGTCCTGGTTCAGTCCAGGTTTAGTCCTGGTTCAGTCCTGGTTTAGTCCTGGTTTAGTCCTGGTTCAGTCCTGGTTTAGTCCTTGTTTAGTCTTGGTTTAGTCCTGGTTTAGTCCTGGTTTAGTCCTGGTTTAGTCTTGGTTTAGTCCTGGTTTAGTCTTGGTTTAGTCCTGGTTTAGTCCTGGTTTAGTCTTGGTTTAGTCCTGGTTTAGTCCTGGTTTAGTCCTGGTTTAGTTCTGTTTTCTTAACCCTCTGTGTTTTAATTTCAGATTTGGAGTCCTTTAAACCTGAGTGAATTGTCCACCTCCAGGCCAGTCCTGTCCCAGCTGCCCCCTCCTCCTCCGACTCTTCCCCGCCCGATGAAGCCCTTTTTCAGGTCACAGCCTGCCCCGGCTCCCCCTCTGTCCTTCAGCCCTGGTTCTTTCTCCTCTCAGCGTTCCAGCTCCAATCCCATTCCAGACTTCTCAGACTTTTTCAAACCAGCTTCTTCTGTCAACACATTTTTTACAGTTTTCGAGGCCAATTCTTCCCCTCCATCTCCTCTTCCTCCACCGCCACAGCAAGAAAAAGCGAGATTTGTGCCGATCTTTAGCAGCAAACCCCCGTCTCAGCTTGTCAACGTCGCGCTGCTCAAGGCCAAAAAGCAAAACGCACAAAGACTCACACTCCCACCCGCTCCAAACTCACAGAAGTCCACCCGCGTGCCCACCTTCCTCCCGTCAGGCGCGCGCACTTCTCTGGACGTGAAGCGCATTCCAAAGTTTAGCCCGAAAAAACGGATGAAACCTGCGCTGATCGTAGCTCCGGACGAGAAGGAGGAACGCCAGGAGAAAAAGGCCAAACCCGTCGTCAAGTTCAACCTGGAGCAGACGGAGAAGATAGAGTCCAGCAGAAAGGTGACGGAGCCTGAGCATTTTCACTGAACAAAACTGTTCATTATCTATGGTTTAGACCCGGTTTAGTCCTGGTTTAGTCCTGGTTCAGACCCAGTTTAGTCCTGGTTTAATCCTGGTTTAGTCCTGGTTTAGTCCTGGTTTGGTCCTGGTTTGGTCCTGGTTTAGACTTGGTTTAGTCCTGGTTTGGTCCTGGTTTAGTCCTGGTTTAGACTTGGTTCAGTCCTGGTTTGGTCCTGGTTTAGTCCTGGTTTGGTCCTGGTTTAGACTTGGTTTAGTCCTGGTTTGGTCCTGGTTTAGTCCTGGTGTAGACCTGGTTTAGTCCTGGTTTGGTCCTGGTTTGGTCTTGGTTTAGTCCTGGTTTAGTCCTGGTTTAGTCCTGGTTTAGTCTTGGTTTAGACCTGGTTTAGTCCTGGTTTGGTCCTGGTTTAGACCTGGTTTAGACCTGGTTTAGTCCTGGTTTAGACCTGGTTTAGTCCTGGTTTAGTCCTGGTTTAGACCTGGTTTAGTCCTGGATTAGTCCTGGTTTAGTCCTGGTTTAGACCTGGTTTAGTCCTGGTTTAGTCCTGGTTTGGTCCTGGTTTAGACTTGGTTCAGTCCTGGTTTAGTCCTGATTTAGTCCTGGTTTAGTCCTGGTTCAGTCCTGGTTTGGTCCTGGTTTAGACTTGGTTCAGTCCTGGTTTGGTCCTGGTTTAGTCCTGGTTTAGTCCTGGTTCAGTCCTGGTTTGGTCCTGGTTTAGTCCTGGTTCAGTCGTGGTTTAGACTTGGTTTAGTCCTGGTTTAGTCTTGGTTCAGTCCTGGTTTAGACCTGGTTTAGTCCTGGTTGAGTCCTGGTTGAGTCCTGGTTTAGTCCTGGTTGAGTCCTGGTTTAGTCTTGGTTCAGTCCTGGTTTAGACCTGGTTCAGTCCTGGTTTAGTCCTGGTTCAGTCCTGGTTTAGACCTGGTTTAGTCCTGGTTGAGTCCTGGTTGAGTCCTGGTTTAGTCCTGGTTCAGTCCTGGTTCGGTCCTGGTTTAGTCCTGGTTTAGACTTGGTTTAGTCCTGGTTTAGTCCTGGTTTAGCCCTGGTTTAGACTTGGTTTAGTCCTGGTTTAGTCCTGGTTTAGTCCTGGTTTAGACTTGGTTTAGTCCTGGTTTAGTCCTGGTTTAGACTTGGTTTAGTCCTGGTTCAGTCCTGGTTTAGACCTGGTTTAGTCCTGGTTCAGACCTGTTTTGGTCCTGTTTTAGTCCTAGTTTAGATATGGTTTAGTCCTGGTTTAGATCTGGTTTAGTCCTGGTTTAGTCCTGGTTTAGTCCTGGTTTAGTCCTGGTTTAGACTTGGTTTAGTCCTGGTTTAGTCCTGGTTTAGTCCTGGTTTAGACTTGGTTTAGTCCTGGTTCAGTCCTGGTTCGGTCCTGGTTCGGTCCTGGTTCGGTCCTGGTTTAGTCCTGGTTTAGTCCTGGTTTAGACTTGGTTTAGTCCTGGTTTAGTCCTGGTTTAGACTTGGTTTAGTCCTGGTTCAGTCCTGGTTTAGACCTGGTTTAGTCCTGGTTCAGACCTGTTTTGGTCCTGTTTTAGTCCTGGTTTAGTCCTGGTTTAGTCCTGTTTTAGTCCTAGTTTAGATCTGGTTTAGTCCTGTTTTAGTCCTGGTTTAGTCCTGGTTTAGTCCTAGTTTAGATCTGGTTTAGTCCTGGTTTAGATCTGGTTTAGTCCTGTTTCCGTCCTGGTTCAGTCCTGGTTTAGACCTGGTTTAGTCCTGGTTCAGACCTGGTTTGGTCCTGTTTTAGTCCTGGTTTAGTCCTAGTTTAGATCTGGTTTAGTCCTGGTTTAGATCTGGTTCAGTCCTGTTTCCGTCCTGGTTCAGTCCTGGTTTAGACCTGGTTTAGTCCTGGTTCAGACCTGGTTTGGTCCTGTTTTAGTCCTGGTTTAGTCCTGTTTTAGTCCTAGTTTAGATATGGTTTAGTCCTGGTTTAGATCTGGTTCAGTCCTGGATTAGTCCTGGATTAGTCCTGGCTTAGTCCTGGATTAGTCCTGGTTTGGTCCTGGTTTAGTCCTGGATTAGTCCTGGTTTGGTCCTGGTTTAGTCCTGGTTCAGTCCTGGTTCAGTCCTGGTTCAGTCCTGGTTCAGACCTGGTTCAGACCTGGTTCAGACCTGGTTCAGACCTGGTTTGGTCCTGTTTTAGTCCTGGTTTAGTCCTGGTTTAGTCCTGGTTCAGACCTGGTTCAGACCTGGTTCAGACCTGGTTCAGACCGGGTTTGGTCCTTTTTTAGTCCTGTTTTAGTCCTAGTTTAGATCAGGTTTAGTCCTGGTTTAGATCTGGTTTAGTCCTGTTTCAGTCCTGGTTCAGTCCTGGTTTAGATCTGGTTTAGTCCTGTTTCAGTCCTGGTTCAGTCCTGGTTTAGATCTGGTTTAGTCCTGTTTTAGTCCTGGTTTAGTCCTAGTTTAGATCTGGTTTAGTCCTGGTTTTGATCTGGTTTAATCCTGTTTCAGTCCTGGTTCAGTCCTGGTTTAGACCTGGTTTAGTCCTGGTTTAGATCTGGTTTAGTCCTGTTTCAGTCCTGGTTCAGTCCTGGTTTAGTCCTGGTTCAGACCTGTTTTGGTCCTGTTTTAGTCCTGGTGATAGTCCTGGTTTAGATCTGGTTTAGTCCCGGTTTAGTCCTGGTTTAGTCCTGGTTTAGACTTGGTTTAGTCCTGGTTTAGTCCTGTTTTAGTCCTGGTTTAGTCCTGTTTTAGTCCTAGTTTAGATCTGGTTTAGTCCTGTTTTAGTCCTGGTTTAGTCCTGGTTTAGTCCTAGTTTAGATCTGGTTTAGTCCTAGTTTAGATCTGGTTTAGTCCTGGTTTAGATCTGGTTTAGTCCTGTTTCAGTCCTGGTTCAGACCTGGTTCAGACCTGGTTCAGACCTGGTTTGGTCCTGTTTTAGTCCTGGTTTAGTCCTAGTTTAGTCCTAGTTTAGATCTGGTTTAGTCCTAGTTTAGATCTGGTTTAGTCCTGGTTTAGATCTGGTTTAGTCCTGTTTCAGTCCTGGTTCAGTCCTGGTTTAGATCTGGTTTAGTCCTGGTTTAGATCTGGTTTAGTCCTGTTTTAGTCCTGGTTTAGTCCTGGTTTAGTCCTAGTTTAGATCTGGTTTAGTCCTGGTTTAGATCTGGTTTAGTCCTGTTTCCGTCCTGGTTCAGTCCTGGTTTAGACCTGGTTTAGTCCTGGTTCAGACCTGGTTTGGTATTGTTTTAGTCCTGGTTTAGTCCTGTTTTAGTCCTGGTTTAGATCTGGTTTAGTCCTGTTTCAGTCCTGGTTCAGTCCTGGTTTAGACCTGGTTTAGTCCTGGTTCAGACCTGTTTTGGTCCTGTTTTAGTCCTGGTGATAGTCCTGGTTTAGATCTGGTTTAGTCCTGGTTTAGTCCTGGTTTAGTCCTGGTTTAGACTTGGTTTAGTCCTGGTTTAGTCCTGGTTTAGATCTGGTTTAGACTTGGTTTAGTCCTGGTTTAGTCCTGGTCTGGTTTAGTCCTGGTTTAGACTTGGTTTAGTCCTGGTTTAGTCCTGGTTTAGTCCTGGTTTAGTCCTGGTTTAGTCCTGGTTTAGACTTGGTTTAGTCCTGGTTTAGTCCTGGTTTAGTCCTGGTTGAGTGGTGAGGAGCGAGAGTCTAAAGTTCTTTTCTCACCTCTAGGGGGCAGATTTACATGTTCAATGACAAAATATCTGAAGAAAATGAGAGGATGGTTAAAATCTACAAAACTTTACCAGGAAATATCCTAAAATAAATTCACAAATGTTGAACCTTGCGGAAGCCGACAGAGGCCTCTCTGCTCCTCTCTCCTCCTCTCTTCTCTCCTCCTCTTCTCTCTCCTCCTCTCTCTTCTCCTCTCTCCTCCTCTCTTCTCTCCTCCTCTTCTCTCTCCTTCTCTCTCTTCCTCTCTTCCTCTCTCCTCTCTCCTTCTCTCTCCTCCTCTCCTGAGGAGGCGCATTTGCCCCCCCCCACCCGCTCCTCTAACCTATCTGTGTCCTTCTCATTTGCATTCAAGCAACAAGGCCCAGAATGAGGCGTTCAGAGAGAGATATTCTGACTCTGACTGTGTACATGTGTCTTTCTCATGCACTGAGTGTTGATTTTGGAGCAGGATTCATTTACAGTATTAGGGAACCATTAAGGAGCCATATAAAAGCATCAAGAAGTACCATGTCATGGGATCTTTAAAGCCACAGTGTGGAACCTGACACACATTTTCTTTGTTTTCAGGGACCAGGAGCGTCAAAGACCAAGTCTGTTCTGAAGACCTCCACCGAGGAGAGAACCACCAAAAACCAGGTCAGAATAAGTCCTGGTTTAGTCCTGGTTCAGTCCTGGTTCAGTCCTGGTTCAGTCCTGGTTCAGACCTGGTTCAGACCTGGTTCAGACCTGGTTCAGACCTGGTTTGGTCCTGTTTTAGTCCTGGTTTAGTCCTGGTTTAGTCCTAGTTTAGATCTGGTTTAGTCCTGGTTTAGATCTGGTTTAGTCCTGTTTCAGTCCTGGTTCAGTCCTGGTTTAGATCTGGTTTAGTCCTGGTTTAGATCTGGTTTAGTCCTGTTTTAGTCCTGGTTTAGTCCTGGTTTAGTCCTAGTTTAGATCTGGTTTAGTCCTGGTTTAGATCTGGTTTAGTCCTGTTTCCGTCCTGGTTCAGTCCTGGTTTAGACCTGGTTTAGTCCTGGTTCAGACCTGGTTTGGTCCTGTTTTAGTCCTGGTTTAGTCCTGTTTTAGTCCTAGTTTAGATATGGTTTAGTCCTGGTTTAGATCTGGTTTAGTCCTGGATTAGTCCTGGATTAGTCCTGGCTTAGTCCTGGTTTGGTCCTGGTTTAGTCCTGGCTTAGTCCTGGCTTAGTCCTGGTTTAGATCTGGTTTAGTCCTGGATTAGTCCTGGCTTAGTCCTGGATTAGTCCTGGTTTGGTCCTGGTTTAGTCCTGGATTAGTCCTGGTTTGGTCCTGGTTTAGTCCTGGTTCAGTCCTGGTTCAGTCCTGGTTCAGACCTGGTTCAGACCTGGTTCAGACCTGGTTTGGTCCTGTTTTAGTCCTGGTTTAGTCCTGGTTTAGTCCTGGTTCAGTCCTGGTTCAGACCTGGTTCAGACCTGGTTTGGTCCTGTTTTAGTCCTGGTTTAGTCCTAGTTTAGATCAGGTTTAGTCCTGGTTTAGATCTGGTTTAGTCCTGTTTCAGTCCTGGTTCAGTCCTGGTTTAGATCTGGTTTAGTCCTGTTTTAGTCCTGGTTTAGTCCTAGTTTAGATCTGGTTTAGTCCTGGTTTAGATCTGGTTTAATCCTGTTTCAGTCCTGGTTCAGTCCTGGTTTAGACCTGGTTTAGTCCTGGTTCAGACCTGTTTTGGTCCTGTTTTAGTCCTGGTTTAGATCTGGTTTAGTCCTGGTTTAGTCCTGGTTTAGTCCTGGATTAGTCCTGGTTTGGTCCTGGTTTAGTCCTGGATTAGTCCTGGTTTGGTCCTGGTTTAGTCCTGGATTAGTCCTGGTTTAGATCTGGTTTAGTCCTGGTTTAGTCCTGGTTTAGTCCTGGATTAGTCCTGGTTTGGTCCTGGTTTAGTCCTGGATTAGTCCTGGTTTAGTCCTGGTTTAGACCTGGTTTAGTCCTGGATTAGTCCTGGTTTAGTCCTGGCTTAGTCCTGGATTAGTCCTGGTTTAGTCCTGGTTTAGTCCTGGATTAGTCCTGGATTAGTCCTGGTTTGGTCCTGGTTTAGTCCTGGATTAGTCCTGGTTTGGTCCTGGTTTGGTCCTGGTTTAGACCTGGTTTAGTCCTGGTTTAGTCCTGGTTTGGTCCTGGTTTAGTCCTGGTTTAGTCCTGGATTAGTCCTGGTTTGGTCCTGGTTTAGTCCTGGATTAGTCCTGGTTTGGTCCTGGTTTAGTCCTGGATTAGTCTCTCTGTTGTATGTTCCTGTTCCAGACACACATATTTTCCGTGGGTTTGTTGTGAGTTTTGTGTTATGTTTTTATGGTTCTGAACGGGAGCAGCCTCGTAAAGTCCAACATCTTGTTAAATCTTTTTACTGTGTTTGTTTTAGGGAGAAGAAAAGCCCAAACCTGCCAGAGCCGCCAGGGAGGTGGACGTGGAGAAGATGGCCAGAAACAACCAGGTCCCAGCGGGCTTTAGCACGGGGTTATGTTTTACTCAGAGGACAGAGAACTGTGGAGTTCTACACAAGGAACTCTTACAGGACCTACATGACCCACGGAGACACATGCACACATGACCCACGGAGACACATGCACACATGACCCACGGAGACACATGCACACATGACCCACGGAGACACATGCACACATGACCCACGGAGACACATGCACACATGACCCACGGAGACACATGCACACATGACCCACGGAGACACATGCACACATGACCCACGGAGACACATGCACACATGACCCACGGAGACACATGCACACATGACCGACGGAGACACATGCACACATGACCCACGGAGACACATGCACACATGACCCACGGAGACACATGCACACATGACCCACGGAGACACATGCACACATGACCCACGGAGACACATGCACACATGACCCACGGAGACACATGCACACATGACCCACGGAGACACATGCACACATGACCCACGGAGACACATGCACACATGACCCACGGAGACACATGCACACATGACCCACGGAGACACATGCACACATGACCCACGGAGACACATGCACACATGACCCACGGAGACACATGCACACATGACCCACGGAGACACATGCACACATGACCCACGGAGACACATGCACACATGACCCACGGAGACACATGCACACATGACCCACGGAGACACATGCACACATGACCCACGGAGACACATGCACACATGACCCACGGAGACACATGCACACATGACCCACGGAGACACATGCACACATGACCCACGGAGACACATGCACACATGACCCACGGAGACACATGCACACATGACCCACGGAGACACATGCACACATGACCCACGGAGACACATGATAAAAGGAGAAATTCAATTTGTCAACTGGACAAAGTTTGTTTGGTCGAAAACGTTTCGCCGCTCATCTAAGAGGCTTCGTCAGTTCTGGTTCTAGTGCTGGTTAGACACTGCTTATATCTCGCTGCAGGGAGGAGCTCACTACACTGAAATAGTTCTGACACTATCTCGACTAATTTGTTTCTTTTGTTTTTCGAATTTCTCTGGCGTCTAGTTTAGCATACCTATTCACCCTAACATCCGTCTCCACACCTCTGGCCCTGACCTGTCTGCCCTATTGTTTCTTTTGTCTGTTTTGACTTGGTTTGAGACTCGAATTATAAATGGGACACAAGTTATGTCTGACTCCCCCATTTCTGTTTAATGACGGATTCTCTTTTTTGACAAAAATAGCCTCTTTAACTCCCCTCTCAAACCAGTTCTTTTCCCTGGCTAAGATCTGAACCTCACTGTCCTCAAACGAATGGCCCGTGGCTTCTAGGTGGAGATGTACGGCAGATGACGGTCCACTCTGGCATGCCCGCCTGTGTTGGTACATCCTCTTGTGAAGTGGCTGTTTTGTTTCTCCAGTGTAGCGCTCACTGCAGTCTTCACTACACTGAATGGAGTAGACCACATTGCTTTGTTTGTGGCTCGGTGTTTTGTCCTTTGGGTGGACCAGTTTTTGTCTTAAAGTGTTTGTGGGTTTGAAATAAACTGGGATTTCATATTGTCTGAAAATCCTCTGTAGTTCTTCCGAAACGCCGGCCAGGTACGGAATCGCTACCCCTTTCCTCCTGGGTTCTGATTCTCTGTTGTCTTGTTTATTGTCCTTGTCTCTCTTGGTTTTGTTGACAGTCCATTTAGGATCTCCACAAACAGAGAGGGCTTCCTGCACATGTTGTTCTTCTTTCTCCTTACCCTCTGTGCTTGTGGGAACCACTTGGGCCCTGTGTTGTAATGTCCGAATAACACCCAGTTTGTGCTGCAGTGGGTGGTGTGAATCAAAAAGCAGGTATTGGTCTGTGTGTGTGGGCTTCCTGAAGACTTCTACTTGGAGTCCCCGGTCTCCTCCTATCGTTACTGCACTAAGAACGCCAATGTGTTATCCTTGGCATCTTCATGGGTGAATTTGATGTTCGGATCTACAGAATTGATATGTGCAGTAAAAGGTTCCAAATCTTGAATTTTGATTTTTGAAAAATTATCATCCACATAACAGAAACCAGTGTGTGGGCGGAGAGCCTGGATATGAAGCTAAGGCACTCTGTGCAAATTGTTCCATGTATAAATTAGCCATGATAGGAGAGACCGGTGAGCCCATCGCACAGCCGTGGATCTGCCTGTAAACGTTCCCTCTGAACTGGAAATAGGTGGTATTTAGACAAATTTCCAGCAGTTGGCAGATTTGGTCAGGTGAAAGTTTGGTTCTCTCTTCTAGCTTGGAATCCTGTAGTAAACTCCTTCTCGCTGCTTCAACCGCTACAGCTGTGGGGATACAAGTGAAAAGAGAGATTACATCAAAGGAAACTATTGTCTCATCCTGACCAAACTGGAGAAACTTTGTTTACAAATTCGGCTGTGTTCTCAATGTGGTGCTCCGTGTTGCCCACCAATGGAGCCAAGATGGTTTTTAGGTGTTTGGCCACATTATGTGATAGAGTCAACACTACACACAATGGGTCTGAGTGGTACTCCTTGTTTGTGAATCTTCGGGAGGCCATAGATGCACGGGATGGCGTCACCAGGGTACAGTCTGTAATACAGCTGTCGATCAATGACTTCTTCTTTCCTCAACTTCTGTAAGCAATCAATGATCTTCTTTTTGTACCCATTGGTGGGGTCCCGTTTCAGTACTTCATATGTTGTCGTGTCACTGAGTAGGCTGTTCACCTTAGCCTCATAATCAGCTGAGTCCAAGATCACCGTGCATCTTGGACTCAGCTGATTATGAGGCTAAACTAGACGCCAGAGAAATTTGAAAAACAAAAGAAACAAATTAGTTGAGATAGTTTCAGAGCTATTTCAGTGTAGTGAGCTCCTCCCTGCAGCGAGATATAAACAGTGTCTAACCAGCACTAGAACCAGAACTGACGAAGCCTCTCGGATGAGCGGCGAAACGTTTTCAACCAAATAAACTTTGTCCAGTTGACAAATTGAACTTCTCCTTTTATTATTGATTCTACCCAGTGTTGCCAACTTAGCGACTTTGTCGCTATTTTTAGCTACTTTTTGGACCCCCCTAGCGAGAAAATTAGACAAAAGCGACTAGCGACAAATCTAGCGACTTTTTTTGATGATCAGAGGCTCCAAGATCGCGGGAGAGGGAAAAAAAATAATTGCGCCGTTTTCTCTCTTTCCCCGTTCAGAGAAAGAGACAGAGGGGCAGTGGAAGAGAGACACACCCCAGTATCTCCTCTGCTCCCTCCCATCTCGTCAGATCGCCTCGGAGTCTGGTCATTCCTCTCTCCGTTTCTGTCATTCAGTTTCTCTCGTCACGTGCATATCCCTCTCATTCTTTAGAGCATTTCTTTTTTCTCCTCTTGTATTCAATCGCAATGCCACAACCAAAAGTGTATACACAAAAGTACAGACGGGAGTGGGAAAAAGCTAGTTGTACAGCACAGAAAAGTTTAAAAAAGCTACTTCTTTAGCACCAAAAAAAACAAAAGATAAAAAGCTATAGTTTGCCCACTATAGCACAAAAAAATAAAAAATAAATAAAAAGCTTTAGTTAAACTACAGCACAAAATAAAAAAGCAAGCTATAGATCTTGGACTACAGCTCCAAAAATATCTAAAAAATAAAAACCAAATAAAAAAATAAAAAACAAACAAGTATATGTAATAACAACACCAATAAAAGGTTAGTGTCACGGGGTAAGGAAGGTTAGGATGTGCCCCGCTCTCACGTTTGGATTGGCCCGCTCGCTCGTCTAGCTACTTTTAGCTACTTCTGGGCGGGCCAATAGCTACTTCCGATGCTAGGGAGTTGGCAACACTGATTCTACCTGGACGACTGAGGGACTCTTCATGCAAAGAGACACATGCACACATGAACAAAGAGCGTCTAAAAACTCCACAAAAAATACGAGTGATTTATAGAGCGCATTTAAAGAACACGTTTAAAGAACACGTTTAAAGAACACGTATAAAGAACACGTTTAAAGAACACGTTTAAAGAACATGTTTTTTAAAGAACACGTTTAAAGAACACGTTTAAAGAACACGTTTAAAGAACATGTTTAAAGAACATGTTTAAAGAACACGTTTAAAGAACACGTTTAAAGAACACGTTTAAAGAACATGTTTAAAGAACATGTTTTTTAAAGAACACGTTTAAAGAACACGTTTAAAGAACACGTTTAAAGAACACGTTTAAAGAACACGTTTTTTAAAGAACACGTTTAAAGAACACGTTTAAAGAACATGTTTTTTAAAGAACAGGTTAAAGAACACGTTTAAAGAACATGTTTTTTAAAGAACACGTTTAAAGAACATGTTTAAAGAACACGTTTAAAGAACACGTTTAAAGAACACGTTTAAAGAACACGTTTAAAGAACACGTTTAAAGAACACGTTTAAACTTGCCTGGAAGAATCCATGACTCATCGCTGTACCAGCGAGTGAGTCTGGTAACGTTTGATCCACAGAATACGCTGCGGTTGCGCGTAGACAGACAGCTAAGTGAACCAATCAGAGATTGCGCCATCTTGATTCAAAACTGAGGCGGAACTTCCGCTGCCTAAGAGTGACTTTGCGGGCAAAGGCGGGTGCACTGACGTCACCATCTTTGAACGAATCAGAATCGCGGAGTCGGTTTGGAACCGGAGGAGCGAGAGTGGATGGAGGGTGTCCAAATGGTATCGCGGTGTATAGGAAATACAGAGAGATATCATTTGGCTGGCCAGGTAACGTTTAAACATGTTTTTTAAAGAACACGTTTAAAGAACACGTTTAAAGAACACGTTTTAAGAACACGTTTAAAGAACACGTTTAAAGAACACGTTTTAAGAACACGTTTAAAGAACACGTATAAAGAACACGTATAAAGAACACGTTTAAAGAACACGTTTAAAGAACACGTTTAAAGAACAGGTTTAAAGAACACGTTTAAAGAACATGTTTTTTAAAGAACACGTTTAAAGAACATGTTTAAAGAACATGTTTTTTAAAGAACACGTTTAAAGAACACGTTTAAAGAACATGTTTTTTAAAGAACACATTTAAACAACACGTTTAAAGAACACGTTTAAAGAACACGTTTAAAGAACATGTTTTTTAAAGAACATGTTTAAAGAACATGTTTTTTAAAGAACATGTTTAAAGAACATGTTTTTTAAAGAACACGTTTAAAGAACACGTTTAAAGAACACGTTTAAAGAACATGTTTAAAGAACATGTTTTTAAAGAACACCTTTAAAGAACACGTTTAAAGAACACGTTTAAAGAACATGTTTAAAGAACATGTTTTTTAAAGAACACGTTTAAAGAACATGTTTAAAGAACATGTTTTTTAAAGAACACGTTTAAAGAACATGTTTAAAGAACATGTTTTTTAAAGAACACGTTTAAAGAACATGTTTAAAGAACATGTTTTTTAAAGAACACGTTTAAAGAACATGTTTAAAGAACATGTTTTTTAAAGAACACCTTTAAAGAACACGTTTAAAGAACACGTTTAAAGAACATGTTTAAAGAACATGTTTTTTAAAGAACACCTTTAAAGAACACGTTTAAAGAACACGTTTAAAGAACATGTTTTTTAAAGAACACGTTTAAAGAGCATGTTTAAAGAACATGTTTTTTAAAGAACACGTTTAAAGAACACGTTTAAAGAACATGTTTAAAGAACATGTTTTTTAAAGAACACGTTTAAAGAACATGTTTAAAGAACATGTTTTTTAAAGAACACGTTTAAAGAACACGTTTAAAGAACATGTTTAAAGAACACGTTTAAAGAACATGTTTTTTAAAGAACACGTTTAAAGAACATGTTTAAAGAACACGTTTAAAGAACACGTTTAAAGAACATGTTTTTTAAAGAACACGTTTAAAGAACATGTTTAAAGAACATGTTTTTTAAAGAACACGTTTAAAGAACACGTTTAAAGAACACGTTTAAAGAACATGTTTAAAGAACATGTTTAAACTTGCCTGGAAGAATCCATGACTCATCGCTGTACCAGCGAGTGAGTCTGGTAACGCTTGATCCACAGAATACGCTGCGGTTGCGCGTAGACAGACAGCTAAGTGAACCAATCAGAGATTGCGCCATCTTGATTCAAAACTGAGGCGGAACTTCCGCTGCCTAAGAGTGACTTTGCGGGCAAAGGCGGGTGCACTGACGTCACCATCTTTGAACGAATCAGAATCGCGGAGTCGGTTTGGAACCGGAGGAGCGAGAGTGGATGGAGAGTGTCCAAATGGTATCGCGGTGTATAGGAAATACAGAGAGAGATCATTTGGCTGGCCAGGTAACGTTTAAAGAACATGTTTTTTAAAGAACACGTTTAAAGAACACGTTTAATGAACATGTTTAAAGAACATGTTTTTTAAAGAACACGTTTAAAGAACACGTTTAAAGAGCACGTTTAAAGAACACGTTTAAAGAACACCTTTAAAGAACACGTTTAAAGAACACGTTTAAAGAACATGTTTAAAGAACACGTTTAAAGAACATGTTTAAAGAACATGTTTTTTAAAGAACACGTTTAAAGAACACGTTTAAAGAACACGTTTAAAGAACACGTTTAAAGAGCACGTTTAAAGAACATGTTTAAAGAACATGTTTAAAGAACATGTTTTTTAAAGAACACGTTTAAAGAACACGTTTAAAGAACATGTTTAAAGAACATGTTTTTTAAAGAACACGTTTAAAGAACACGTTTAAAGAACACGTTTAAAGAACATGTTTAAAGAACATGTTTTTTAAAGAACACGTTTAAAGAACACGTTTAAAGAACACGTTTAAAGAGCACGTTTAAAGAACACGTTTAAAGAGCACGTTTAAAGAACATGTTTTTTAAAGAACACGTTTAAAGAACACGTTTAAAGAGCACGTTTAAAGAACACGTTTAAAGAACACGTCTAAAGAACACGTTTAAAGAACACGTTTAAAGAGCACGTTTAAAGAACATGTTTTTTAAAGAACATGTGGGAAGAAACTTTCGACCTCGTAGAAAAATGCAGGAAGCGGAGATGGTTGGTATAGGCACTTTAATGTTGATCAGCAGGATACACAGGTAGATCAGTACAGCATTCGAGCATCTCTGTCGTCTCCCTGTCTGAGGTACAGAATCGTGGAGTATTTATCCTCCAAACCAGTGGATCAATAACTCACTATCAGGATGCATCGTCATCTGGACTTTGAAATGCAACGTGTCACAGTGGTACATAACATGATCAAAACACAGGCAAAGTCCAGTTTAACAACACCACGTCTCTAACTGAATCAGCATAAAAAAGCAATTTAATCACTCATGGTCGTAAACGACATCAGGCATATCAGTGACCTTTGATGAGTTAAACAAAGATTATTTTCCTCACAAACACGTTTAAAGAACATGTTTTTTAAAGAACACGTTTAAAGAACACGTTTTCGTTTCCCTGTGATCAGAGCGTTCATGGTCCTGTTCGGGAGTTTAATTTGACACTAAAAGGTGATCGGACTCGTTTAACAGTCACATCACCTCTTTAAAGTCCAAGTCACAGAGCTTTAGACAGAGCAGTCCCATCCATCCATGTTCATCCTCTTATCCGGGTCGCTGTGGCAACAGTCTAAGACTCTGAGACTTCCTTCACCCCGGACACTTCCTCCAGCTCCTCCGGGGGGACCCCAAGGCGTTCCCAGGCCAGCTGGGAGACATAGTCCTGGTGGGACGTGCCTGGAACACCTCCCGAGGGAGGCGTCCGGAACAGACACCCGAGCTGAGCCCAAGCAACGGCTCTACTCCGAGCTCCTCCCGTGTGACTGAGCTCCTCACTCTATCTCTAAGGGAGCGTCCAGCCACTCTGTGGAGGAAACTCATTTCAGCCGCTTGTATCGGCGATCTCGTCCTTTCGGTCATTACCCAGAGCTCATGACCATAGGTGAGAGGAGGAACATAGATCGACGGTAAATCGAGAGCTTTGCCTTTCGGCTCAGCTTCCTCTTCACCACAACGGTCCGGTGCAACGACCGCATCACTGCCGACGCTGCACCGATCCACCTGTCAATCTCACGCTCCACAGAGCAGTCCCTTCGGATATAATCTGATGTATGATGTAATGTATAAACATTACATCATACATCAGATTATATCTGTGAGAGTTTGAAAAGCTCTTCTAAACTCATCATGGTGAATAATGAAGACACTCTGAACGCAGAAGAACCTCTGAACACTGTTTCCACTGACCCACTGCAGTTTGTTCATGTTTTTCAGAAGGTAAAATCGGGTCCCTTTAATCAGAGGATATATACGTATATGTGTAGATGATATCTTCTGTTCGTGTTTGGAGCTCAGTCTCTGAGGGCTCATGTTCCTCTAAATGTTTCCTAAACGCTGTATATTTGACGGTGGATACTTGTGCAGATTTATGGAGGTTCTTTGTGGAGTCGTTCAAAGCCTTTTGTCTGAGTCGGCCGTGGGTTTAGCTCAGATTAAACACGATATCTGAGATTTATAAAGGACAAAGAAGTGTTGTCCCACAGACGAGATGAACGAGCAGGAAAAACCCCAGACAGCAAAAGAAAAACACCATCAATCTGAAAATAAGAGTCCAACAAGGAGACACAGAGAGGACCAGGACTGGACCGGGACTGGACCGGGACTGGACCGGGACTGGACCGGGACTGGACCGGGACTGAACTGAACTCTCCTTGTCTCCTTGCATCCTAACCTCTCGTCTCCTCGTCTCCTTGCGTCCTAACCCCTCGTCTCCTCCTGTCCTTGCGTCCTAACCCCTCGTCTCCTTGCGTCCTAACCCCTCGTCTCCTCGTCTACTTGCGTGCTAACCCCTCGTCTCCTTGTCTCCTTGCATCCTAACCCCTCGTCTCCTTGCGTCCTAACCCCTCGTCTCCTCCTGTCCTTGCGTCCTAACCCCTCGTCTCCTCGTCTCCTTGCGTCCTAACCCCTCGTCTCCTTGTGTCCTGCAGCTGTCTCGGGTCAGTTCGGTGAAGATGCTCCAGTGGCTTCGTGCTCGAGGTTTGAACATTCAGAAACTGCCCAAAGATCAGCTCATGCTCAAAGTGATGGGCTGTTTAGCAGAACTCTGAAGACCGAGCAAGTCCGGCCTGCACCAGGACTACAGCGGGTCTGAACCAGGACTATAACAGGACTGAACCAGGACTACAACAGGACTGAACCAGGACTATAACGGGTCTGAACCAGGACTATAACGGGTCTGAACCAGGACTATAACAGGACTGAACCAGGACTATAACGGGACTGAACCAGGACTATAACGGGTCTGAACCAGGACTATAACAGGACTGAACCAGGACTACAACAGGACTGAACCAGGACTACAACAGGACTGAACCAGGACTATAACGGGTCTGAACCAGGACTATAACAGGACTGAACCAGGTCTAGACCAGGACTACAGCAGGACTACAACAGGACTGAACCAGGTTTAGACCAGGACTATAACGTGACTGAACCAGGACTATAACAGGACTGAACCAGGTTTAGACCAGGACTATAACGGGACTGAACCAGGACTATAACAGGACTGAACCAGGACTATAACAGGACTGAACCAGGTTTAGACCAGGACTATAACGGGACTGAACCAGGACTATAACAGGACTGAACCAGGACTACAACAGGACTGAACCAGGTTTAGACCAGGACTGAACCAGGACTATAACAGGACTGAACCAGGTTTAGACCAGGACTACAGCAGGACTACAACAGGACTGAACCAGGTTTAGACCAGGACTACAACAGGACTGAACCAGGACTATAACGGGTCTGAACCAGGACTATAACAGGACTGAACCAGGTCTAGACCAGGACTACAGCAGGACTACAACAGGACTGAACCAGGTTTAGACCAGGACTATAACGTGACTGAACCAGGACTATAACAGGACTGAACCAGGTTTAGACCAGGACTATAACGGGACTGAACCAGGACTATAACAGGACTGAACCAGGTTTAGACCAGGACTATAACGGGACTGAACCAGGACTATAACAGGACTGAACCAGGACTACAACAGGACTGAACCAGGTTTAGACCAGGACTATAACGGGACTGAACCAGGACTATAACAGGACTGAACCAGGACTATAACAGGACTGAACCAGGTTTAGACCAGGACTATAACGGGACTGAACCAGGACTATAACAGGACTGAACCAGGACTATAACAGGACTGAACCAGGTTTAGACCAGGACTATAACGGGACTGAACCAGGACTATAACAGGACTGAACCAGGACTATAACAGGACTAAAACAGGTCTAGACTAGGACTACAACAGGACTGAACCAGATGACGTGTTTGTGTCTCTTTGTTTATTCCCGATGTTTGAATTTGAACTTCATATTGAGTGAAATCTAACTTATTTAAAAGTATTTATTAAACCGTTTACTTTTTCCCTCCTGATCTCATTCCTCATCTGATTTTGAAAAAAATTGGTTTTAAAAATCCTTTTGTTTGAAATAGAGTCTCGATTTCCACATTTTTCACTCTTTTCTTCATCTTCATCTGGTCTTTGGTTTCCATTGTGTCACACGCCCAAGGGGACAGGACTAAACCAGGACTAAACCAGGACTAAACCAGGACTAAACCAGGACTAAACCAGGACTAAACCAGGATAAACCAGGACTAAACCAGGATAAACCAGGACTAAACCAGGATAAACCAGGACTAAACCAGGACTAAACCAGGATAAACCAGTATAAACCAGGTCTGGACCAGGACTAAACCAGATCTAAACCAGGACTAAACCAGGTCTGGACCAGGACTAAACCAGGTCTGGACCAGGACTAAACTAGATCTAAACTAGGACTAAACCAGGTCTGGACCAGGACTAAACCAGGACTAAACTAGATCTAAACTAGGACTAAACCAGGTCTGGACCAGGACTAAACCAGGACTAAACCAGGTCTGGACCAGGACTAAACCAGGACTGGACCAGGACTAAACCAGGACTAAACCAGGACTAAACCAAGTCTAAACCAGGACTAAACCAGGATAAACCAGGACTAAACCAGGATAAACCAGTATAAACCAGGTCTGGACCAGGACTAAACCAGATCTAAACCAGGACTAAACCAGGTCTGGACCAGGACTAAACCAGGTCTGGACCAGGACTAAACTAGATCTAAACTAGGACTAAACCAGGTCTGGACCAGGACTAAACCAGGACTAAACTAGATCTAAACTAGGACTAAACCAGGTCTGGACCAGGACTAAACCAGGACTAAACCAGGTCTGGACCAGGACTAAACCAGGACTGGACCAGGACTAAACCAGGACTAAACCAGGACTGGACCAGGACTAAACCAGGACTAAACCAGGACTAAATTACAGATGGAAAAATGCCCTCCTCTCCTCCTCTTTTCCTCTCCTCTCTCCTCCTCTGCTCCTCTCCTCCTCTCTCCTCTCCTCCTCCTCCTCCTCCTCTCTCCTCCTCTCCTCCTCTCTCCTCCTCCTCCTCTCCTCTCTCCTCCTCCTCTCCTCTCCTCTCCTCCTCCTCTCCTCTCTCCTCCTCTCCTCTCCTCTCCTCCTCTCCTCTCTCCTCCTCCTCTCCTCTCTCCTCCTCCTCTCCTCCTCCTCCTCCTCTCCTCCTCCTCTCCTCTCTCCTCCTCTCCTCTCTCCTCCTCCTCTCCTCCTCCTCTCTCCTCTCCTCCTCTCCTCTCTCCTCCTCTCCTCCTCCTCCTCCTCTCCTCTCTCCTCCTCTCCTCCTCTTCTCCTCCTCCTCCTCTCTCCTCCTCTCCTCCTCTCTCCTCCTCCTCTCCTCTCCTCCTCCTCTCCTCTCCTCCTCCTCTCCTCTCTCCTCCTCTCCTCCTCTCCTCTCTCCTCCTCTCCTCCTCTCCTCTCTCCTCCTCCTCTCCTCTCTCCTCCTCCTCTCCTCCTCTCCTCCTCCTCTCCTCTCCTCTCCTCCTCCTCTCCTCTCTCCTCCTCTCCTCCTCCTCTCCTCTCTCCTCCTCTCCTCCTCCTCTCCTCTCCTCTCTCCTCCTCTCTCCTCCTCCTCCTCTCCTCTCTCCTCCTCCTCTCCTCTCCTCCTTCTCTCCTCCTCCTCTCCTCTCTCCTCCTCTCCTCTCTCCTCCTCCTCTCCTCTCCTCTCCTCCTCCTCTCCTCTCTCCTCCTCTCCTCTCCTCCTCTCCTCTCTCCTCCTCCTCTCCTCTCTCCTCCTCCTCTCCTCTCCTCCTCCTCTCCTCCTCCTCTCCTCTCTCCTCCTCTCCTCTCTCCTCCTCCTCTCCTCCTCCTCTCTCCTCTCCTCCTCTCCTCTCTCCTCCTCTCCTCCTCCTCCTCCTCTCCTCTCTCCTCCTCTCCTCCTCTTCTCCTCCTCCTCCTCTCTCCTCCTCCTCTCCTCTCCTCCTCCTCTCCTCTCCTCCTCCTCTCCTCTCCTCCTCCTCTCCTCCTCTCCTCTCTCCTCCTCCTCTCCTCTCTCCTCCTCCTCTCCTCCTCTCCTCCTCCTCTCCTCTCCTCCTCCTCTCCTCTCCTCTCTCTCCTCCTCTCTCCTCCTCCTCCTCTCCTCTCTCCTCCTCCTCTCCTCTCCTCCTTCTCTCCTCCTCCTCTCCTCTCCTCTCCTCCTCTCCTCCTCCTCTCCTCCTCCTCTCTCCTCTCCTCCTCTCTCCCCTCCTCCTCCTCCTCTCCTCTCTCCTCCTCTCCTCCTCTTCTCCTCCTCCTCCTCTCTCCTCCTCTCCTCCTCTCGTCCTCCTCCTCTCCTCTCTCTTCCTCCTCTCCTCTCCTCCTCTCCTCTCTCCTCCTTTCCTCTCCTCTCCTCCTCTCCTCTCTCCTCCTCCTCTCCTCTCTCCTCCTCCTCTCCTCTCCTCCTCCTCTCCTCTCCTCTCCTCCTCCTCTCCTCTCTCCTCCTCTCCTCTCCTCCTCTCCTCTCTCCTCCTCCTCTCCTCTCCTCTCTCCTCCTCCTCCTCTCCTGTGTTTAGGGAATATTCCGTCATTCTGGGGAAAGATGGACTCCACCATTTTAAATCTCCATGACGATGGGAAACAGCTGCAGCTCCTGGGAACAGCGAGCCGAACTCCTCTGTGTGATTTATGTCCCCCATAAACCGCCTCAGCAGATCGCCGCGCTTCGGATGACATCACCGCGTTCTGTCGGCCAATCACGTCACACCGTCCTCTGTTCTCATGTCGTTTCCGCACACACACCTGGAGTCGTGTTTTGTTTCATTTACGCATGTTTCACACACAAACCTGCCAACCAAAACACTCTGACCTGGTTTAGTCGTGGTTTAGTCCTGGTTTAGATTTGGTTTAGATGTGGTTTTGTCCTGGTTTAGTCCTGGCTTAGACCTGGCTTAGACCTGGCTTAGTCCTGGTTTAGACCTGTTTTAGTCCTGGCTTAGCCCTGGTTTAGTCCTGGTTTAGACCTGGTTTAGTCGTGGTTTAGTCCTGGTTTAGTCCTGGTTTAGACCTGGTTTAGTCCTGGTTTAGATTTGGTTTAGATGTGGTTTTGTCCTGGTTTAGTCCTGGCTTAGACCTGGCTTAGACCTGGCTTAGTCCTGGTTTAGACCTGGTTTAGACCTGGTTTAGATGTGGTTTTGTCCTGGTTTAGTCCTGGCTTAGACCTGGTTTAGTTCTGGTTTAGTTCTGGCTTAGACCTGGCTTAGTCCTGGTTTAATCCTGGTTTAGACCTGGTTTAGTTCTGGTTTAGACCTGGTTTAGTCGTGGTTTAGACCTGGTTTAGATCTGGTTTAGTCCTGGCTTAGCCCTGGTTTGGTCCTGGTTTAGTCCTGGTTTAGTCCTGGTTTAGATCTGGTTTAGTCCTGGCTTAGCCCTGGTTTGGTCCTGGTTTTGTCCTGGTTTAGTCCTGGTTTAGTCCTGGTTTAGATCTGGTTTAGACCTGGCTTAGTCCTGGTTTGGACCTGGTTTAGACCTGGTTTAGTCCTGGTTTAGATTTGGTTTAGATGTGGTTTTGTCCTGGTTTTGTCCTGGTTTAGTCCTGGTTTAGTCCTGGTTTAGTCCTGGTTTAGTCCTGGTTTAGTCCTGGTTTAGTCCTGGTTTAGATTTGGTTTAGTCCTGGTTTAGACCTGGTTTAGTCCTGGTTTAGTCCTGGTTTAGACCTGGTTTAGTCCTGGTTTAGTCCTGGTTTAGATTTGGTTTAGTCCTGGTTTAGACCTGGTTTAGTCCTGGTTTAGACCTGGTTTAGTCCTGGTTTAGTCCTGGTTTAGATTTGGTTTAGTCCTGGTTTAGACCTGGTTTAGTCCTGGTTCTTTGTTGTCATGAAGTTTATGGCCACGTCAGCTCCATTGGACACCATAGTTTTCTGGGGGGTTTGTGTGTGGGTGTTTATGGTCCGATCTGGAGCGCTGGACCAGGATCAGACCGGGAACTCTTTGGACCAGGACCAGACCGGGAACTCTCTGGACCAGGACCAGACCGGGAACTCTTTGGACCAGGACCAGACCGGGAACTCTCTGGACCAGGATCAGACCGGGAACTCTTTGGACCAGGACCAGACCGGGAACTCTCTGGACCAGGACCAGACCGGGAACTCTCTGGACCAGGACCAGACCGGGAACTCTCTGGACCAGGATCAGACCGGGAACTCTCTGGACCAGGACCAGACCGGGAACTCTCTGGACCAGGACCAGACCGGGAACTCTCTGGACCAGGACCAGACCGGGAACTCGCTGGACCAGGATCAGACCGGGAACTCGCTGGACCAGGATCAGACCGGGAACTCGCTGGACCAGGACCAGACCGGGAACTCTCTGGACCAGGACCAGACCGGGAACTCTTTGGACCAGGACCAGACCGGGAAGTCGCTGGACCAGGATCAGACCGGGAACTCGCTGGACCAGGATCAGACCGGGAACTCTCTGGACCAGGATCAGACCGGGAACTCTTTGGACCAGGACCAGACCGGGAAGTCGCTGGACCAGGATCAGACCGGGAACTCGCTGGACCAGGACCAGACTGGGAACTCTCTGGACCAGGACCAGACCGGGAACTCTCTGGACCAGGATCAGACCGGGAACTCTTTGGACCAGGACCAGACCGGGAAGTCGCTGGACCAGGACCAGACCGGGAACTCGCTGGACCAGGACCAGACCGGGAACTCTCTGGACCAGGACCAGACCGGGAACTCTCTGGACCAGGACCAGACCGGGAACTCTCTGGACCAGGACCAGACTGGGAAGTCGCTGGACCAGGACCAGACCGGGAAGTCGCTGGACCAGGACCAGACCGGGAACTCTTTGGACCAGGACCAGACCGGGAAGTCGCTGGACCAGGACCAGACCGGGAACTCTCTGGACCAGGACCAGACCGGGAACTCTCTGGACCAGGACCAGACCGGGAACTCTCTGGACCAGGACCAGACCGGGAACTCTTTGGACCAGGACCAGACCGGGAACTCTTTGGACCAGGACCAGACCGGGAAGTCGCTGGACCAGGATCAGACCGGGAACTCGCTGGACCAGGATCAGACCGGGAACTCTTTGGACCAGGACCAGACCGGGAACTCTTTGGACCAGGACCAGACCGGGAAGTCGCTGGACCAGGATCAGACCGGGAACTCGCTGGACCAGGATCAGACCGGGAACTCTCTGGACCAGGATCAGACCGGGAACTCTTTGGACCAGGACCAGACCGGGAAGTCGCTGGACCAGGATCAGACCGGGAACTCGCTGGACCAGGACCAGACCGGGAACTCGCTGGACCAGGATCAGACCGGGAACTCTTTGGACCAGGATCAGACCGGGAACTCTCTGGACCAGGATCAGACCGGGAACTCTTTGGACCAGGATCAGACCGGGAACTCTCTGGACCAGGACCAGACTGGGAAGTCGCTGGACCAGGACCAGACCGGGAACTCTCTGGACCAGGACCAGACCGGGAAGTCGCTGGACCAGGACCAGACCGGGAACTCTTTGGACCAGGACCAGACTGGGAACTCTCTGGACCAGGACCAGACCGGGAACTCTCTGGACCAGGACCAGACCGGGAACTCTCTGGACCAGGACCAGACCGGGAACTCTCTGGACCAGGACCAGACCGGGAAGTCGCTGGACCAGGACCAGACCGGGAACTCTCTGGACCAGGACCAGACCGGGAACTCTTTGGACCAGGACCAGACCGGGAACTCTCTGGACCAGGACCAGACCGGGAACTCTCTGGACCAGGACCAGACCGGGAACTCTCTGGACCAGGACCAGACCGGGAACTCTCTGGACCATCAGAGCCTCCAGAGCAGAGTGAGGATCTGTGGGTCTACATGATGAGCAGGTATTTTACAGACACATTTTTATCTACCCAGAAGAACATGGTGCATGGGAGGGCATCTGACACATTTGTTTCTCCGTCAGAGCCCGTGGAGTTCAGACCTGCTCTCGACCCAAGATGAAGATCAAGTTCACGAGAGTCTGAAGGTAAGACTCACACACACACACACACACACACACAAAACACCTCCACGTTACAGACAGGTCTGAACCAGGACTAAATCAGGAATAAACCAGGTCTGAACCAGGACTAAATCAGGTCAAGACCAGGACTAAACCAGGTCTAAACCAGTACTGAACCGGGACTAATCCAGGTCTAAAACAGGTCTAACCCAGGAGTAAAACAGGACTATATATAAACCCCAAAGAGACCTTTAGCCCTAATCAAGTCCAGACTTTTGGCTGGACTTTCTGTGGGTCTGATCCAAGTCCCAACCTCATCATTTTTCAGTGGCTTTGAACCCAAACCAGTTTAAGAAGGATTCTGGTCCAAACATGAGCTCAACATGGAAATACAGGTCCTCATCAACATTGCAATAAGTCCTGCTTTAGTCCTGCTTTAGACCTGCTTTAGTCCTGCTTTAGTCCTGCTTTAGACCTGCTTTAGTCCTGCTTTAGACCTGCTTTAGACCTGCTTTAGTCCTGCTTTAGTGCTGGTTTAGTCCTGGTTTAGACCTGCTTTAGTCCTGTTTAGTCCTGGTTTAGTCCTGCTTTAGACCTGCTTTAGACCTGCTTTAGTCCTGCTTTAGTCCTGCTTTAGACCTGCTTTAGTCCTGTTTAGTCCTGGTTTAGTCCTGGTTTAGACCTGCTTTAGTCCTGTTTAGTCCTGGTTTAGTCCTGCTTTAGACCTGCTTTAGTCCTGCTTTAGTCCTGCTTTAGTCCTGCTTTAGTCCTGGTTTAGTCCTGCTTTAGTCCTGCTTTAGACCTGCTTTAGTCCTGCTTTAGTCCTGCTTTAGACCTGCTTTAGTCCTGCTTTAGACCTGCTTTAGTCCTGCTTTAGTCCTGCTTTAGTCCTGCTTTAGTCCTGCTTTAGACCTGCTTTAGTCCTGGTTTAGTCCTGCTTTAGTCCTGCTTTAGTCCTGCTTTAGACCTGCTTTAGACCTACTTTAGACCTGCTTTAGTCCTGGTTTAGTCCTGGTTTGGTCCTGCTTTAGTCCTGGTTTAGTCCTGCTTTCGTCCCGTTTAGTCCTGCTTTAGACCTGCTTTAGTCCTGGTTTAGTCCTGGTTTGGTCCTGCTTTAGTCCTGGTTTAGTCCTGCTTTAGACCTGCTTTAGCCCTGTTTAGTCCTGTTTAGTCCTGCTTTAGACCTGCTTTAGTCCTGCTTTAGTCCTGCTTTAGTCCTGCTTTAGACCTGCTTTAGTCCTGCTTTAGTGCTGGTTTAGTCCTGGTTTAGACCTGCTTTAGTCCTGTTTAGTCCTGGTTTAGTCCTGCTTTAGACCTGCTTTAGTCCTGCTTTAGTCCTGCTTTAGACCTGCTTTAGTCCTGTTTAGTCCTGGTTTAGTCCTGGTTTAGACCTGCTTTAGTCCTGTTTAGTCCTGGTTTAGTCCTGCTTTAGACCTGCTTTAGTCCTGCTTTAGTCCTGGTTTAGTCCTGCTTTAGTCCTGCTTTAGTCCTGCTTTAGACCTGCTTTAGTCCTGCTTTAGTCCTGCTTTAGACCTGCTTTAGTCCTGCTTTAGACCTGCTTTAGTCCTGCTTTAGTCCTGCTTTAGACCTGCTTTAGTCCTGCTTTAGACCTGCTTTAGTCCTGGTTTAATCCTGCTTTAGTCCTGCTTTAGACCTGCTTTAGACCTACTTTAGACCTGCTTTAGTCCTGGTTTAGTCCTGGTTTGGTCCTGCTTTAGTCCTGGTTTAGTCCTGCTTTAGTCCCGTTTAGTCCTGCTTTAGACCTGCTTTAGTCCTGGTTTAGTCCTGGTTTGGTCCTGCTTTAGTCCTGGTTTAGTCCTGCTTTAGTCCCGTTTAGTCCTGCTTTAGACCTGCTTTAGTCCTGTTTAGTCCTGGTTTAGACCTGCTTTAGTCCTGTTTAGTCCTGCTTTAGTCCTGGTTTAGTCCTGTTTAGTCCTGCTTTAGACCTGCTTTAGTCCTGTTTAATCCTGGTTTAGACCTGCTTTAGTCCTGTTTAGTCCTGCTTTAGTCCTGTTTAGTCCTGGTTTAGACCTGCTTTAGTCCTGTTTAGTCCTGTTTAGTCCTGCTTTAGACCTGCTTTAGACCTGCTTTAGTCCTGTTTAGTCCTGGTTTAGACCTGCTTTAGTCCTGTTTAGTCCTGCTTTAGTCCTGTTTAGTCCTGCTTTAGACCTGCTTTAGTCCTGTTTAGTCCTGCTTTAGTCCTGTTTAGTCCTGCTTTAGTCCTGTTTAGTCCTGTTTAGTCCTGCTTTAGACCTGCTTTAGTCCTGCTTTAGACCTGCTTTAGTCCTGTTTAGTCCTGGTTTAGACCTGCTTTAGTCCTGTTTAGTCCTGCTTTAGACCTGCTTTAGCCCTGTTTAGTCCTGTTTAGTCCTGCTTTAGACCTGCTTTAGTCCTGTTTAGTCCTGTTTAGTCCTGTTTAGTCCTGGTTTAGACCTGCTTTAGTCCTGTTTAGTCCTGCTTTAGACCTGCTTTAGACCTGCTTTAGTCCTGTTTAGTTCTGGTTTAGACCTGCTTTAGTCCTGTTTAGTCCTGCTTTAGTCCTGTTTAGTCCTGCTTTAGTCCTGTTTAGTCCTGTTTAGTCCTGGTTTAGACCTGCTTTAGCCCTGTTTAGTCCTGCTTTAGTCCTGTTTAGTCCTGTTTAGTCCTGCTTTAGTCCTGCTTTAGACCTGCTTTAGTCCTGTTTAGTCCTGGTTTAGACCTGCTTTAGTCCTGTTTAGTCCTGTTTAGTCCTGCTTTAGACCTGCTTTAGCCCTGTTTAGTCCTGTTTAGTCCTGCTTTAGACCTGCTTTAGTCCTGTTTAGTCCTGCTTTAGACCTGCTTTAGACCTGCTTTAGACCTGCTTTAGTCCTGTTTAGTCCTGTTTAGTCCTGCTTTAGACCTGCTTTAGCCCTGTTTAGTCCTGTTTAGTCCTGCTTTAGACCTGCTTTAGTCCTGTTTAGTCCTGTTTAGTCCTGCTTTAGTCCTGCTTTAGTCCTGCTTTAGTCCTGCTTTAGACCTGCTTTAGTCCTGCTTTAGACCTGCTTTAGTCCTGGTTTAGTCCTGCTTTAGACCTGCTTTAGACCTACTTTAGACCTGCTTTAGTCCTGCTTTAGTCCTGGTTTAGTCCTGCTTTAGTCCCGTTTAGTCCTGCTTTAGACCTGCTTTAGTCCTGGTTTAGTCCTGGTTTGGTCCTGCTTTAGTCCTGCTTTAGACCTGCTTTAGTCCTGTTTAGTCCTGGTTTAGACCTGCTTTAGTCCTGTTTAGTCCTGCTTTAGTCCTGGTTTAGTCCTGTTTAGTCCTGCTTTAGACCTGCTTTAGTCCTGTTTAATCCTGGTTTAGACCTGCTTTAGTCCTGTTTAGTCCTGCTTTAGTCCTGTTTAGTCCTGGTTTAGACCTGCTTTAGTCCTGTTTAGTCCTGTTTAGTCCTGCTTTAGACCTGCTTTAGACCTGCTTTAGTCCTGTTTAGTCCTGGTTTAGACCTGCTTTAGTCCTGTTTAGTCCTGCTTTAGTCCTGTTTAGTCCTGCTTTAGTCCTGTTTAGTCCTGTTTAGTCCTGCTTTAGACCTGCTTTAGCCCTGTTTAGTCCTGCTTTAGTCCTGTTTAGTCCTGTTTAGTCCTGCTTTAGTCCTGCTTTAGACCTGCTTTAGTCCTGTTTAGTCCTGGTTTAGACCTGCTTTAGTCCTGTTTAGTCCTGTTTAGTCCTGCTTTAGACCTGCTTTAGCCCTGTTTAGTCCTGTTTAGTCCTGCTTTAGACCTGCTTTAGTCCTGTTTAGTCCTGTTTAGTCCTGCTTTAGACCTGCTTTAGACCTGCTTTAGTCCTGTTTAGTCCTGTTTAGTCCTGCTTTAGACCTGCTTTAGTCCTGTTTAGCCCTGTTTAGTCCTGTTTAGTCCTGCTTTAGACCTGCTTTAGTCCTGTTTAGTCCTGTTTAGTCCTGCTTTAGACCTGCTTTAGACCTGCTTTAGTCCTGTTTAGTCCTGGTTTAGACCTGCTTTAGTCCTGTTTAGTCCTGTTTAGTCCTGCTTTAGACCTGCTTTAGCCCTGTTTAGTCCTGTTTAGTCCTGCTTTAGACCTGCTTTAGTCCTGTTTAGTCCTGTTTAGTCCTGCTTTAGACCTGCTTTAGCCCTGTTTAGTCCTGTTTAGTCCTGCTTTAGACCTGCTTTAGTCCTGTTTAGTCCTGCTTTAGACCTGCTTTAGCCCTGTTTAGTACTGCTTTAGTCCTGCTTTAGCCCTGCTTTAGCCCTGTTTAGTCCTGTTTAGTCCTGCTTTAGACCTGCTTTAGTCCTGTTTAGTCCTGTTTAGTCCTGCTTTAGACCTGCTTTAGCCCTGTTTAGTACTGCTTTAGTCCTGCTTTAGACCTGCTTTAGTCCTGTTTAGTCCTGTTTAGTCCTGCTTTAGTCCTGCTTTAGTCCTGCTTTAGTCCTGCTTTAGTCCTGCTTTAGACCTGCTTTAGTCCTGCTTTAGACCTGCTTTAGTCCTGGTTTAATCCTGCTTTAGTCCTGCTTTAGACCTGCTTTAGACCTACTTTAGACCTGCTTTAGTCCTGGTTTAGTCCTGGTTTGGTCCTGCTTTAGTCCTGGTTTAGTCCTGCTTTAGTCCCGTTTAGTCCTGCTTTAGACCTGCTTTAGTCCTGTTTAGTCCTGGTTTAGACCTGCTTTAGTCCTGTTTAGTCCTGCTTTAGTCCTGGTTTAGTCCTGTTTAGTCCTGCTTTAGACCTGCTTTAGTCCTGTTTAATCCTGGTTTAGACCTGCTTTAGTCCTGTTTAGTCCTGCTTTAGTCCTGTTTAGTCCTGGTTTAGACCTGCTTTAGTCCTGTTTAGTCCTGTTTAGTCCTGCTTTAGACCTGCTTTAGACCTGCTTTAGTCCTGTTTAGTCCTGGTTTAGACCTGCTTTAGTCCTGTTTAGTCCTGCTTTAGTCCTGTTTAGTCCTGCTTTAGACCTGCTTTAGTCCTGTTTAGTCCTGCTTTAGTCCTGTTTAGTCCTGCTTTAGTCCTGTTTAGTCCTGTTTAGTCCTGCTTTAGACCTGCTTTAGTCCTGCTTTAGACCTGCTTTAGTCCTGTTTAGTCCTGGTTTAGACCTGCTTTAGTCCTGTTTAGTCCTGCTTTAGACCTGCTTTAGCCCTGTTTAGTCCTGTTTAGTCCTGCTTTAGACCTGCTTTAGTCCTGTTTAGTCCTGTTTAGTCCTGTTTAGTCCTGGTTTAGACCTGCTTTAGTCCTGTTTAGTCCTGCTTTAGACCTGCTTTAGACCTGCTTTAGTCCTGTTTAGTTCTGGTTTAGACCTGCTTTAGTCCTGTTTAGTCCTGCTTTAGTCCTGTTTAGTCCTGCTTTAGTCCTGTTTAGTCCTGTTTAGTCCTGGTTTAGACCTGCTTTAGCCCTGTTTAGTCCTGCTTTAGTCCTGTTTAGTCCTGTTTAGTCCTGCTTTAGTCCTGCTTTAGACCTGCTTTAGTCCTGTTTAGTCCTGGTTTAGACCTGCTTTAGTCCTGTTTAGTCCTGTTTAGTCCTGCTTTAGACCTGCTTTAGCCCTGTTTAGTCCTGTTTAGTCCTGCTTTAGACCTGCTTTAGTCCTGTTTAGTCCTGCTTTAGACCTGCTTTAGACCTGCTTTAGACCTGCTTTAGTCCTGTTTAGTCCTGTTTAGTCCTGCTTTAGACCTGCTTTAGCCCTGTTTAGTCCTGTTTAGTCCTGCTTTAGACCTGCTTTAGTCCTGTTTAGTCCTGTTTAGTCCTGCTTTAGTCCTGCTTTAGTCCTGCTTTAGTCCTGCTTTAGACCTGCTTTAGTCCTGCTTTAGACCTGCTTTAGTCCTGGTTTAGTCCTGCTTTAGACCTGCTTTAGACCTACTTTAGACCTGCTTTAGTCCTGCTTTAGTCCTGGTTTAGTCCTGCTTTAGTCCCGTTTAGTCCTGCTTTAGACCTGCTTTAGTCCTGGTTTAGTCCTGGTTTGGTCCTGCTTTAGTCCTGCTTTAGACCTGCTTTAGTCCTGTTTAGTCCTGGTTTAGACCTGCTTTAGTCCTGTTTAGTCCTGCTTTAGTCCTGGTTTAGTCCTGTTTAGTCCTGCTTTAGACCTGCTTTAGTCCTGTTTAATCCTGGTTTAGACCTGCTTTAGTCCTGTTTAGTCCTGCTTTAGTCCTGTTTAGTCCTGGTTTAGACCTGCTTTAGTCCTGTTTAGTCCTGTTTAGTCCTGCTTTAGACCTGCTTTAGACCTGCTTTAGTCCTGTTTAGTCCTGGTTTAGACCTGCTTTAGTCCTGTTTAATCCTGGTTTAGACCTGCTTTAGTCCTGGTTTAGTCCTGTTTAGTCCTGTTTAGTCCTGCTTTAGACCTGCTTTAGTCCTGCTTTAGACCTGGATTAGTCCCGGTTCAGGACTGGTTTAGACCTGGTTTAGTCCTGCTTTAGACCTGCTTTAGTCCTGGTTTAGTCCTGGTTTAGACCTGCTTTAGTCCTGTTTAGTCCTGTTTAGTCCTGCTTTAGACCTGCTTTAGCCCTGTTTAGTCCTGTTGTAGTCCTGCTTTAGACCTGCTTTAGTCCTGTTTAGTCCTGTTGTAGTCCTGCTTTAGACCTGCTTTAGACCTGCTTTACACCTGGTTTAGACCTGCTTTAGTCCTGTTTAGTCCTACTTTAGACCTGCTTTAGTCCCGTTTAGTGCTGCTTTAGACCTGCTTTAGTCCTGTTTAGTCCTGGTTTAGTCCTGCTTTAGACCTGGTTTAGACCTGCTTTAGACCTGTTTAGTCCTGGTTTAGACCTGCTTTAGACCTGCTTTAGACCTGTTTAGTCCTGTTTTAGACCTGCTTTAGACCTGTTTAGTCCTGTTTAGTCCTGGTTTAGACCTGTTTAGTCCTGTTTAGTCCTGGTTTAGACCTGCTTTAGACCTGCTTTAGACCTGTTTAGTCCTGGTTTAGACCTGCTTTAGACCTGTTTAGTCCTGCTTTAGACCTGCTTTAGTCCTGTTTAGTCCTGGTTTAGACCTGCTTTAGTCCTGCTTTAGTCCTGGTTTAGTCCTGTTTAGTCCTGCTTTAGACCTGCTTTAGTCCTGTTTAGTCCTGCTTTAGTCCTGCTTTAGACCTGCTTTAGTCCTGTTTAGTCCTGCTTTAGACCTGCTTTAGTCCTGCTTTAGACCTGCTTTAGTCCTGTTTAGTCCTGCTTTAGACCTGCTTTAGTCCTGCTTTAGTCCTGCTTTAGACCTGCTTTAGTCCTGCTTTAGTCCTGGTTTAGTCCTGTTTAGTCCTGGTTTAGACCCGCTTTAGTCCTGTTTAGTCCTGCTTTAGACCTGGATTAGTCCCGGTTCAGTACTGGTTTAGACCTGGTTTAGTCCTGGTTTGATCCTGGTTCAGACCCGGTTCAGTCCTGGTTCAGTCCTGGTTTAGTCCTGGTTCAGTCCTGGTTCAGTCCTGCTTTAGTCCTGGTTTAGTCCTGTTTAGTCCTGTTTAGTCCTGCTTTAGACCTGCTTTAGTCCTGGTTTAGTCCTGTTTAGTCCTGTTTAGTCCTGTTTAGTCCTGCTTTAGTCCTGCTTTAGTCCTGGTTTAGTCCTGGTTTAGTCCTGGTTCAGTCCTGGGTTAGACCTGGTTTAGTTCTGCTGTAGTCCTGTTAGTCCTGCTTTAGTGCTGGTTTAGACTTGTAGTTCTGGTCCAGTCCTGGTTTAGTCCTGGTGTAGTCCTGGTTTAGTCCTGGTTTAGTCCTGGTGTAGTCTTGGTGTAGTCCTGGTTTAGTCCTGGTGTAGTCTTGGTGTAGTCCTGGTTTAGTCCTGGTGTAGTCCTGGTTTAGTCCTGGTTTAGTCCTGGTGTAGTCCTGGTTTAGTCCTGGTGTAGTCCTGGTTTAGTCCTGGTTTAGTCCTGGTTTAGTCTTGGTTTAGTCCTGGTTTAGTCCTGGTGTAGTCCTGGTTTAGTCCTGGTGTAGTCCTGGTGTAGTCCTGGTTTAGTCCTGGTATAGTCCTGGTATAGTCCTGGTTTAGTCCTGGTTTAGTCCTGGTGTAGTCCTGGTTTAGTCCTATGTAGTCCTGGTTTAGTCCTGGTTTAGTCCTGGTGTAGTCCTGGTTCAGTCCTGGTTTAGTCCTGGTTTAGTCCTGGTTCAGTCCTGGTTCAGTCCTGGTTCAGTCCTGGTTCAGTCCTGGTGTAGTCCTGGTGTAGTCCTGGTTTAGTCCTGGTGTAGTCCTGGTTTAGTCCTGGTTTAGTCCTGGTGTAGTCCTGGTTTAGTCCTGGTGTAGTCCTGGTTTAGTCCTGTGTAGTCCTGGTTTAGTCCTGGTTTAGTCCTGGTGTAGTCCTGGTTTAGTCCAGCTTTAGTCCTGGTTTAGTCCTGGTGTAGTCCTGGTTTAGTCCTGGTTTAGTCCTGGTGTAGTCCTGGTGTAGTCCTGGTGTAGTCCTGGTTTAGTCCTGGTGTAGTCCTGGTTTAGTCCTGGTGTAGTCCTGGTTTAGTCCTGGTTTAGTCTTGGTGTAGTCCTGGTTTAGTCCTGGTGTAGTCCTGGTTTAGTGCTGTGTAATCCTGGTTTAGTCCTGGTTTAGTCCTGGTGTAGTCCTGGTTTAGTCCTGGTGTAGTCCTGGTTTAGTCCTGTGTAGTCCTGGTTTAGTCCTGATTTAGTCCTGGTTTAGTCCTGGTTTAGTCCTGGTGTAGTCCTGGTTTAGTCCTTGTGTAGTCCTGTGTAGTCCTGGTTTAGTCCTGGTGTAGTCCTGGTTTAGTCCTGGTTTAGTCCTGTGTAGTCCTGGTTTAGTCCTGGTGTAGTCCTGGTGTAGTCCTGTGTAGTCCTGGTTTAGTCCTGGTTTAGTCCTGGTGTAGTCCTGGTTTAGTCCTGGTTTAGTCCTGGTTTAGTCCTGCTTCAGTCCTGGTGTAGTCCTGGTTTAGTCCTGGTTTAGTCCTGGTTTCGTCCTGGTGTAGTCCTGGTTCAGTCCTGGTTCAGTCCTGGTTTAGTCCTGGTTTAGTCCTGGTTCAGTCCTGGTTTAGTCCTGGTTTAGTCCTGGTTTCGTCCTGGTGTAGTCCTGGTTCAGTCCTGGTTCAGTCCTGGTTTAGTCCTGGTTTAGTCCTGGTTTAGTCCTGGTGTAGTCCTGGTTTAGTCCTGGTTCAGTCCTGGTGTAGTCCTGGTTTAGTCCTGGTGTAGTCCTGGTTTAGTCCTGGTTCAGTCCTGGTTTAGTCCTGGTTTAGTCCTGGTTTAGTCCTGGTTCAGTCCTGGTGTAGTCCTGGTTTAGTCCTGGTTCAGTCCTGGTTTAGTCCTGGTTTAGTCCTGGTTTAGTCCTGGTTTAGTCCTGGTTCAGTCCTGGTTTAGTCCTGGTTTAGTCCTGGTTTAGTCCTGGTGTAGTCCTGGTTCAGTCCTGGTTTAGTCCTGGTTCAGTCCTGGTTTAGTCCTGGTTCAGTCCTGGTTTAGTTCTGGTTTAGTCCTGGTTCAGTCCTGGTGTAGTCCTGGTTTAGTCCTGGTTTAGTCCTGGTTTAGTTCTGGTTTAGTCCTGGTTCAGTCCTGGTGTAGTCCTGGTTTAGTCCTGGTTTAGTCCTGTTGTAGTCCTGGTTTAGTCCTGGTTCAGTCCTGGTGTAGTCCTGGTTTAGTCCTGTTGTAGTCCTGGTTTAGTCCTGGTTTAGTCCTGTTGTAGTCCTGGTGTAGTCCTGGTGTAGTCCTGGTTTAGTCCTGGTGTAGTCCTGTTGTAGTCCTGGTTTAGTCCTGGTTTAGTCCTGGTGTAGTCCTGGTTTAGTCCTGGTGTAGTCCTGGTGTAGTCCTGGTTTAGTCCTGGTGTAGTCCTGGTGTAGTCCTGGTGTAGTCCTGTTGTAGTCCTGGTGTAGTCCTGGTTTAGTCCTGGTGTAGTCCTGGTTTAGTCCTGGTTCAGTCCTGGTTTAGTCCTGGTGTAGTCCTGGTGTAGTCCTGGTGTAGTCCTGGTGTAGTCCTGGTGTAGTCCTGGTTTAGTCCTGGTGTAGTCCTGGTGTAGTCCTGGTGTAGTCCTGGTTTAGTCCTGGTGTAGTCCTGTTGTAGTCCTGGTGTAGTCCTGGTTTAGTCCTGGTTTAGTCCTGGTGTAGTCATGGTTTAGTCCTGGTTTAGTCCTGGTGTAGTCTTGGTGTAGTCCTGGTTTAGTCCTGGTTCAGTCCTGGTTTAGTCCTGGTGTAGTCCTGGTTCAGTCCTGGTTCAGTCCTGGTTCAGTCCTGGTTTAGTCCTGGTTTAGTCCTGGTTTAGTCCTGGTTCAGTCCTGGTTTAGTCCTAGTGTAGTCCTGGTGTAGTCCTGGTTTAGTCCTGTTGTAGTCCTGGTTTAGTCCTGGTTTAGTTCTGTTGTAGTCCTGGTGTAGTCCTGGTGTAGTCCTGGTGTAGTCCTGGTTTAGTCCTGGTGTAGTCCTGTTGTAGTCCTGGTGTAGTCCTGGTGTAATCCTGGTGTAGTCCTGGTTTAGTCCTGGTGTAGTCCTGGTGTAGTCCTGTTGTAGTCCTGGTTTAGTCCTGGTTTAGTCCTGGTGTAGTCCTGGTTTAGTCCTGGTTCAGTCCTGGTGTAGTCCTGGTTTAGTCCTGGTTTAGTCCTGTTGTAGTCCTGGTTTAGTCCTGGTTCAGCCCTGGTGTAGTCCTGGTTTAGTCCTGTTGTAGTCCTGGTTTAGTCCTGGTTTAGTCCTGGTTTAGTCCTGGTTTAGTCCTGTTGTAGTCCTGGTGTAGTCCTGGTGTAGTCCTGGTTTAGTCCTGGTGTAGTCCTGTTGTAGTCCTGGTGTAGTCCTGGTGTAATCCTGGTGTAGTCCTGGTTTAGTCCTGGTGTAGTCCTGGTGTAGTCCTGGTGTAGTCCTGGTTTAGTCCTGGTGTAGTCCTGGTGTAGTCCTGGTGTAGTCCTGGTGTAGTCCTGTTGTAGTCCTGGTGTAGTCCTGGTTTAGTCCTGGTGTAGTCCTGGTTTAGTCCTGGTTCAGTCCTGGTTTAGTCCTGGTGTAGTCCTGGTGTAATCCTGGTGTAGTCCTGGTTTAGTCCTGGTGTAGTCCTGGTGTAGTCCTGGTGTAGTCCTGGTGTAGTCCTGGTTTAGTCCTGGTGTAGTCCTGTTGTAGTCCTGGTGTAGTCCTGGTTTAGTCCTGGTGTAGTCCTGGTTTAGTCCTGGTTTAGTCCTGGTGTAGTCTTGGTGTAGTCCTGGTTTAGTCCTGGTTCAGTCCTGGTTTAGTCCTGGTGTAGTCCTGGTGTAGTCCTGGTTCAGTCCTGGTTCAGTCCTGGTTCAGTCCTGGTTTAGTCCTGGTTTAGTCCTGGTTTAGTCCTGGTTTAGTCCTGGTTCAGTCCTGGTTTAGTCCTGGTTTAGTCCTGGTGTAGTCCTGGTGTAGTCCTGGTTTAGTCCTGGTTTAGTCCTGTTGTAGTCCTGGTTTAGTCCTGGTTTAGTTCTGTTGTAGTCCTGGTGTAGTCCTGGTGTAGTCCTGGTGTAGTCCTGGTTTAGTCCTGGTGTAGTCCTGTTGTAGTCCTGGTGTAGTCCTGGTGTAATCCTGGTGTAGTCCTGGTTTAGTCCTGGTGTAGTCCTGGTGTAGTCCTGGTGTAGTCCTGGTTTAGTCCTGGTGTAGTCCTGTTGTAGTCCTGGTGTAGTCCTGGTTTAGTCCTGGTGTAGTCCTGGTTTAGTCCTGGTTTAGTCCTGGTGTAGTCTTGGTGTAGTCCTGGTTTAGTCCTGGTTCAGTCCTGGTTTAGTCCTGGTGTAGTCCTGGTTCAGTCCTGGTTCAGTCCTGGTTCAGTCCTGGTTTAGTCCTGGTTTAGTCCTGGTTTAGTCCTGGTTTAGTCCTGGTTCAGTCCTGGTTTAGTCCTGGTTTAGTCCTGGTGTAGTCCTGGTGTAGTCCTGGTTTAGTCCTGGTTTAGTCCTGTTGTAGTCCTGGTTTAGTCCTGGTTTAGTTCTGTTGTAGTCCTGGTGTAGTCCTGGTGTAGTCCTGGTGTAGTCCTGGTTTAGTCCTGGTGTAGTCCTGTTGTAGTCCTGGTGTAGTCCTGGTGTAATCCTGGTGTAGTCCTGGTTTAGTCCTGGTGTAGTCCTGGTGTAGTCCTGGTGTAGTCCTGGTTTAGTCCTGGTGTAGTCCTGGTTTAGTCCTGGTTTAGTCCTGGTTCAGTCCTGGTGTAGTCCTGGTTTAGTCCTGGTGTAGTCCTGGTGTAGTCCTGGTTTAGTTCTGTTACATTAGGAGTAACAGAGGGGCATTGTGCAGTCGTTTCCTGATAAACGCTGATATTCCCTGAGTGACTTTGGAGCAGGTGGTCCGAGTCCTGGTTTAGTCCCGGTCTCGGTCCAGATCTGGTCCTAATGATCCGGATCCGTCTCACATTTCTCAGATGAGGCCCAGCTGTTCCTCTGCAGCTGTCACTACACAAGCGAATCAAACGCACCTTCAGCAGAGTTTACTCAAATCAAACGCTCCTTCAGCAGACAATTTACTCAAATCAATGATAAAAGGAGAAATTCAATTTGTCAACTGGACAAAGTTTATTTGGTTGAAAACGTTTCGTCGCTCATCCGAGAGGCTTCGTCAGTTCTGGTTCTAGTGCTGGTTAGACCCTGTTTATATCTAGCTGCAGGGAGGAGCTCACTACACTGAAAAAAAGCTCTGAAAACTATCCCAGCTCCTCTGTCTCTTTTGTTTTACGAATTCCTCTGGCTTCTAGTATTAGCATATCTATAAGCCCTAGGAGGCGCTCACTCCACTGAAATAGCTCTGAAACTATCAACTAATCTGTCTCTTATGTATTTCAAATTTCTCTGGCGTCTAGTTTAGCCTCCCTATTCAAGCCTAACGACCCTCTCCACCCCTCTGCCCTGGCTTGTCTGCCCTAATGTTTCTTTGTCTGTTTTTGACTTGGTTTGAGAATCGAATTATAAATGGGAGACAAGTTATGTCTAACTCCCCCATTTCTGTTTAACAACAGATTCTCTTTTTTGACAAAAATAGCCTCTTTAACTCCCCTCTCAAACCAGTTCTTCTCCCTGGCTAAGATCTGAACCTCACTGTCCTCAAAAGAAGCCACGGGCCATTCTTTTGAGGACAGAGGGGTGGAGAGGGCCGTTAGGCTTGAATAGGGAGGCTAAACTAGACGCCAGAGAAATTTGAAAAACAAAAGAGACAGATTAGTTGAGATAGTTTCAGAGCTATTTCAGTGTAGTGAGCTCCTCCCTGCAGCGAGATATAAACAGGGTCTAACCAGCACTAGAACCAGAACTGACGAAGCCTCTCGGATGAGCGGCGAAACGTTTTCAACCAAATAAACTTTGTCCAGTTGACAAATTGAATTTCTCCTTTTATCATTGATTCTACCTGGACGACTGAGGGACTTTTCACTCATACTCAAATCAATATAAGATAAGACTTTATTGATCTCACACAGGAGAAATTTACTTGCCACAGTAGCTCCAGGACAGTTTGAACAAGAAAGAAAAGTGCATGCAGCAAGAATGGAATAAAGTAAGTAATAATAAAAATAGTAATTAGTAGTAAGTAATAAGTAATAATAATAATAATAATAATAAAAATAAAAATAATAAAAATAATAATAAATATAGCTGCAAGCAGCAATGTGGGGGCCAAGCACCGTTTGACAGGGTCTAACAAGGTCTGACAGGGTCAGGGTCTAACCCTGTCAGAACAGACACATCAAAGACAGATCAAAGGTTGCTAGGTGCGTTGCTAGGCAATTGACAAATTTCTGCAACTTTGACCTGCTGCTGCCACTAGACGGTTGGGGCTGGGGGCCTATAAATTGCTGTGGGTAATGAGGAGACTGGCTGGAATGTGCATGCAAAATTTCACAACTTTTTACCAGACGGTTCTAGGGGTTGCCATAGACTCCCATGGTGAAAGGAATAAAGAATAATAACAGTCAGGAGACCAGAACATCAAAGGAAAGATCAAAGAGTTGCTAGGCAACGCCACCAGGCAACGCTTTGCGTTGCCAAACACTATAGGGTGCCTAGCACCTTCGGTGCTTGGCCTCCTAATAATAATAATGCAAGCATCAACATGGAGCGCATGGAAAAGAGGATATTTCCCGTCTGGACTCTACAGTGGAGTTGTACAGTCTGATGGAGGTGGGGATGAAGGATCTGCGGTAGCGCTCCTTCTTGCACTGGGGGTGCCTCAGTCGGCTGCTGAAGGAGCTGCTCAGCTCCTCTACAGTCCGGTGCAGAGGGTGAGAGGTGTTTGTCCAGCACCTCCTCTCAGCCACCTCCTCTACAGAGTCCAGAGGACAGCCCAGGACAGAGCTGGCCCTCCTGACCAGCTTATTAAGTCTCTTCCTGTCCCGCTCTGTGCTGCTCGGGGCCCAGCAGACGACAGCGTAGAGGAGAGCAGAGGCCACCACAGAGTCATAAAAAGTCTTGAGCAGAGGCCTGCACACTCCAAAGGACCTCAGTCTCCTCAGGAGGTGGAAGTGACTTTGGCCCTTCTTGTACAGGGCGTTGGTGTTGTGGGACCAGTCCAGTTTATTGTTGAGGTGAACACCCAGGTACTTGAAACTGTCCACAGTCTCCATGTCCTGCCCCTGGATGTTCACCGGTGAGTGAGGTAGTGGTCTCCTCCTGAAGTCCATCACCAGCTCCTTTGTCTTACTGGTGTTGAGGCTCTGGTGGTTTTGCCCACACCAGTCCACAAAGTCACTGAAGACCGAGCGGTACTCCAGCTCGTTCCCCTCAGACACACAGCCCTCTGGGTTGGGTCCGTGTGAAGGGGGATGTGGCCACTGGCCCGGGGAGGTGTGTGATCAAACGCACCTTCAACAGAGTTTAATCAGATCAAACGCACCTTCAGCAGACAGTTTACTCAAATCAAACGCACCTTCAACAGAGTTTACTCAAATCAAACGCACCTTCAACAGAGTTTACTCAAATCAAACGCACCTTCAACAGAGTTTACTCAAATCAAACGCACCTTCAACAGTTTACTCAAATCAAACGCACCTTCAGCAGTTTATTCAAATCAAACGCACCTTCAACAGAGTTTACTCAAATCAAACGCACCTTCAACAGTTTACTCAAATCAAACGCACCTTCAGCAGTTTATTCAAATCAAACGCACCTTCAACAGAGTTTACTCAAATCAAACGCACCTTCATCAAATAGACCTTTGACGCCACTCCGGAGTTTGAACCAGGATTGAACCAGGAATAAACCAGGAATAAACCAGGACTAAACCAGGACTAAATCAAACTCTAGCGAATAAATATCTGAACAGAGAAAAACTAAAACCTTTTTATTTTTTCCAGTTTGAACCAAAACATTTGAGGCAGTTTACACAGAGTTTTACAGAATCCCTCAGGGGTCAGAGGTCTAGAGGTAAATACATTTTGACACCGTGAGTTTGATTCTCTTAAACCTGCACTTTTAGTCACACTTTAGTCACGGCCGCTGTGGACGGAGTTTAGTTCAGTTTTTATTTGACGCAGAGATTTTCAGATGTTCTGCACCTCGTTAGAGCTCAGTCCCTGAGGGGTTTGCACCTCCAGCAGAAACAAGGTCCGGGTCCAGGTCCAGGTTTGCTCCTGTATTTTCAAAAGTGCAGAGCCGTGTGGGCGTGGCTTTCCTCCCAAGCCCCTCCCCCACGCTCAGCTGAAGCTCCGCCCTCCTCCATGAGACGTGTGAGAGCGTGCACGAGGCGCTGGTACACGTGACGCTGGTGCACGTGACGCTGGTACACGTGACGCTGGTGCACGTGACGCTGGTGCATGTCTCTACCGCCTGATGGTCTCTGGTCCGGTCTCAGGTCCAGTCCTGGTCTCTGGTTCAGACTCGGTCTCTGGTCCGGACTCGGTCTCTGGTCCGGGCTGAGTCTCTGGTCCGGACTGAGTCTCTGGTCTGGACTGAGTCTCTGGTCCGGACTCGGTCTCTGGTCCGGACTCTGTCTCTGGTCTGGACTGAGTCTCTGGTCTGGACTGAGTCTCTGGTCTGGACTCGGTCTCTGGTCCGGACTCTGTCTCTGGTCTGGACTGAGTCTCTGGTCTGGACTGAGTCTCTGGTCCGGACTCGGTCTCTGGTCCGGACTCTGTCTCTGGTCCGGACTGAGTCTCTGGTCCGGACTGAGTCTCTGGTCCGGACTCTGTCTCTGGTCCGGACTCTGTCTCTGGTCCGGACTGAGTCTCTGGTCCGGACTCGGTCTCTGGTCCGGACTCTGTCTCTGGTCCGGACTCTGTCTCTGGTCCGGACTCGGTCTCTGGTCCGGACTCGGTCTCTGGTCTGGACTGGGTCTCTGGTCCGGACTCGGCCTCTGGTCTGGACTGGGTCTCTGGTCTGGACTGGGTCTCTGGTCTGGACTTAGTCTCTGGTCTGGACTGGGTCTCTGGTCTGGACTTAGTCTCTGGTCTGGACTGGGTCTCTGGTCTGGACTCGGCCTCTGGTCTGGACTGAGTCTCTGGTCCGGACTCGGCCTCTGGTCTGGACTGGGTCTCTGGTCTGGACTGGGTCTCTGGTCTGGACTCGGTCTCTGGTCGGGGGGTGAGTGGGTCTCAGAGCACTCCTGAACGGCTCTCTGAAGTTCCACCTGAAACAAACATCACCTGATCAGAACCTGATCAGAACCTCTGTGTCCTGAGTGTCCTGCTCCAAATGAAGCTCATCGAGGCCAGCAGTTACAGTGGCCAATCAGGAGCCCAGTTCCATATTTGGATTTCTGACCATGAGTATCATAGCAACCAAAGAGCCAATCAGGAGTTAACGCCCCTTCAGGTTTGATCGGCAGCGCTTAGCAACGCTAATGCCAGCAGGAACAACCTCGGGAAAAGAAAGCGCCTGATTGGTCGATCATTAATGTTCCTTTACGTGAACGGGCGGCGAATCCGGCGAGTCTCACCTGCAGGGGGAGTCCAGCTTTGGCCCCGAGCAGAGATGGAGAAAACCAGGGTCTGAAGATCTTCTCACAGACCGCCTGAAACAAAAAACAGAACTACTACAACAGAACTAAACCAGGACTAAACCGGGACTGAACCGGGACTAAACCAGGACTGAACCAGGACTGAACCAGGACTAAACCAGGACTGAACCAGGACTGAACCAGGACTAAACCAGGACTGAACCAGGACTAAACCAGGACTGAACCGGGACTGAACCGGGACTGAACCGGGACTGAACCGGGACTAAACCAGGACTGAACCAGGACTAAACCAGGACTAAACCAGGACTGAACCAGGACTGAACCGGGACTAAACCAGGACTGAACCGGGACTGAACCGGGACTGAACCAGGATTTAACTAGTCCTGGTTTAGTTCTGTTAAAAGCTTCATAATTATTTTGTTTTATAATTTTACTTTCATTTTTTTTTTCCAGGGCCAAACTCCTGAAAGATGATTGGCTCGTCTCTCGTCATCTGTCACCTCCTCTTTGTTCATGATTGGTCCAAACTCTGAGGCGCTGACAGCTGACTGGTCCAGGCCCTTTGTTCTGGTCCAGGTGAGTCTCAGGTGACGGGTCATGTGACACACCTGTCCGTCACAGCGGTTGTCACGGCGATATTTTCTTCACGGACAGTTTAAAGGAGAATCTGTGAAATGCTCATGATTCAGAGCCGAACTGTAACGGGAGAATCGGCTCCGCGCGGGGCTCCAAACCCAGTGAGTTTTTCTTTTATGAACAAGTTTTAGGTCAATATTGTGATTTAAAATGTCCAGATTATAAAATGTCCAGATTATAAAATGTCCAGATTATAAAATGTTCAGATTATAAAATGTCTAAATTATAAAATATCCAGATTTTAAAATTTCCAGATTATAAAATGTTCAGATTATAAAATGTCCAAATTATAAAATGTCCAGATTCTAAAATGTTCAGATTCTAAAATGTTCATATTATAAAATGTCCAAATTATAAAATGTCCAGATTTTAAAATTTCCAGATTATAAAATGTTCAGATTATAAGAAGAAGTGACTTTATTGATCTCACACTGAGAAATTCTTCTCTGAAATTCTAAACCAGGTCTAAACCAAGACTAAACCAAGACTAAACCAGGTCTAAACCAGGTCTAAACCAGGTCTGAACCAGGACTAAACTCGGTCTGAACCAGGTCTGAACCAGGACTAAACCAGGTCTGAACCAGGACTAAACTAGGTCTGAACCAGGACTAAACTCGGTCTGAACCAGGTCTAAACCAAGACTAAACCAGGTCTAAACCAGGTCTAAACCAAGACTAAACCAGGTCTAAACCAGGTCTAAACCAGGTCTGAACCTGGACTAAACCAGGACTAAACCAGGACTAAACCAGGTCTAAACCAGGACTGAACCAGGATTAAACCAGGACTAAACCAGGACTAAACCAGGACTAAACCAGGTCTGAACCAGGTCTAAACCAGGACTAAACCAGGACTAAACCAGGACTAAACCAGGACTAAACCAGGTCTGAACCAGGTCTAAACCAGGTCTAAACCAGGTCTAAATTTGGTGTCTGGTCTGGTGTTTGTGTCTCAAATTCTTCGGGGTCATATTCTTTTTCTTTTTTTTTTCTTCTTTTTTTTCCAGAAACAAAGATTTAGATGTTACAAAAATAAATAAAACAAAAATGAGACGATGGCAAACCTGGACATTTGAAAACAGAATTTTATCTTTCAGACGAAGATCGAAATAAAGGCCTCAGACGGATTCAAACAAAATCACTTTTTGTGTCGACATTTTCACTCAAAACTTTTTCAAATAAAGACAAGAAAAATGAAACTAATTTGTAAAATCCAGAAGACTAATTTATAGACTTATAAGACTTTAGGACTTAATTAATTATTATGACAACGGAATCTGCCTTTATTTATTCAGATTTAGTTTTATTTTATTTTGGTTATTTAAAAAAAAAAAAAAAATTTTGTATTTATTTGCATTTGTTCTTGACATTTGGAGAAACATTTCAGAAAAAAAAAACCTTCAAATGATTAAATTAAAAAATTGAAATTGGGGAAAATTCTGACAGAACTTTTTTTCCTCATCTGGTGAAGTTTAATCAGCGTTTTCTTTACTGAAGGGTTTACAACTTAATTAATTATTATGACGATGGAATCCATCTTTATTTGTTCAGATTTTATTTATTTTATAATTTGTTTAATTCATTTAAAAAAATTTATTTTATTTATTTGCTTTTGTTGTCAACATTTGGAGAAATATTTCAGATAAAAAGACCAAAAAAAATTAAAGAATTGAAATTGAAATTTTCCACTTTTCTTACGATTTTTAAACATTTTCTTTTGTGTCTAAAAAAAAATCTATTATTAAGTATTATTAAAGGTGCACTGTGTAACTTTTCTGGTAGGAGATGGTGTGAGTTCCAGGAGGTTTGAGAGTCGCCTCTCCACAGATCTGACCTGGAACTCGGTCTGGTTCTGTAAAGTTCCACAGTGCACCTTTAAGTATAAACTCTTATTTTTCTTCCTGATGATGCAGCCGAGAAACGTTTGGATCCAGGAGGTTTACGAGCGGCGGAGGTTTTCTGTCGTCGCCTGAAACGAAACGCGACCTCGAAATCGCACGAGATTTTCATCTGAAATTTTCCACATTCTTCAGGATTATTTTGGCCCCAAACAATTTTCAAAACTGTTCAGAAACACGCAGCGGTTTGGGCTAAAGAGAGAGGACTAAACCAGGACTAAACCAGGACTAAACCAGGACTAAACCAGGACTAGACCAGGACTAAACCAGGACTGAACCAGGACTAGACCAGGACTAAACCAGGACTAGACCAGGACTAAACCAGGACTAAACCAGGACTAAACCAGGACTAGACCAGGACTAAACCAGGACTGAACCAGGACTAAACCAGGACTAAACCAGGACTAAACCAGGACTAGACCAGGACTAAACCAGGACTAAACCAGGACTGGACCAGGACTAGACCAGGACTGGACCAGGACTAAACCAGGACTAAACCAGGACTGGACCAGGACTAGACCAGGACTAAACCAGGACTGGACCAGGACTGGACCAGGACTGGACCAGGACTGAACCTGGACTGAACCAGGACTGAACCTGGACTGAACTGGGACTAGACCAGGACACGTGATCTGAACCCAAACTAAACGGGGCCGTGCTGACCTGCAGGTTGCTGTTGGTCCTGTGGGGGGCGCACCGCAGCGTGTGGGGGTCACAGCGCGACCAGCAGTCGAAGAAGGAGCAGTCCTCGTCCGAGCTGCAGTTCTGCTCCAGGAGCTCCTGAAGCTTCGGCTCAAAGAACGCCATGTCCACGTCCAGAGCGACGACCTACGAGAGACGAGAACTGAACCAGGACTACAAGAGAACTGAACCAGGACTACAAGAGAACTGAACCCGGACTACAACAGAACTGAACCAGGACTACAACAGGACTGAACCAGGACTACAAGAGAACTGAACCCGGACTACAACAGAACTGAACCAGGACTACAAGAGAACTGAACCAGGACTACAACAGGACTGAACCAGGACTACAACAGGACTGAACCAGGACTACAAGAGAACTGAACCAGGACTACAACAGGACTGAACCAGGACTACAAGAGAACTGAACCAGGACTACAACAGGACTGAACCAGGACTACAACAGGACTGAACCAGGACTACAAGAGAACTGAACCAGGACTACAACAGAACTGAACCAGGACTACAACAGGACTGAACCAGGACTACAACAGGACTGAACCAGGACTACAAGAGAACTGAACCAGGACTACAACAGGACTGAACCAGGACTACAACAGGACTACAGCAGAACTGCAACAGGACTGAACCAGGACTACAACAGAACTGAACCAGGACTACAAGAGAACTGAACCAGGACTACAACAGGACTACAGCAGAACTGCAACAGGACTGAACCAGGACTACAAGAGAACTGAACCAGGACTACAACAGAACTGAACCAGGACTACAACAGGACTGAACCAGGACTACAACAGGACTGAACCAGGACTACAAGAGAACTGAACCAGGACTAAACCAGGACTGAACCAGGACTGAACCAGGTCTGAACCAGGTCTAAACCAGGACTGAACCAGGTCTAAACCAGGTCTAAACCAGGTCTAAACCAGGTCTAAACCAGGACTGAACCAGGACTGAACCAGGTCTAAACCAGGTCTAAACCAGGTCTAAACCAGGTCTAAACCAGGTCTAAACCAGGTCTAAACCAGGCCTGTTACCGTCAGATCTTCTCTGATGCCGAAGTTCTCTGGTTTGACGTCACACAGGTGCAGAGTGTGTCTGAAGTCGTGCTCAAAGTGCCAGACGAGATCCAGGAAGCTGAGCGCGATACGATGGTCCCGCTCACCACCACGGGCCAATGGGAGCGCGTTCCTGTGGTCCCGCCCACCGCCACGGCCCAATGGGAGCGCAGGCTGAGGCGGGTCGGCCAGTGAGAACAGGTTTTGGTCCCAGGCGTGTCCCGCAGAGAGGAACTCCACTGCGTAGAAGTGTCCACAAGAACCGACGACCCGAGCGACATGAGGAGAGAGGTCCTGGAGCAGCCTGTGGGTCAGCGGTCACAGGTCAGCGGTCTCAGGTCAGCGGTCACAGGTCAGCGGTCACAGGTCAGCGGTCACAGGTCAGATATATGCAGGTCAGACATACAGGGAGGGGCCAGGCTTTTTCAATAGAAAGAGTCGATGGAGCCCAAGTGTGTTCATACTAACTTCCTGTTTGTATCACAGCGTTGTGGAGCATTCGCTGTGTTTATCGTTTATCTTCTCTGCGGCAAACAGAACTAAACCAGGACTAAACCAGGACTAAACCAGGACTAAACCAGGACTAAACCAGGACTAAACCAGGTCTAAACCAGGTCTAAACCAGGTCTAAACCAGGACTAAACCAGGTCTAAACCAGGTCTAAACCAGGACTAAACCAGGACTAAACCAGGTCTAAACCAGGTCTAAACCAGGACTAAACCAGGACTAAACCAGGACTAAACCAGGTCTAAACCAGGTCTAAACCAGGTCTAAACCAGGACTAAACCAGGTCTAAACCAGGTCTAAACCAGGTCTAAACCAGGACTAAACCAGGACTAAACCAGGACTAAACCAGGTCTAAACCAGGTCTAAACCAGGACTAAACCAGGTCTAAACCAGGTCTAAACCAGGTCTAAACCAGGACTAAACCAGGTCTAAACCAGGTCTAAACCAGGTCTAAACCAGGACTAAACCAGGTCTAAACCAGGTCTAAACCAGGACTAAACCAGGACTAAACCAGGTCTAAACCAGGTCTAAACCAGGACTAAACCAGGTCTAAACCAGGTCTAAACCAGGTCTAAACCAGGACTAAACCAGGACTAAACCAGGTCTAAACCAGGACTAAACCAGGTCTAAACCAGGTCTAAACCAGGTCTAAACCAGGACTAAACCAGGTCTAAACCAGGTCTAAACCAGGTTTAAACCAGGACTAAACCAGGACTAAACCAGGTCTAAACCAGGTCTAAACCAGGACTAAACCAGGTCTAAACCAGGACTAAACCAGGACTAAACCAGGTCTAAACCAGGACTAAACCAGGTCTAAACCAGGACTAAACCAGGTCTAAACCAGGTCTAAACCAGGACTAAACCAGGTCTAAACCAGGACTAAATCAGGACTAAACCAGGACTAAACAAGGTCTAAACCAGGACTAAACCAGGACTAAACCAGGTCTACACCAGGTCTAAACCAGGACTAAACCAGGTCTAAACCAGGTCTAAACCAGGTCTAAACCAGGTCTAAACCAGGTCTAAACCAGGACTAAACCAGGACTAAACCAGGTCTAAACCAGGACTAAACCAGGTCTAAACCAGGACTAAACCAGGACTAAACCAGGTCTAAACCAGGACTAAACCAGGTCTAAACCAGGACTAAACCAGGACTAAACCAGGTCTACACCAGGTCTAAACCAGGACTAAACCAGGTCTAAACCAGGACTAAACCAGGTCTAAACCAGGACTAAACCAGGTCTAAACCAGGTCTAAACCAGGACTAAACCAGGACTAAACCAGGACTAAACCAGGTCTAAACCAGGACTAAACCAGGACTAAACCAGGTCTAAACCAGGTCTAAACCAGGACTAAACCAGGTCTAAACCAGGACTAAACCAGGACTAAACCAGGTCTAAACCAGGTCTAAACCAGGACTAAACCAGGTCTAAACCAGGTCTAAACCAGGACTAAACCAGGACTAAACCAGGACTAAACCAGGTCTAAACCAGGACTAAACCAGGACTAAACCAGGACTAAACCAGGACTAAACCAGGACTAAACCAGGTCTACACCAGGTCTAAACCAGGACTAAACCAGGTCTAAACCAGGACTAAACCAGGTCTAAACCAGGACTAAACCAGGTCTAAACCAGGTCTCTTGTGTGTGTGTTTTGTGCGTCTAAAACAACAGTGTAACAGAATCTCTCCGTTTAAACCGCAACAATCCAAACGCCACAAATATTCCACTGAACCGGGAGAGAGAAGGAGGAGGAGGAGGAGAGAGAAGGAGGAGGAGGAGAGAGAGAAGGAGGAGGGACAGGAGAGGAGGAGGATGAGAGAGAGAAGGAGGAGGAGGGGAGAGAGGAGGAGAGAGAGGAGGAGGAGAAAGAGGAGGAGGGAGAGAGAAGGAGGAGGAGGAGAGAAGGAGGAGGAGGAGAGAGAGAAGGAGGAGGGACAGAAGAGGAGGAGGAGGAGAGAGAGAGAAGGAGGAGGAGGAGAGAGAGGAGGAGGAGAGAGAGAAGGAGGAGGAGAAGACAAGGAGAGGAGGAGGAGAAGAAGAGAGGAGAGGAGGAGGAGGAGGAGACTGGGGAAAAGAGCGTGGGAAGAAATGAGCCAAAGTTCCATAGTTCAGGTAATCATTGGCAGAAGTATGGATTGATTTGGATTGATTGGTTTGTTACCGTAGAAACGTGTACTCCTCCTGCTGCAGAAGAGCCCAGAGAGACGACAGGTCCGCTCGAGAGTAAGTCCGGTTACGATCCGGCCTCTGGTCCCAAACCCTCCACAAAGATCCGTTATTTAAACCCCCGTCCCCGAGGTCCTCCTCCTCCTCCAGCAGACCCAACGAGCTGCGGACCTGAAAGAGAACAGGACTAAACCAGGACTGAACCAGGACTGAACCAGGACTGAACCAGGACTGAACCAGGTCTAAACCAGGACTGAACCAGGACTGAACCAGGTCTAAACCAGGACTAAACCAGGTCTAAACCAGGACTGAACCAGGTCTAAACCAGGACTGAACCAGGACTAAACCAGGACTGAACCAGGACTGAACCAGGACTGAACCAGGACTGAACCAGGTCTAAACCAGGACTGAACCAGGACTGAACCAGGTCTAAACCAGGACTAAACCAGGTCTAAACCAGGACTGAACCAGGTCTAAACCAGGACTGAACCAGGACTAAACCAGGACTGAACCAGGACTGAACCAGGACTGAACCAGGACTAAACCAGGACTAAACCAGGACTGAACCAGGACTAAACCAGGTCTAAACCAGGACTGAACCAGGTCTAAACCAGGACTGAACCAGGACTAAACCAGGACTGAACCAGGACTAAACCAGGACTGAACCAGGACTAAACCTGATCTAAACCAGGTCTAAACCAGGACTGAACCAGGATTAAACCAGGACTGAACCAGGACTAAACCAGGACTAAACCAGGACTAAACCAGGACTAAACCAGGACTAAACCAGGTCTAAACCAGGACTAAACCAGGACTGAACCAGGACTGAACCAGGTCTAAACCAGGTCTAAACCAGGACTGAACCAGGTCTAAACCAGGACTGAACCAGGACTAAACCAGGACTAAACCTGAGCTAAACCAGGTCTAAACCAGGACTGAACCAGGACTAAACCAGGACTGAACCAGGACTAAACCAGGACTAAACCAGGACTGAACCAGGACTGAACCAGGTCTAAACCAGGACTGAACCAGGACTGAACCAGGACTAAACCAGGACTGAACCAGGTCTAAACCAGGACTGAACCAGGACTAAACCAGGACTAAACCTGATCTAAACCAGGTCTAAACCAGGACTGAACCAGGACTAAACCAGGACTGAACCAGGACTAAAGCAGGACTAAACCAGGTCTAAACCAGGACTGAACCAGGTCTAAACCAGGACTGAACCAGGACTGAACCAGGACTAAACCAGGACTAAACCTGATCTAAACCAGGTCTAAACCAGGACTGAACCAGGATTAAACCAGGACTGAACCAGGACTAAACCAGGACTAAACCAGGACTAAACCAGGACTAAACCAGGATTGAACCAGGACTAAACCAGGTCTAAACCAGGACTAAAGCAGGACTAAACCAGGACTGAACCAGGACTGAACCAGGTCTAAACCAGGTCTAAACCAGGACTGAACCAGGTCTAAACCAGGACTGAACCAGGTCTAAACCAGGACTGAACCAGGACTAAACCAGGACTAAACCTGATCTAAACCAGGTCTAAACCAGGACTGAACCAGGACTAAACCAGGACTGAACCAGGACTAAACCAGGACTAAAGCAGGACTAAACCAGGTCTAAACCAGGACTGAACCAGGTCTAAACCAGGACTGAACCAGGACTAAACCAGGTTTAAACCAGGACTGAACCAGGTCTAAACCAGGACTGAACCAGGACTGAACCAGGACTAAACCAGGACTGAACCAGGACTAAACCAGGACTAAACCTGATCTAAACCAGGTCTAAACCAGGACTGAACCAGGATTAAACCAGGACTGAACCAGGACTAAACCAGGAACTAAACCAGGACTAAACCAGGACTAAACCAGGATTGAACCAGGACTAAACCAGGTCTAAACCAGGACTAAACCAGGACTAAACCAGGACTGAACCAGGACTGAACCAGGTCTAAACCAGGACTAAAGCAGGACTAAACCAGGTCTAAACCAGGACTGAACCAGGTCTAAACCAGGACTGAACCAGGTCTAAACCAGGACTAAACCAGGTCTAAACCAGGACTAAACCAGGACTAAACCAGGTCTGAACCAGGACTGAACCAGGTCTAAACCAGGACTAAACCAGGACTAAACCAGGTCTAAACCAGGACTGAACCAGGTCTAAACCAGGACTAAACCAGGTCTAAACCAGGACTGAACGAGGTCTAAACCAGGACTGAACCAGGACTGAACCAGGACTAAACCAGGACTAAACCAGGACTAAACCAGGACTAAACCAGGACTGAACCAGGACTAAACCAGGTCTAAACCAGGACTAAACCAGGACTGAACCAGGTCTAAACCAGGACTAAAGCAGGACTAAACCAGGTCTAAACCAGGACTGAACCAGGTCTAAACCAGGACTAAACCAGGTCTAAACCAGGACTAAACCAGGACTAAACCAGGACTGAACCAGGACTGAACCAGGACTGAACCAGGTCTAAACCAGGACTAAACCAGGTCTAAACCAGGACTGAACCAGGTCTAAACCAGGACTAAACCAGGACTAAACCAGGAACCAGGACTAAACCAGGTCTAAACCAGGACTGAACCAGGTCTAAACCAGGACTAAACCAGGACTAAACCAGGTCTAAACCAGGACTGAACCAGGTCTAAACCAGGTCTAAACCAGGACTGAACCAGGTCTAAACCAGGACTAAAGCAGGACTAAACCAGGTCTAAACCAGGACTGAACCAGGACTAAACCAGGACTAAACCAGGTCTAAACCAGGACTAAACCAGGTCTAAACCAGGACTAAACCAGGACTAAACCAGGACTGAACCAGGACTGAACCAGGACTGAACCAGGTCTAAACCAGGACTAAACCAGGTCTAAACCAGGACTGAACCAGGTCTAAACCAGGACTAAACCAGGACTAAACCAGGAACCAGGACTAAACCAGGTCTAAACCAGGACTGAACCAGGTCTAAACCAGGTTTAAAATAGAACTAAACCAGGACTAAACCAGGTCTGAACCAGGACTGAACCAGGACTCAACCAGGACTAAACCAGGTCTAAACCAGGACTAAACCAGGACTAAAGCAGGTCTAAACCAGGTCTAAACCAGGACTAAAGCAGGTCTAAACCAGGTCTAAACCAGGACTAAACCAGGTCTAAACCAGGACTAAACCAGGACTGAACCAGGTCTAAACCAGGACTAAACCAGGACTAAACCAGGTCTAAACCAGGACTGAACCAGGACTGAACCAGGTCTAAACCAGGTCTAAACCAGGACTGAACCAAGTCTAAACCAGGACTAAAGCAGGACTAAACCAGGTCTAAACCAGGACTGAACCAGGACTAAACCAGGACTAAACCAGGTCTAAACCAGGACTGAACCAGGACTAAACCAGGACTAAACCAGGTCTAAACCAGGACTGAACCAGGACTAAACCAGGACTAAACCAGGTCTAAACCAGGACTGAACCAGGACTGAACCAGGTCTAAACCAGCACTAAAGCAGGACTAAACCAGGTCTAAACCAGGACTGAACCAGGACTAAACCAGGTCTGAACCAGGACTGAACCAGGACTCAACCAGGACTAAACCAGGTCTAAACCAGGACTAAACCAGGACTAAAGCAGGTCTAAACCAGGTCTAAACCAGGACTAAAGCAGGTCTAAACCAGGTCTAAACCAGGACTAAACCAGGTCTAAACCAGGACTAAACCAGGACTGAACCAGGTCTAAACCAGGACTAAACCAGGACTAAACCAGGTCTAAACCAGGACTGAACCAGGACTGAACCAGGTCTAAACCAGGTCTAAACCAGGACTGAACCAGGTCTAAACCAGGACTAAAGCAGGACTAAACCAGGTCTAAACCATGACTGAACCAGGACTAAACCAGGACTAAACCAGGTCTAAACCAGGACTGAACCAGGACTGAACCAGGTCTAAACCAGGACTAAAGCAGGACTAAACCAGGTCTAAACCAGGACTGAACCAGGTCTAAACCAGGTCTAAACCAGGACTGAACCAGGTCTAAACCAGGACTAAACCAGGACTAAACCAGGAACCAGGACTAAACCAGGTCTAAACCAGGACTGAACCAGGTCTAAACCAGGACTAAACCAGGACTAAACCAGGTCTAAACCAGGACTGAACCAGGACTGAACCAGGTCTAAACCAGGTCTAAACCAGGACTGAACCAGGTCTAAACCAGGACTAAAGCAGGACTAAACCAGGTCTAAACCAGGACTGAACCAGGACTAAACCAGGACTAAACCAGGTCTAAACCAGGACTGAACCAGGACTGAACCAGGTCTAAACCAGGACTAAAGCAGGACTAAACCAGGTCTAAACCAGGACTGAACCAGGTCTAAACCAGGACTGAACCAGGACTGAACCAGGTCTAAACCAGGACTAAAGCAGGACTAAACCAGGTCTAAACCAGGACTGAACCAGGACTAAACCAGGTCTGAACCAGGACTGAACCAGGACTCAACCAGGACTAAACCAGGTCTAAACCAGGACTAAACCAGGACTAAAGCAGGTCTAAACCAGGTCTAAACCAGGACTAAAGCAGGTCTAAACCAGGTCTAAACCAGGACTAAACCAGGTCTAAACCAGGACTAAACCAGGTCTAAACCAGGACTAAACCAGGACTAAACCAGGTCTAAACCAGGACTGAACCAGGACTGAACCAGGTCTAAACCAGGTCTAAACCAGGACTGAACCAGGTCTAAACCAGGACTAAAGCAGGACTAAACCAGGTCTAAACCAGGACTGAACCAGGACTAAACCAGGACTAAACCAGGTCTAAACCAGGACTGAACCAGGACTAAAGCAGGACTAAACCAGGTCTAAACCAGGACTGAACCAGGACTAAACCAGGACTAAACCAGGTCTAAACCAGGACTGAACCAGGACTGAACCAGGTCTAAACCAGGACTAAAGCAGGACTAAACCAGGTCTAAACCAGGACTGAACCAGGACTAAACCAGGTCTGAACCAGGACTGAACCAGGACTCAACCAGGACTAAACCAGGTCTAAACCAGGACTAAACCAGGACTAAAGCAGGTCTAAACCAGGTCTAAACCAGGACTAAAGCAGGTCTAAACCAGGTCTAAACCAGGACTAAACCAGGTCTAAACCAGGACTAAACCAGGACTGAACCAGGTCTAAACCAGGACTAAACCAGGACTAAACCAGGTCTAAACCAGGACTGAACCAGGACTGAACCAGGTCTAAACCAGGTCTAAACCAGGACTGAACCAGGTCTAAACCAGGACTAAAGCAGGACTAAACCAGGTCTAAACCATGACTGAACCAGGACTAAACCAGGACTAAACCAGGTCTAAACCAGGACTGAACCAGGACTGAACCAGGTCTAAACCAGGACTAAAGCAGGACTAAACCAGGTCTAAACCAGGACTGAACCAGGTCTAAACCAGGACTGAACCAGGACTGAACCAGGTCTAAACCAGGTCTAAACCAGGACTGAACCAGGTCTAAACCAGGACTAAAGCAGGACTAAACCAGGTCTAAACCATGACTGAACCAGGACTAAACCAGGACTAAACCAGGTCTAAACCAGGACTGAACCAGGACTGAACCAGGTCTAAACCAGGACTAAAGCAGGACTAAACCAGGTCTAAACCAGGACTGAACCAGGTCTAAACCAGGACTGAACCAGGACTAAACCAGGTCTAAACCAGGACTGAACCAGGACTAAACCAGGTCTGAACCAGGACTGAACCAGGACTCAACCAGGACTAAACCAGGTCTAAACCAGGACTAAACCAGGACTAAAGCAGGTCTAAACCAGGTCTAAACCAGGACTAAAGCAGGTCTAAACCAGGTCTAAACCACGACTAAACCAGGTCTAAACCAGGACTAAACCAGGACTGAACCAGGTCTAAACCAGGACTGAACCAGGACTCTGCCGCTCACCTCCAGAGTTGCGTAGTAAACCACGTCGAAAGGAGAAAGTTCTTCTGCTGCATTCTTCAAAAAAAAAAAAAAAAAGAAGATTAAACCAGAACTAAACCAGGTCTACACAAAGACTAAAACAACAGGACTAAACCAAGACTAAAACCAGGACTAAACCAGAACTAAACCAGGACCAAACCCTGGTCTGACCCCAGGTCTGACCCCAGGTCTGACCCCAGGTCTGACCCCAGGTCTGACCCCAGGTCTGACCTGGTCCTGCAGGGCGGTCAGCGGCTCGTAGGAGCTGAAGTTCTCGTGTTTGGACTTGAGGATCACGGGCCGGTTCCTCCAGCGGGCCTCCAGAACCTTCTTTCCGTTCTCGTAGTAAAGACAGCGGCGGTACTGGAGCGTCTTCAGAACACACAGGTCCACACACATGTCCCCCGAGACGAGTCCTGACGAGAAGTCCTCACACTGCAACACACAGAGCATTTGACCCGTCACAGAGCGTCTGACCCGTCACAGACCCGTCACAGAGCGTCTGACCCGTCACAGAGCGTCTGACCCGTCACAGACCCGTCACAGAGCGTCTGACCCGTCACAGAGCGTGTGACCCGTCACAGAGCGTCTGACCCGTCACAGAGCATTTGACCCGTCACAGAGCATTTGACCCGTCACAGAGCGTCTGACCCGTCACAGACCCGTCACAGAGCGTCTGACCCGTCACAGAGCGTGTGACCCGTCACAGAGCATTTGACCCGTCACAGAGCGTCTGACCCGTCACAGACCCGTCACAGAGCGTGTGACCGTCACAGAGCGTGTGACCCGTCACAGAGCGTCTGACCCGTCACAGAGCGTTTGACCAGTCACAGAGCGTGTGACCGTCACAGAGCGTTTGACCCGTCACAGAGCGTGTGACCCGTCACAGAGCGTCTGACCAGTCACAGAGCGTGTGACCGTCACAGAGCGTTTGACCCGTCACAGAGCGTTTGACCAGTCACAGAGCGTGTGACCGTCACAGAGCGTTTGACCCGTCACAGAGCGTGTGACCCGTCACAGAGCGTCTGACCAGTCACAGAGCGTGTGACCGTCACAGAGCGTTTGACCCGTCACAGAGCGTGTGACCCGTCACAGAGCGTTTGACCCGTCACAGAGCGTGTGACCCGTCACAGAGCGTCTGACCCGTCACAGACCCGTCACAGAGCGTGTGACCCGTCACAGAGCGTCTGACCCGTCACAGACCCGTCACAGAGCGTGTGACCCGTCACAGAGCGTCTGACCCGTCACAGACCCGTCACAGAGCGTCTGACCCGTCACAGAGCGTGTGACCCGTCACAGAGCGTCTGACCCGTCACAGACCCGTCACAGAGCGTCTGACCCGTCACAGAGCGTGTGACCCGTCACAGAGCGTCTGACCCGTCACAGACCCGTCATAGAGCGTGTGACCCGTCACAGAGCGTGTGACCCGTCACAGAGCGTGTGACCGTCACAGAGCGTTTGACCCGTCACAGAGCGTGTGACCGTCACAGAGCGTTTGACCCGTCACAGAGCGTGTGACCCGTCACAGAGCGTCTGACCCGTCACAGACCCGTCACAGAGCGTCTGACCCGTCACAGAGCGTGCGACCGTCACAGAGCGTTTGACCCGTCACAGAGCGTGTGACCGTCACAGAGCGTTTGACCCGTCACAGAGCGTGTGACACAGAGCGTGTGACCGTCACAGAGCGTTTGACCCGTCACAGAGCGTGTGACACAGAGCGTGTGACCGTCACAGAGCGTTTGACCCGTCACAGAGCGTGTGACCGTCACAGAGCGTTTGACCCGTCACCAGGTCTCTGGGTTACACCTGCACACAGAGAGGAGGTGGTGAAGGCCCAGGAACCCAACAAGAACCTTCAGCCCAACACACAGCATTGGTCTCTGGTCTCTGGTCTGGTCTCTGGTCTCTGGTCTCTGGTCTCTGGTCTCTGGTCCGGTCTCAGGTCTGGTCTCTGGTCTGGTCTCTGGTCTCTGGTCCGGTCTCAGGTCTGGTCTCTGGTCTGGTCTCTGGTCTCTGGTCTGGTCTCTGGTCTCTGGTCTCTGGTCTCTGGTCTCTGGTCTCTGGTCTCTGGTCTGGTCTCTGGTCTGGTCTCTGGTCTCTGGTCTCTGGTCTGGTCTCTGGTCTCTGGTCTCTGGTCTCTGGTCCGGTCTCTGGTCTGGTCTCTGGTCTCTGGTCTCTGGTCTGGTCTCTGGTCTCTGGTCTGGTCTCTGGTCTCTGGTCTGGTCTCTGGTCTCTGGTCTCTGGTCTGGTCTCTGGTCTCTGGTCTCTGGTCTCTGGTCTCTGGTCTGGTCTGGTCTCTGGTCTGGTCTCAGGTCTGGTCTCTGGTCTGGTCTCAGGTCTGGTCTGGTCTCAGGTCTGGTCTGGTCTCAGGTCTGGTCTGGTCTCAGGTCTGGTCTCAGGTCTGTCTCAGGTCTGGTCTCTGGTCTGGTCTCAGGTCTGGTCTGGTCTCAGGTCTGGTCTCAGGTCTGGTCTCAGGTCTGTCTCAGGTCCGGTCTGAGCTGTAGTCCAGATCTCAGGGGGATTATGGGTATAATCCTGTTTGACACATTCCAACACAGACACAGGATTAACACCCAGAGACCAAACCAGGACCAGGACAAGACCTGATCCGGACTGACAGATGTGGGAAAGACTTTGGGACCTGGACTAGTCCTGGTTTTGTTTGGTCCTGGGGTGGTCCTAGTTTGCTGGAACTTGCAATTGATACAATTAAGTGATTAATTATATTCCATTTACACCTAACATTTACCACACCAGGTCTAAACCAGGTCTAAACCAGGTCTACACCAGGTCTACACCAGGTCTACACCAGGTCTAAACCAGGTCTACACCAGGTCTAAACCAGGTCTAAACCAGGTCTACACCAGGTCTACACCAGGTCTAAACCAGGTCTACACCAGGTCTACACCAGGTTTAAACCAGGTCTACACCAGGTCTACACCAGGTCTACACCAGGTCTAAACCAGGTCTACACCAGGTCTACACCAGGTCTAAACCAGGTCTAAACCAGGTCTACACCAGGTCTAAACCAGGTCTAAACCAGGTCTACACCAGGTCTACACCAGGTCTAAACCAGGTCTAAACCAGGTCTACACCAGGTCTACACCAGGTCTACACCAGGTCTAAACCAGGTCTGAACCAGGTCTACACCAGGTCTAAACCAGGTCTAAACCAGGTCTAAACCAGGTCTACACCAGGTCTATACCAGGTCTACACCAGGTCTAAACCAGGTCTGAACCAGGTCTACACCAGGTCTAAACCAGGTCTAAACCAGGTCTAAACCAGGTCTACACCAGATCTACACCAGGTCTACACCAGGTCTACACCAGGTCTAAACCAGGTCTACACCAGGTCTAAACCAGGTCTACACCAGGTCTACACCAGGTCTACACCAGGTCTAAACCAGGTCTAAACCAGGTCTAAACCAAGTCTACACCAGGTCTACACCAGGTCTACACCAGGTCTACACAAGGTCTACACCAGGTCTACACCAGGTCTAAACCAGGTCTACACCAGGTCTACACCAGGTCTACACCAGGTCTAAACCAGGTCTACACCAGATCTACACCAGGTCTAAACCAGATCTAAACCAGGTCTACACCAGGTCTAAACCAGGTCTACACCAGGTCTACACCAGATCTACACCAGGTCTAAACCAGGTCTACACCAGATCTACACCAGGTCTACACCAGGTCTAAATCAGGTCTAAACCAGGTCTACACCAGGTCTAAACCAGGTCTAAACCAGGTCTACACCAGGTCTACACCAGGTCTAGGTCTAACCCTGGACTCTCGTCGGGCACCTGGTCTCGGTCTGGAACAATGGCTCTTTAGTGAAAGTGGATCTGAGCTGTTGCCGTGGCGATGGGAGGAGCGGTCTGTCGTCGGGTCCGGCCCAGGAGCACTTAAACCCGGACTAGAACCGGTCTCAGGTTTAATCAGAGGGAGGGACTCCGTGAGGGTCTGACGAGAGACAGGTTTAAACACGTCATCACAAACCTCCACACATGATCCAAACCCTCCTTATGGTGAGCAGTACGAGGCTCCGCCCACAAGCCTCCCACACGACAATTCTCCAGCTGCTCCAGCCTGACGGATCATTTGAACGATAAACACGTCCGGACAAGTTCCATCGTTACCGGTGATAGAGCGAGCGTGAGCGCACTTCACCAAACCAACAAAACACCAAACCACCAAAACAAACCACCAAAACAAACCAACAAACCACCAAAACAAACCAACAAACCACCAAAACAAACCAACAAACCACGCTCGCAGAATTTGGGAATCGAATGAGCAAAGCGACCACATGAAAACTGACAAACTCAATCTCAGAGTGGATTCATTCGTTCGATCATTCGTTCGTTCATTCAATCGTTCGTTTGATCGTTTGTTCGATCGATCGTTCGTTCATTCGATCGTTCGTTTGTTCGATTGTTTGTTCGATCGTTCATTCGTTCAATCATTCGTACGTTCGATCGTTCGTTCGTTTGTTCGATTGTTCGTTCGTTCGCTCATTTGTTCGATCGTTCATTTGATTGTTCGTTCGATCGTTCGTTCGATCGTTTGTTCGATCGTTCGTTCGATCGTTAGTTCATTTGATAGTTCGTTAATTCGATCGTTCGTTCGTTCAATCGTTCGTTCGATCGTTCGTTCGATCGTTAGTTCATTTGATAGTTCGTTCATTCGATCGTTCGTTCATTCATTCGATCGTTTGTTTGATCGTTTGTTCGATCGATCGTTCGTTCAGTCGTTTGTTCGTTCGATCGTTCATTCGATCGTTCATTCGTTCGATCATTCGTACGTTCGATCGTTCGTTCGTTTGTTCGATCGTTCGCTCATTTGTTCGATCATTCGTTCATTCGATCGTTTGTTCGTTCGATCGTTCGATCGTTCGCTCATTTGTTCGATCATTCGTTCATTCGATCGTTTGTTCGTTCGATCGTTCGTTCATTCGATCGTTCGTTCATTCATTCGATCATTTGTTTGATCGTTTGTTCGATCGATCGTTCGTTCAGTCGTTTGTTTGTTCGTTCGATCGTTTATTCGATCGTTCATTCGTTCGATCATTCGTACGTTCGATCGTTTGTTCGATCGTTCGCTCATTTGTTCGATTGTTCGATCATTCGTTCATTCGATCGTTCGTTCGTTTGTTTGTCTGATCGTTCGTTCTCTCGCTCTCTCTCAAAATGTGATTAATTAGATTAATTAATTACAAATCCTGTAATGAATTAGATGAATTTTTAATCTCCTGACACTAGTTCAGAACAATAAGGACCCTGGTGTTCCTCTTTAAAGTCCAGACCAGGACCAGGGACATGCGGGAGGGCATCTGGTGTAAAACTGAAGCTCCTCTGTGTTTTTAAAGTCCATTTCAGAGGCCCCATGTCACAGCAGCGGTTTGAGCCTGATCCAAACAAAAGCCGAGGACAGGACTTAAACCGGATTTAAACCGGACTAGACCTGACCCTGGACCCTGAACCCTGGACCCTGAACCCTGGACCCTGGACCCTGGACCCTGGACCCTGGTCATTCATCACTGTCACAGAGACAAAGACCGATTCAGACCCAAATCCAGACCAGAGACCAGACCAGGACCAGAGACCAGACCAGAGACCAGACCAGAGACTAAACCAGGACCAGAGACCAGACCAGAGACTAGACCAGAGACTAAACCAGGACCAGAGACCAGACCAGAGACTAGACCAGGACCAGAGACCAGACCAGAGACTAGACCAGGACCAGAGCAGAGACCAGACCAGGACTAGACCAGGACCAGAGACCAGACCAGAGACTAAACCAGGACCAGAGACCAGACCAGAGACTAAACCAGGGCCAGAGACCAGACCAGAGACTAGACCAGAGACTAAACCAGGACCAGAGACCAGACCAGAGACTAGACCAGGACCAGAGACCAGACCAGAGACTAAACCAGGGCCAGAGACCAGACCAGAGACTAGACCAGAGACTAAACCAGGACCAGAGACCAGACCAGAGACTAGACCAGGACCTGAGACCAGACCAGAGACTAAACCAGGACCAGAGACCAGACCAGAGACTAGACCAGAGACTAAACCAGGACCAGAGACCAGACCAGAGACTAGACCAGGACCAGAGACCAGACCTGAGACTAAACCAGGGCCAGAGACCAGACCAGAGACTAGACCAGGACCAGAGACCAGACCAGAGACTAGACCAGGACCAGAGACCAGACCAGAGACTAGACCAGGACCAGAGACCAGACCAGAGACTAGACCAGGACCAGAGCAGAGACCAGACCAGGACTAGACCAGGACCAGAAAAACCAGACCAGGATTAGACCAGGACCAGAGCAGAGACCAGACCAGGATTAGACCAAACCAGGACTAAACCAGGGCTAAACAAGGACCAAAGAAGGCCTAGAACTGGACCAAACTAAGTCTACATCAGGACTAAACTTGGACTCAAACCAGGACTGAACCAGGACCAAACCAGGCCTAGTTCACATCATAAAACCTAAAATAGGACTCAAGCTGGACTCTCTCTGATCTCTCAAAAACCTGGTTTAGTCCAAACTGGGTCCAGACTTCCACAAAGACCGGCTTTGAGTCCCACAGCTCAATTTACAGCAACAAGTGGAGCGAGAAAGACCAGGACAAGACCAGGAGTGGACCAGGACTAAACCAGGACTGAACCAGGACTAAACCTGGACTAAACTAGGACTAAACCAAAACTAAACTAGGACTGAAACAGAACTAAACCTGGACCAAACCAGGACTAAACCTGGACTAAACTAGGACTGAAACAGAACTAAACCTGGACCAAACCAGGACTAAACCTGGACTAAACTAGGACTAAACCAAAACTAAACTAGGACTGAAACAGAACTAAACCTGGACCAAACCAGGACTAAACCAAAATTAAACTAGGACTGAAACAGAACTAAACCTGGACCAAACCAGGACTAAACCTGGACTAAACTAGGACTAAACCTGGACTAAACTAGGACTGAAACACAACTAAACCTGGACCAAACCAGGACTAAACCTGGACTAAACTAGGACTGAAACAGAACTAAACCTGGACCAAACCAGGACTAAACCTGGACTAAACTAGGACTGAAACAGAACTAAACCTGGACCAAACCAGGACTAAACCAAAATTAAACTAGGACTGAAACAGAACTAAACCTGGACCAAACCAGGACTAAACCTGGACTAAACTAGGACTAAACCAAAACTAAACTAGGACTGAAACAGAACTAAACCTGGACCAAACCAGGACTAAACCTGGACTAAACTAGGACTGAAACAGAACTAAACCTGGACCAAACCAGGACTAAACCAAAATTAAACTAGGACTGAAACAGAACTAAACCTGGACCAAACCAGGACTAAACCTGGACTAAACTAGGACTAAACCAAAACTAAACTAGGACTGAAACAGAACTAAACCTGGACCAAACCAGGACTAAACCTGGACTAAACTAGGACTGAAACAGAACTAAACCTGGACCAAACCAGGACTAAAACTGCAGTAAGGATTAAAATGGTAAATATTCAGTAAAACTCCAGATAAATAAATATTGGAAAAGTGAAGACCCTCCCGGAGAATAACAGGCAGCTGTTCATCCCACTCATCTTCTCTGAAACAAACGCGTCTCTGTGTGGTCGACACGGCAACGACAACCGTGAAATCACCACGGAAACAGCACCACGCCTCACACATGTACACAACCCCCCACACACACACACACACATGTACACAACACCTCACACAGCGCCCCCTACTGACAGAAAAACACAACTGTGACATTTTTGCACATTTGTTATAACAAAAAAAGTGAAATTTCACATGTCAGAAGTATTCAGACCCTTTACATGGTCAGAAGTATTCAGACCCTTTACATGGTCAGAAGTATTCTGACCCTTTACATGTCAGAAGTATTCTGACCCTTTACATGGTCAGAAGTATTCAGACCCTTTACATGGTCAGAAGTATTCAGACCCTTTACATGGTCAGAAGTATTCAGACCCTTTACATGGTCAGAAGTATTCAGACCCTTTACATGGTCAGATCCTTTGCTCAGTATTTAGTAGAAGTTCCTTTTGAGTCTTTTTGGGAATGATGAAGTTTTCCAGCCCTGGATTTGGGGATCCTCTGCCGTTCCTCCTGCAGATCCTCTCCAGTTCTGTCAGGTTGGATGGTGAACGTTGGTGGAGACATTTTCAGGTCTCTCCAGAGATGCTCAGTTGGGTTTAAGTCAGGGCTCTGGGCCGGAGTTGTGGTGAAGCCGCTCCTTCGTTCTTTTAGCCGTGTGCTTAGGGTCATCGTCTTGTTGGAAGGTGAACCTTCGGCCCAGTCTGAGGTCCTGAGCTCTGGAGAAGGTTTTCATCCAGGATATCCCCGTACTCGGCCACGTTCATCTTTCCTTCGATTGCGCCCGGTCGTCCTGCCCCCACAGCCTGATGCTCCACCACCATGCCCCCCCCCCCACCATGCTTCACTGTTGGACTGTATTGGACAGGTGATGAGCAGGGCCTGGTTTTCTCCACCAAACCGCTTAGAATTAAGGACAAAAACTTCTATCTTGATCTCTGCTGCTGGATATGGGACTTCCTCACCAACAGGCCACAGGCGGTGAGGATCGGCAGCCACGTCTCCTCCACTCGTGTCCTCAGCACTGGGGCACCCCAGGGCTGTGTTCTCAGCCCTCTCCTGTACTCCCTGTTCACCTACGACTGTACCGCCAGGCACAGCTCCAACACCATCCTCAAGTTTGCTGACGACACCACCATCTTAGGGCTCATCACTGACAACGATGAGAGCGCCTACAGAGACGAGGTGAAATCACTGACCAGCTGGTGTCAGGAAAATGACCTCTCTCTGAATGTCAGCAAAACTAAGGAAATGATGGTGGACTTCAGGAGACAGCGTGTAGACCAGCACCCCCCCATCTCCATCAACAACGCTGAGGTGGAGCAGGTCAGCAGTTTTAAGTTCCTTGGGGTCCACATCACTGAGGATCTGTCCTGGACACTACATACAGACACTGTGGTTAAGAAAGCCCGACAAAGACTCTACTTCCTGAGGAAGTTGAGGAAGTTTGGTATGAACACCAGCATCCTCACAAACTTCTACAGGTGCACCATGGAGAGCCTGCTGACGGGCTGCATCACAGTGTGGTATGGGAACCACAAAGCACTACAGAGTGTGGTGCGAGCGGCAGAGGACATCACTGGCAGCAGTCTCCCCTCCATCCAGGACATTTACCACAGCAGGGGTCTGCGTAAAGCACACAGCATCACTAAGGACCATACTCATCCGGCACAAGGACTCTTCTGTCTGCTACCCTCTGGTAGACGATACAGGAGCCTGCAGCACGCACAAAAACACTCAAAGACAGATATTACCCCCAAGTATCAGACTACTGAACTCTGGGTAATACTCTAAATACTGAACTCTCAATAATACTGCACTAAACTACTTTTCATGATGCAGAATATGTTTACTGCTGCTGCTCTGTATGAATGTATCATGTTTGTCACGACCTCACTGTAAACTACTGTTACCTGTGCAATAATCTGTGCAATACTTATACTATATTATGTGCAATCTGTGAAATACTTACACCTTATTTAATCCTACCTGTACCTTTGTATTTTATTACATATTTTTATTATATTGTTTACTTCCCCTGCACTTTATTGCTGTTATTAGTACTTGTGACTATCTCAGCGAGTCAGCGGTTCCTCTGATCTTAAATATTTCATTTCATTGTTGACCTTGTGTTGATCCTGAATATGACAAATAAACAAATCTGGAATCTTGAATCTCATCAGACACAAAATCTTATTTCTCACCATCTTGGAGTCCTTCAGGTGTTTTTACAAACTTAATTAACTTAAATGATGTTAGCAAACGGAGCAAAATAACAAACCGCCGCACGACTTTGATGTCTGAGCCGCGGGTCTGTGGGAATCGACAGATCAGAACGAAAGACGAGTCCAAACACGACAGACGAGAACGACTGAAGAGAGAGAAGAGAAGCTGTCAGAGCTGCATCATTTAAGACCAATGAGCCGAGACCAGACCTGGCCCTGAACCAGGACTAAACCAGGACTAAAGCAGGACTGAACCAGGACTAAAGCAGGACTAAAGCAGGACTGAACCAGGACTAAAGCAGGACTGAAACAGGACTAAACCAGGACTAAAGCAGGACTGAAACAGGACTAAACCAGGACTAAAGCAGGACTGAACCAGGACTAAACCAGGACTGAACCAGGACTAAACCAGGACTGAACCAGGACTAAACCAGGACTAAAGCAGGACTGAACCAGGACTAAACCAGGACTAAAGCAGGACTGAACCAGGACTAAAGCAGGACTGAACCAGGACTAAACCAGTACTAAAGCAGGACTGAACCAGGACTAAACCAGTACTAAAGCAGGACTGAAACAGGACTAAACCAGGACTAAACCAGGACTAAAGCAGGACTGAACCAGGACTAAAGCAGGACTGAACCAGGACTAAACCAGGACTAAAGCAGGACTGAACCAGGACTAAAGCAGGACTGAACAGATAAAATCTAAAGTGCTTCCTCTTGATGACGTCGGTTTCTAGACTTGGGGAATGTTCCTGGAATGTGGGTCCAGATAAACCGGACCTGACCCGGAGCAGCAGAGGTCAGGGCCCCAGTGCAGCGTGGGTAATCTCCTGAGGCATCGTGGGTAATGCAGTCTTATCTCCGTCACCGTGGGAACCAGATAAGGCCAAGCCACTTCCTGCTTGTGTCTGTGAACCATAAATGGCACTGTCCAACTCCCTGTTTAGTCCTGGTTTAGACCTGGTTTAGTCCTGGTTTAGTCCTGGTTTAGACCTGGTTTAGTCCTGGTTTAGTCCTGGTTTAGACCTGGTTTAGACCTGGTTTAGTCCTGGTTTAGTCCTGATTTAGTCCTGGTTTAGACCTGGTGTAGACCTGGTTTAGTCCTGGTTTAGACCTGGTTTAGACCTGGTTTAGTCCTGGTTTAGACCTGGTTTAGACCTGGTTTAGACCTGGTTTAGTCCTGATTTAGTCCTGGTTTAGACCTGGTTTAGTCCTGGTTTAGACCTGGTTTAGTCCTGATTTAGACCTGGTTTAGACCTGGTTTAGTCCTGATTTAGTCCTGTTTAGACCTGGTTTAGGCCTGGTTTAGTTCTGGTTTGGGTCCAGTTCCTGTGTGTTTTGTGTTGTTGTGTCTTTGGGCAGGACACTTCTGGTGTATCATATGAACAGGGTTAAAGCCGCACTGCGTGACATTTCCTCACCAGGTTGTGCAGGATCTCTCGGCTGTGTTCATCGGAGCAGAAGTCGGACGTGATCCTTCTGTGGACCAGGACTACGCCGTTCAGGACCAACCAGGATCCGAACCAGAGCAGAGCGAAGAGCAGGGAGCCTCCCCGAGAAAGGAGCCTCGATCTCAGCCAGCGGAGCGGAGCGCGGCCCCTGGAGCCTCCACAGGGACCCAGCCACGCACCCAACCCAGGAGAGGACAGGGGAGCGGCGGGGACACGAGGAGGACGAGGCCCCGGAGAGGAGAAGGGAGCGGCGGGGACACGAGGAGGACGAGGCCCCGGAGAGGACAGGGGAGCGGCGGGGACACGAGGAGGACGAGGCCCCGGAGAGGAGAAGGGAGCGGCGGGGACACGAGGAGGACGAGGCCCCAGAGAGGACAGGGGAGCGGCGGGGACACGAGGAGGACGAGGCCCCGGAGAGGAGAAGGGAGCGGCGGGGACACGAGGAGGGGCAGGAGGTGCCATGGCGAGGGCACAGAGGAGACACACACCGTCCACCCAGAACTCCAGGAGAAATGTGAGGAAAAATATGTACAAAAAATGTGCGTTTGGGAAAAATAGAAATATAAAAAATCTTCAATGAAATTCCAGAATGAACTCCATAGAGAAAAGTGATCCCAGCTTTGTCCTGGTTCAGTCCTGGTTCAGTCCTGGTTCAGTCCTGGTTCAGTCCTGGTTTAGTCCTGGTTTAGTCCTGGTTTAGTCCTGGTTTTGTGCATTGTGGGTTGTTTTAGTGTCTCCTCATCTTAAGCCTCGGAGGTTCAGATCTTTGTTCTCGCTCATTTTACAAGAATTTGTGCGAGACATGAAAGATGAAGATGGTCCCAGTTTAGTCCTGGTTCAGTCCTGGTTCAGACCTGGTTCAGTCCTGGTTTAGTCCTGGTTCAGACCTGGTTCAGTCCTGGTTTAGTCCTGGTTTAGTCCTGGTTTAGTCCTCATTTTGAACAGAGAGATCCTTGGAATCTGCAAGAAACAAAACAAAACATTCTCACTTTCTGTTTTTCATCTCAAATATCGAAAAAGTCAAATCCATAAATGTTTTTTTTTCTCCTGATAATTTCTTTCAGACAAACTCCAACCACACCACAGCATCTGGGAGGGCATCT
>JAVJIX010000175.1:1405000-1422500 GCA_036785185.1 Paratrypauchen microcephalus | reverse complement strand
CTGCCAAGTATTTATTTGATTTGAGGAAAGTGTGTTCTGAAAACCACCAAATGGAAAAGGGACTGAGGCGAAACAGGAGCCAAGAAAAACACACAAACATGTTTGGAGCGACGTCTGGAGCTGCTCACAGTTCTGCTCACAGTTCTGCTCACAGTTCTGCTCACAGTTCTCACAGTTCTGCTCACAGTTCTCCTCACAGTTCTGCTCACAGTTCTGCTCACAGTTCTGCTCACAGTTCTCCTCACAGTTCTGCTCACAGTTCTCCTCACAGTTCTCACAGTTCTGCTCACAGTTCTCCTCACAGTTCTGCTCACAGTTCTGCTCACAGTTCTGCTCACAGTTCTCCTCACAGTTCTCCTCACAGTTCTGCTCACAGTTCTCCTCACAGTTCTCCTCACAGTTCTGCTCACAGTTCTCCTCACAGTTCTGCTCACAGTTCTGCTCACAGTTCTCACAGTTCTGCTCACAGTTCTGCTCACAGTTCTGCTCACAGTTCTCACAGTTCTGCTCACAGTTCTGCTCACAGTTCTCCTCACAGTTCTGCTCACAGTTCTCCTCACAGTTCTGCTCACAGTTCTCACAGTTCTGCTCACAGTTCTGCTCACAGTTCTGCTCACAGTTCTCCTCACAGTTCTCCTCACAGTTCTCACAGTTCTGCTCACAGTTCTCCTCACAGTTCTCCTCACAGTTCTCCTCACAGTTCTGCTCACAGTTCTGCTCACAGTTCTGCTCACAGTTCTCCTCACAGTTCTGCTCACAGTTCTCCTCACAGTTCTCCTCACAGTTCTGCTCACAGTTCTCCTCACAGTTCTCACAGTTCTCACAGTTCTGCTCACAGTTCTGCTCACAGTTCTCACAGTTCTGCTCACAGTTCTCCTCACAGTTCTCCTCACAGTTCTCCTCACAGTTCTGCTCACAGTTCTCCTCACAGTTCTGCTCACAGTTCTCCTCACAGTTCTCCTCACAGTTCTCACAGTTCTGCTCACAGTTCTCCTCACAGTTCTCCTCACAGTTCTGCTCACAGTTCTCCTCACAGTTCTGCTCACAGTTCTGTTCACAGTTCTGCTCACAGTTCTGCTCACAGTTCTCCTCACAGTTCTCACAGTTCTGCTCACAGTTCTCCTCACAGTTCTGCTCACAGTTCTCCTCACAGTTCTCCTCACAGTTCTCACAGTTCTGCTCACAGTTCTGCTCACAGTTCTGCTCACAGTTCTCCTCACAGTTCTCCTCACAGTTCTCCTCACAGTTCTGCTCACAGTTCTCCTCACAGTTCTCCTCACAGTTCTCCTCACAGTTCTCCTCACAGTTCTGCTCACAGTTCTCACAGTTCTGCTCACAGTTCTGCTCACAGTTCTCCTCACAGTTCTGCTCACAGTTCTGCTCACAGTTCTCCTCACAGTTCTGCTCACAGTTCTGCTCACAGTTCTGCTCACAGTTCTCCTCACAGTTCTGCTCACAGTTCTCCTCACAGTTCTGCTCACAGTTCTGCTCACAGTTCTCCTCACAGTTCTCCTCACTGTTCTCCTCAGAGTTCTGAGGAGGAACGAGGAGAACATTTTTAATGAAATGTCAGAGTTCTGGACAAACGTCAACACAAAAATTCAGCACCAAATGGTTTAGTGAAGAATGACCCACGTGGAGACCGGAGACAGCAGCAGGGGTCAGAGGTCAGAGGTCAGGGGTCAGGGGTCAGAGGTCAGGGGTCAGGGGTCAGAGGTCAGGGGTCAGAGGTCAGGGGTCAGGGAGACAGGACAGACCTGCTGCTGGTTCAGACTGTAGACTGTATATAATAAATACTACAAATAATAATAATAATTCACAGCATTTATACGTCGCCTTTCATGACGCCCAAAGCTCTTTACACTTCACTGTTCATTCACTCCACACTTGGTGGTGAGATACTTTCTGTAGCCACAGCTGCCCTGATTCAAGATTCAAGATTGTTTATTTGTCATATGCAGAATCAACACAAGGTCAACAATGCAATGAAATGCTCAGGATCAGTAGAACCGATGACTCGCTGAGATAGTCAGAAGTACTAATAACAGCAGTAATAGTACATGGTAAAAAAAGTAAAGGAGCGAGTCAGCGCGGAGCGACTGATCAGTGCGTCCATTCTGCGGCGCAACCTGATGACGTAGGGGAAGCGAGGCTGCCAATCTGCGCCATCGGCCCCTCCGACCACCTCCAACACTCACTCACACACCACTTTCATACTAGGCAATGTGGGTGAAGTGTCTTGCCTAAGGACACAATGACAGTTTTTGTGACTGGCGCCCCCCTGTGGCTCCTGGAATTCCCAGTGTCTCCATCCAAGTACTGACCAGGCCCTGGAGCTCCTGAGATGTGACGGGATCAGGCTTTGACAGGCAGGTATGACCACGCGTTTATATATGACATATATTTACATATATGAAATATATTTATATATGATATATTTACATATATGAAATATATTTATATATGATATATTTACATATATGAAATATATTTATATATGATATATTTACATATATGAAATATATTTATATATGATATATTTACATATATGAAATATATTTATATATGACATATATTTACATATATGAAATGTTTCTATTCCAGTCTGTGGTTCAGACTCTGCTTTAGTCCCATTTGAGATCAGAGCTTCAGTCACATATTTATAACGACTTTCACTGGGCAAAGGTGATGAACCAAACACACACACACACACACAAACACACGCACACACACACAAACACATACACACAAACACACGCACACACACACGCACACACACACATGCACACAAACACACATGCACACAAACACATGCACACACACATGCACACAAACACATGCACACAAACACACATGCACACACACATGCACACAAACACATGCACACAAACACACATGCACACAAACACATGCACACACAAACACATGCACACACAAACACATGCACACACAAACACACATGCACACAAACACATGCACACACACATGCACACAAACACATGCACACAAACACACATGCACACAAACACATGCACACACAAACACACATGCACACAAACACATGCACACACAAACACATGCACACACAAACACACATGCACACACACACACATGCACACACATGCACACAAACACATGCACACAAACACACATGCACACACACATGCACACAAACACATGCACACACAAACACACATGCACACACACACATGCACACAAACACATGCACACACAAACACACATGCACACACACATGCACACAAACACATGCACACACAAACACACATGCACACACACACATGCACACAAACACATGCACACACACATGCACACAAACACATGCACACAAACACACATGCACACACACATGCACACAAACACATGCACACACACATGCACACAAACACATGCACACAAACACACATGCACACACACATGCACACAAACACATGCACACACACATGCACACAAACACATGCACACAAACACACATGCACACACAAACACATGCACACACATGCACACAAACACATGCACACAAACACACATGCACACACACATGCACACAAACACATGCACACACAAACACACATGCACACACACACATGCACACAAACACATGCACACAAACACACATGCACACACACACACATGCACACAAACACACATGCACACACACACATGCACACAAACACATGCACACACACACACAAACACCCACATGCACACAAACAAACACACACAAACACATGCACACACACACAAACACATGCACACACACACACACAAACACATGCACACAAACACACACACACACAAACACATGCACACACACACACAAACACATGCACACACACACAAACACATGCACACAAACACATACACACAAACACACGCACACACACACACAGTTCTATGTCAGCAACACCGGCGCCCTCTGGTGGACACGGGTGGACTGCATAAACTGTTAGAAAAAATAAAGCAGCGACAGCAACTTTATATAAAGATATAAAAATCGTTCATATTAATGTCAGATTATTGCGTAGACATTATAAAGTTATAAAGGCGACCCGGCCCCGGGTAAGAGGAACAACATGGATGAAGTGTTCTGCGGCGGAACTATTATCTGAGCCTCTTGTTTCTCGTCGGAACCTTCAGGCACTGGGACAACAACAAAAGCCGCGGACAGTTCTGCGGCAGCGCGGGTTTTGGTTTGATTTTAGCTTCAAAACTCTCAGTTTTTATAAAATCTTTGTAAAAGGAACAAATCTTGAGTTAAATGTAAACATGAAGTTCCGCGGGAAAATCATCGACGTGGCGTGTTTGAACCACTTCACCCGTGAGTCCCCAAACACAAAACTGAAACGTAAACGGCACATGCTCGTGTTTAAAGCATTTAATGAACGTTAAGTGTAATCAATTAAGAGTAGGAGAAGTATTCCGAGAAAACCTGTAGATGTAAAAGTGTTGAAGGAATTAGAAGTCAGTTCTGATTGTGTCATATTTCTGCAGGTTTCAAGTGTGAGGGACAGGTCCTGACGATCTGGTGGAATGTAACCTGTTGTAAATATAAATCATAATTTTACACCAATCAAGAAAAATAAAGTTGAAAATGACCGTCAAGTAGAATCAGGGGGACCAGTCGTCCCTGTTTCCCCGGGACAGTCCCAGTTCTGAGTCCTGTGTCCCCTGTCCCTCCAGATTTATACAAAACCAGTGACTTGTCCCAGTTTTATACAGGAAATGTCCCAGTTGTCCCTATTTTGGACCAATCTGATCCCCAGTAAAGAAGAGCACATTGCGCTATGACCAAAAATTTATATCACGGTATTTTTCAAAATGATATCGGTGTTACGGTATTTGACGTTTTTTTTTTTTTTCCTGCAAGACTCGGTGTTAACCCCATTTCCTGATAATTAGGAGAATAATTGGTGCAGTAAATGTGAGTTGGTAAAACATCTGTGGGTCCAGAGCTTTAATCATCTCCTTGAAGCTCCTTTCTCCACAGGACTAAGTGGTCCCATGTCTTTGAAGTGACAGTAACGGCGTCGGTAATATCGTTTGTTTGCTTTTCCTGTCGTAGGCGGTCGCCTTCGCAAACGCGTCTTTGAGCGACGTCTGAGGCGCTACAACTTTAGCCCGACGACATTTACAGAATGTTTGTTTGATCAGTGTCAGAAGTTCTTCCACACTCCTGACACGGCTCCTCTTTTCAGTAGAAGTTCCTCTGTTTCTAACAACAACGTCCATGTTGTTCACGCTCACACACTGTAGTGTCCCAATTCCAGGGTTATTGATCCGTGTGCAGAATTTGCGTGGTGCGTGTTGTTAGCATTAGTTACTGTTATTATTATTATTATGATTACTTATTTTTACTATTACTTACTTTATTCCATTCTTGCTGCATGCACTTTTCTTTCTTGTTCAAACTGTCCTGGAGCTACTGTGGCAAGTAAATTTCTCCTGTGTGAGATCAATAAAGTCTGATCTGATCTGATCTTATTAGCGTTAGCAGTGTGTCTCGTCTCCGTGGACCTGTCCCATTTTGGCAACAGCCTTGTCGTCTGCGGAGGCGAGTTCGAGGGCTGCAGCTTTTGCAGACTTCGGAGCTGCCGAAAAAGCGGCCAAAAAAACAGCGAAGGATGCAGCCCTCGAATTGGGACACGGCTTACGCTTCCACCGCTCTCGTGCCACTGCAAAACACTTCCCCGGCGCAATGCTCCAGCACAACGTTCTGCCGCTCTGTGTTCCCGACGTTTTGGACACACACACTCATCGGTATTGCGGTAAATGAAAAATTCATATCGTAAAAAAAAAAACCACACACCGGTATTTGGTATGAACCGGTATACCGCCCAGCCCAAACTAAAATACAGAAAACTGTGCTTGAAAATGAGAAAGCAAAAGGCAAAAAAAAAAAACGCCAACAGAAGTCCCTCAGATTACGACTGACCCTCAAGTGAGTTGAGAATGGACAATGTTCACAATTTTATTTTTACAAAACCATCCCAACCCGGGTGTGTCCCAGTTTTGAAATTTGTCAGTCAGTACTCTGTTGCAAATACATTTTAGTGCAGAATACAATACTACAATACAATATACAAGTATTCTTCCCAACACTGGTTTTATGTTACGTTTAATGGTGAATATATTTTGAAATTGTCTTTGTTATGGGGAAAAACATCTCAAGAGAAATAGTGATGCTGCTGTGCAGTTTTCTTCAGATCCTGTAGTGGTTCATGTTTGTGTTGTTAAATGTGTTTTTGTCGTGTTCAGGTGTGATCACAACCATCTCGAAGCTCACCAAGACCTGCGTCCTGCGCCTCACCCCAGATAATCTGTTTTTTATTCTGTCCGAGAAAGTGACCAACGGAGGAGTCAGCATGTGGTGTGAACTGGCCCAGGTTTGTGTCCCGAATGAGTCCTGGTGTAGACCTGGTGTAGACCTGGTGTAGACCTGGTGTAGACCTGGTGTAGACCTGGTGTAGTCCTGGTGTAGACCTGGTGTAGACCTGGTGTAGACCTGGTGTAGTCCTGGTGTAGACCTGGTGTAGACCTGGTGTAGTCCTGGTGTAGACCTGGTGTAGTCCTGGTGTAGACCTGGTGTAGACCTGGTGTAGTCCTGGTGTAGACCTGGTGTAGTCCTGGTGTAGACCTGGTGTAGTCCTGGTGTAGACCTGGTGTAGTCCTGGTGTAGTCCTGGTGTAGACCTGGTGTAGACCTGGTTCAGTCCTGGTTCAGTCCTGGTTCAGTCCTGGTTCAGTCCTGGTTCAGTCCTGGTTCGGTTCTGGTTTGTTCCAGGAGAACTTCTTTGATGAGTACCAGATGGAGGGAGTGACTCAGGAGGATAATGAGATCTGCCTGGAGGTGGCGCCAGAGAACCTCGCGCGAGCTTTAAAAACGCTTCAAAATTCCAAAGCTCTGAAGATCAAACTCACCAAGAAACACTGTCCCTGCCTGACCATCGCCGCCGACCTGGTGAGGACCTCCTCCTGCCTGCTCCTGTCTCCTCCTGCCTCCTCCTGCCTCCTCCTGTGTCCTCCTGTCTGCTCCTGTCGTCTCCTGCCTCCTCCTGTCTCCTTCTCCCTCTCCCTCCTCCTGCCTCCTCCTCCCTCCTCCTGTCTCCTCCTGTGTCCTTCTGTCTCCTCCTGTCTCCTCCTGTGTCCCTCTCCCTCGTCCTGCCTCCTCCTGTCTCCTCCTGTCTCCTCCAATCTTATTTCTGTCTCCTCCTGTGTCCCTCTCCCTCCTCCTGTCTCCTCCTGTCTCCTCCTGCCTCCTCCTGTGTCCTCCTGTCTGCTCCTGTGTCCTCCTGTCTGCTCTTGTCGTCTCCTGCCTCCTCCTGTCTCCTTCTCCCTCTCCCTCCTCCTGTCTCCTCCTGTCTCCTCCTGTCTCCTCCTGCCTCCTCCTGCCTCCTCCTGTGTCCTCCTGTCTCCTCCTGTCTCCTCCTGCCTCCTCCTGTGTCCTCCTGTCTGCTCCTGTGTCCTCCTGTCTGCTCTTGTCGTCTCCTGCCTCCTCCTGTCTCCTTCTCCCTCTCCCTCCTCCTGCCTCCTCCTGTCTCCTCCTGCCTCCTCCTCCCTCCTGTCTCCTCCTGTCTCCTCCTGCGTCCTCCTGTCTCCTCCTGCCTCCTCCTGTGTCCCTCTCCCTCCTCCTGCCTCCTCCTCCCTCCTCCTGTCTCCTCCTGTCTCCTCCTGCGTCCTCCTGTCTCCTCCTGCCTCCTCCTGTCTCCTCCTGTGTCCCTCTCCCTCCTCCTGCCTCCTCCTGTCTCCTCCTGTCTCCTCCAATCTTATTTCTGTCTCCTCCTGTGTCCCTCTCCCTCCTCCTGCCTCCTCCTGTCTCCTCCTGCCTCCTCCTGTCTCCTCCTGCCTCCTCCTGTCTCCTCCTGTGTCCCTCTCCCTCCTCCTGCCTCCTCCTGTCTCCTCCTGTGTCCCTGTCGCTCCTCCTGCCTCCTCCTGTCTCCTCCTGCCTCCTCCTGCCTCCTCCTGTCTCCTCCTGTGTCCCTCTCCCTCCTCCTGCCTCCTCCTGTCTCCTCCTGTGTCCCTCTCCCTCCTCCTGCCTCCTCCAGTCTTATTTCTGTCTCCTCCGTAGCCGACCCTCTCCTCTGTGAGCCGAGTGGTCACACACGACGTTCCGGTCGACATCATTCCCAGAAAACTGTGGCACGAATTTAAGGAGCCTCATATGCCGGAATTTGACGTGAGTTTAGTCCTGTTTTAGTCCTGCTTTAGTCCTGTTTTAGTCCTGCTTTAGTCCGGCTTTAGTCCTGCTTTAGTCCGGCTTTAGTCCGGCTTTAGTCCGGCTTTAGTCCCGCTTTAGACCTGCTTTAGTCCTGTTTTAATACTGCTTTAGTCCGGCTTTAGTCCTGCTTTAGTCCTGCTTTAATCCTGCTTTAGTCCGGCTTTAGTCCGGCTTTAGTCCGGCTTTAGTCCTGTTTTAGTCCAGCTTTAGTCCTGCTTTAGTCCTGTTTTAGTCCTGTTTTAGTCCCGCTTTAGTCCAGCTTTAGTCCTGCTTTAGTCCTGCTTTAGTCCTGTTTTAGTCCTGTTTTAGTCCCGCTTTAGTCCCGCTTTAGTCCCGTTTTAGTCCTGTTTTAATACTGCTTTAGTCCGGCTTTAGTCCGGCTTTAGTCCGGCTTTAGTCCTGTTTTAGTCCAGCTTTAGTCCTGCTTTAGTCCTGTTTTAGTCCCGCTTTAGTCCCGTTTTAGTCCCGTTTTAGTCCCGCTTTAGTCCGGCTTTAGTCCGGCTTTAGTCCGGCTTTAGTCCGGCTTTAGTCCTGTTTTAGTCCAGCTTTAGTCCTGCTTTAGTCCTGTTTTAGTCCCGTTTTAGTCCCGCTTTAGTCCTGCTTTAGTCCTGCTTTAGTCCTGCTTTAGTCCTGCTTTAGTCCTGCTTTAGTCCTGCTTTAGTCCTGTTTTAGTCCCGCTTTAGTCCTGTTTTAGTCCCGCTTTAGTCCTGTTTTAGTCCTGCTTTAGTCCTGTTTTAGTCCCGCTTTAGTCCTGTTTTAGTCCCGCTTTAGTCCTGTTTTAGTCCTGCTTTAGTCCTGTTTTAGTCCCGCTTTAGTCCTGTTTTAGTCCCGCTTTAGTCCCGTTTTAGTCCCGCTTTAGTCCCGCTTTAGTCCTGCTTTAGTCCTGCTTTAGTCCTGCTTTAGTCCTGCTTTAGTCCTGCTTTAGTCCTGCTTTAGTCCTGTTTTAGTCCCGCTTTAGTCCTGTTTTAGTCCTGTTTTAGTCCTGTTTTAGTCCTGTGTTTTTACTTCCTTGTCTCTCTCAGGTCAGTATTTACCTGCCTCCGCTCAAAACCCTCAAAAATGTGGTGGACAGAATGAAGAACCTCTCCAACTTCCTGGTGCGGTCACTTCAGGGTCACTTCAGGATCTCCTCTGTCACGTCCAGACTGTTAAAATCATTCAAGTCCTTTTGTTTTGGAGGTTCTGGAGGCGAACATGAGCGGAGAGATGAACCTGAAGATCGAAACAGACCTGGTCTCAGTCACAACTCACTTTAAAGACCTGGGGAACCCGCCGTGGGGTGAGTCCTGGTTTACACCTGGTTTACACCTGGTTTACACCTGGTTTACACCTGGTTTACACCTGGTTTACACCTGGTTTAGACCTGGTTTAGACCTGGTTCAGTCCTGGTTCAGTCCTGGTTCAGTCCTGGTTCTGTGTTGTAGGGGAGGAGGGCTCTCAGAGGGACAGTGAGGCCATGGCTCAGGCTCGGCTGGACGTCCGGAAGCTGCAGCAGTTTCTGATGGGTCAGCAGGTCCACCCCACGAAGGCCCTGTGCAGTGAGTGACATGCCTCCCTCTAGAACAGAGACACACTTTTTAACTCAGAGATCTTCCTCAAACTGTTCTCCTCAGATGTTCCTCAAACTGTTCTCCTCAGATGTTCCTCAAACTGTTCTCCTCAGATGTTCCTCCATGTTCTAGTCGTTTCTTCTCTGACCCTCTGAAGTTGGATTTGGAGTGATTCATGTTTGAGAATCTTTAATCTTTTATTTTCAAGACGCCGTTTTGTTGATCTGCCCCTGGTACACGTCCACTGTGACTAAACCAGAGCTGTTCCTCAACTGAGAAGAGCAGTTTGAGGAACAGTCCTGGTTCAGTCCTGGTTTAGTCCTGGTTCAGTTTCACACTGTCGTTTTCCTCACAGAAGTGTTTGTGTTCCAGACCTGGTCCATCAGCGCCTCGTGCACCTGATCCTGCTCCATGAAGACGTGTCCCTGCAGTACTTCATCCCCACTGTGGCCTAGAGGGGGCGCTGTGAGGGGCGCTGTGAGGGGCACTGTGAGGGGCGCTGTGAGGGGCACTGACTCCTCTGGACTGTGGACTGTCCGAGATGCCCTGCAGGTACTGCTGTGAGGGGCACTTTGCAGATCTAAACTTGTAACATATTTTGTAATTAAAGAGTTTTTTGTATTTTTACTGGAAATAATTTCTTGATTCAACCGATTACATAAAGAATTTGAAATGAATATTTTGAAATGGAGAACAGATGTTTGTTGTTGTGTGCTTTGTCTCCATGGAAACTGCAGGACCAAACAAGAAGCACCCACAGAAGTCACACTTTTCCTTCTCCAGCTCAGGTCGGATTAAAAATCCCACAAATCTCCACACGAACATGAACGTGACATCAGAAGAAGAAGAAGTGACTTTATTGATCTCACACAGGAGAAATTCTTCTCTGCTTTAACCCATCCTGTTATCAGGAGCAGTGGGCAGCACATTACTGCGCCCGGGGACCAGCTCCATGATCTTCTGCTTCGGATTTTACCTGGAGCATGTTTTGGGTTGATGGGGGAAAGTGCCCGGAGGAAACCCACCCAGACACGGGGAGAACATGCAAACTCCACACAGAAAGGCCCGGGTGACCTGAAGCTTACGGCCGTACCAATGTGCCACATGGGGATCGAACCCAGAACCTTGTTGTTGTGAAGCGTGAGTGCTAGCCACTTCAGCTTTCACATATGAACGATACATCCTCGATCAATGAACATATATATAAATAAGAGAGTCTAAATATCTATCGGCTCCAGAGACTGTATAAGTGTGTACACACTAGACCAGGGCTGGGCAAACTTTGACTCGTGGGCCACAAAGGGTTCTAAAATTTGACAGACCAGGAGCAGGTGGATTTAGTGTTTTGGTAATCCACCTCATAAGAGCAAAAAATAACATGGGATATGTAGAAAACTTGTGCTTTATTTCAATTACAAATTAACAAAAAGCATTACAATAAATATGCCAACACTTGGTATATCAGGCATACAGTTGATAAGTATTTGGTGAAAAAATATTAACTTGTCCACTCCTTATTAAACACTGGACATTCTCTGTCCACTTTTCTTTTCTTAGCTCCGCTCATCTTTACAGGAGGCTGAGGGGTCAGAGAGTAAAGCACAAACGTGGAGCAAAACGCCTCAACAAAGTGCGCCAGCTATTGGAAAACGCCAGAACTGCAGGGAAATTAAAACATTAAAACATTAACAAGGTTTATTCATATAATTTCTTCAAGTTCGACGGGCCAGATTAAGAAGCTTAACGGGCCGCATATGGCCCCCGGGCCGTAGTTTGCCCATGCCTGCTCTAGACTATACTGTATAAAGTGTATAAGAGTACACACTAGTATATAGTGTATAAAGTGTATAAGAGTACACACTAGTATATAGTGTATATACTGTATAAGAGTACACACTAGTATATACTGTATAAGAGTACACACTAGTATATACTGTATATAGTGTATAAGAGTACACACTAGTATATACTGTATAAAGTGTATAAGAGTACACACTAGTATATACTGTATATACTGTATAAGAGTACACACTAGTATAAAGTGTATAAGAGTACACACTAGTATATACTGTATATACTGTATAAGAGTACACACTAGTATAAAGTGTATAAGAGTACACACTAGTATATACTGTATAAGAGTACACACTAGTATAAAGTGTATAAGAGTACACACTAGTATATACTGTATAAAGTGTATAAGAGTACACACTAGTATATACTGTATATAGTGTATAAGAGTACACACTAGTATATACTGTATAAGAGTACACACTAGTATATACTGTATAAAGTGTATAAGAGTACACACTAGTATATACTGTATAAGAGTACACACTAGTATATACTGTATAAAGTGTATAAGAGTACACACTAGTATATACTGTATAAGAGTACACACTAGTATATACTGTATAAAGTGTATAAGAGTACACACTAGTATATACTGTATATAGTGTATAAGAGTACACACTAGTATATACTGTATAAGAGTACACACTAGTATATAGTGTATAAAGTGTATAAGAGTACACACTAGTATAAAGTGTATAAGAGTACACACTAGTATTTACTGTATATACTGTATAAACGGGTATTTGTACTGTACAAATATTTATATAAACAGTTTCCGGTCTGTGGCTGAAGCGCGGGAAACGCCATTTTGTTGCACTCGGCTACATTTATTTAGAGAATTTAAATAATTTTACTATTTAATTGATTGGTTATAAACGCGGCTCTTTGTATCTGTGACGTTTATTCCCGAGAATTGTCTTGGTTGTTAAAAACCAGTGAAAAAGACGTTAACAGTCGTTATTTAGATACAACTTTTGACTTTTGTTTTCATGTTGTCCAAAGTGAAGAGCAGAAACAGCCAAAAGCAGCGGGAGAAGCTCAGGTGAGGAGGGATTTAAACATTTTGTAGAACGGAGCTAAAGTTTGAACAAAGTAAAAACCTGGAGCTCGTTATGAGACTTTATGTGTCCCCCGGGACATTCCCAGTCCAACAAATGTGGTGTCCCTATTTTGGACCAGTTTGATCCCTGCCAACACTGAAGAGACACAAACTGTTTTTGTTTGGGTAAAATACAGAAAAGCTGCTTAAAAACGACCAAAACGCAAAGAAAACGTGACTAAAGTGACTCGTGTTGTGAACGAGCCGAGGGCAGAACCTCCATTTGGCACTCGAGTCACCTTATTATTATTATTATTATTATTATTATTACTACTACTACCACAAACTGGGGGTGTCCAGGTTCTGAAAATCTGGTCCCAAATATTAAACTTTTCCTATTTGTCCGTAACTGTTTTCATCAGGCTCACGCGGGTCATTAAAGGTCCAGAGACTAAAGATTCTGACCAAAACTCCAGAACAATTTATGTTTTTCTGAGACTTTACCCACGGATTCTTTGAAGCTAAGTTCAGGTTTAATCCTGGTTTAGTCCTATTTTAGTCCTGGTTCAGTCCTGGTTTAGTCCTGGTTCAGACCTGGTTCTGTCCTGGTTTAGTCCTGGTTCAGTCCTGGTTCAGACCTGGTTCAGTCCTGGTTCAGTCCTGGTCTAGTCCTGGTTCAGTCCTGGCTCAGTCCTGGTTCAGTCCTGGTTCAGTCCTGGTTCAGTCCTGGCTCAGTCCTGGTTCAGTCCTGGTTCAGTCCTGGTTTTGACCTGGTTTAGTCCTGGTTCAGTCCTGGTTCAGTCCTGGTTTAGTCCTGGTTTAGTCCTGGTTCAGTCCTGGTTCAGTCCTGGTTTTGACCTGGTTTAGTCCTGGTTCAGTCCTGGTTTAGTCCTGGTTTAGTCCTGGTTCAGTCCTGGTTCAGTCCTGGTTTTGACCTGGTTTAGTCCTGGTTCAGTCCTGGCTCAGTCCTGGTTCAGTCCTGGTTCAGTCCTGGTTCAGTCCTGGCTCAGTCCTGGTTCAGTCCTGGTTTAGTCCTGGTTTAGTCCTGGTTTAGTCCTGGTTCAGTCCTGGTTCAGTCCTGGTTTTGACCTGGTTTAGTCCTGGTTCAGTCCTGGTTCAGTCCTGGTTTAGTCCTGGTTTAGTCCTGGTTCAGTCCTGGTTCAGTCCTGGTTTTGACCTGGTTTAGTCCTGGTTCAGTCCTGGTTTAGTCCTGGTTTAGTCCTGGTTCAGTCCTGGTTTTGACCTGGTTTAGTCCTGGTTCAGTCCTGGTTCAGTCCTGGCTCAGTCCTGGTTCAGTCCTGGTTCAGACCTGGTTTAGTCCTGGTTCAGTCCTGGTTCAGTCCTGGCTCAGTCCTGGTTCAGTCCTGGTTCAGACCTGGTTCAGACCTGGTTTAGTCCTGGTTCAGTCCTGGTTCAGTCCTGGCTCAGTCCTGGCTCAGTCCTGGTTCAGTCCTGGTTCAGACCTGGTTCAGTCCTGGTTCAGTCCTGGTTCAGTCCTGGTTTAGTCCTGGTTTAGTCCTAGTTTAGTCCTAGTTTAGTCCTGGCTCAGTCCTGGTTTAGTCCTGGTTTAGTCCTAGTTTAGTCCTAGTTTAGTCCTGGCTCAGTCCTGGTTTAGTCCTGGTTTAGTCCTGGCTCAGTCCTGGTTCAGTCCTGGTTCAGTCCTAGTTCAGTCCTGGTTCAGTCCTGGTTTAGACCTGGTTTAGTCCTGGTTCAGTCCTGGTTTAGTCCTGGTTTAGACCTGGTTTAGTCCTGGCTCAGTCCTGGTTCAGTCCTGGTTTTGACCTGGTTTAGTCCTGGTTCAGTCCTGGTTTAGTCCTGGTTTAGTCCTGGCTCAGTCCTGGCTCAGTCCTGGTTCAGTCCTGGTTTTGACCTGGTTTAGTCCTGGTTTAGTCCTGGTTTAGTCCTGGTTCAGTCCTGGTTCAGTCCTGGTTTAGTCCTGGTTTAGTCCTGGTTCAGTCCTGGTTCAGTCCTGGTTTTGACCTGGTTTAGTCCTGGTTTAGTCCTGGTTTAGTCCTGGCTCAGTCCTGGTTTAGTCCTGGTTTAGTCCTAGTTTAGTCCTAGTTTAGTCCTGGCTCAGTCCTGGTTTAGTCCTGGTTTAGTCCTGGCTCAGTCCTGGTTCAGTCCTGGTTCAGTCCTGGTTTAGTCCTGGTTCAGTCCTGGTTCAGTCCTGGTTTAGACCTGGTTTAGTCCTGGTTCAGTCCTGGTTTAGTCCTGGTTTAGACCTGGTTTAGTCCTGGCTCAGTCCTGGTTCAGTCCTGGTTTTGACCTGGTTTAGTCCTGGTTCAGTCCTGGTTTAGTCCTGGTTTAGTCCTGGTTCAGTCCTGGTTCAGTCCTGGCTCAGTCCTGGTTCAGTCCTGGTTCAGTCCTGGTTTAGTCCTGGTTTTGACCTGGTTTAGTCCTGGTTTAGTCCTGGTTTAGTCCTGGTTCAGTCCTGGTTCAGTCCTGGCTCAGTCCTGGCTCAGTCCTGGCTCAGTCCTGGCTCAGTCCTGGTTCAGACCTGGTTCAGTCCTGGTTCAGTCCTGGTTTAGTCCTGGTTCAGTTCTGGTTCAGTTCTGGTTCAGTCCTGGTTTTGTCCTGGTTCAGTCCTGGTTCAGTCCTGGTTTAGTCCTGGTTCAGTCCTGGTTCAGTCCTGGTTTAGTCCTGGTTTAGTCCTAGTTTAGTCCTGGCTCAGTCCTGGTTTAGTCCTGGTTTAGTCCTAGTTTAGTCCTGGCTCAGTCCTGGTTTAGTCCTGGCTCAGTCCTGGTTCAGTCCTGGTTTAGTCCTGGCTCAGTCCTGGTTCAGTCCTGGTTCAGTCCTGGTTCAGTCCTGGTTCAGTCCTGGTTTAGACCTGGTTTAGTCCTGGTTCAGTCCTGGTTCAGTCCTGGTTTAGTCCTGGTTTAGTCCTGGCTCAGTCCTGGTTCAGTCCTGGTTTAGTCCTGGTTTAGTCCTGGCTCAGTCCTGGCTCAGTCCTGGTTCAGTCCTGGTTCAGTCCTGGTTTAGTCCTGGTTTAGTCCTGGCTCAGTCCTGGTTCAGTCCTGGTTCAGTCCTGGTTTAGACCTGGTTTAGTCCTGGTTCAGTCCTGGCTCAGTCCTGGTTTAGTCCTGGCTCAGTCCTGGTTCAGTCCTGGTTCAGTCCTGGTTCAGTCCTGGTTTTGACCTGGTTTAGTCCTGGTTTAGTCCTGGTTCAGTCCTGGTTTAGTCCTGGTTTAGTCCTGGCTCAGTCCTGGTTCAGTCCTGGTTTAGTCCTGGTTCAGTCCTGGTTCAGTCCTGGTTTAGTCCTGGTTTTGACCTGGTTTAGTCCTGGTTTAGTCCTGGTTCAGTCCTGGTTCAGTCCTGGTTTAGTCCTATTTTAGTCCTGGTTCAGTCCTGGTTCAGTCCTGGTTCAGACCTGGTTCAGTCCTGGTTCAGTCCTGGTCTAGTCCTGGTTCAGTCCTGGCTCAGTCCTGGTTCAGTCCTGGTTCAGTCCTGGTTCAGTCCTGGCTCAGTCCTGGTTCAGTCCTGGTTCAGTCCTGGTTCAGTCCTGGTTTTGACCTGGTTTAGTCCTGGTTCAGTCCTGGTTCAGTCCTGGTTTTGACCTGGTTTAGTCCTGGTTCAGTCCTGGTTTAGTCCTGGTTTAGTCCTGGTTCAGTCCTGGTTCAGTCCTGGTTTTGACCTGGTTTAGTCCTGGTTCAGTCCTGGCTCAGTCCTGGTTCAGTCCTGGTTCAGTCCTGGTTCAGTCCTGGCTCAGTCCTGGTTCAGTCCTGGTTCAGACCTGGTTTAGTCCTGGTTCAGTCCTGGTTCAGTCCTGGCTCAGTCCTGGTTCAGTCCTGGTTCAGACCTGGTTCAGACCTGGTTTAGTCCTGGTTCAGTCCTGGTTCAGTCCTGGCTCAGTCCTGGCTCAGTCCTGGTTCAGTCCTGGTTCAGACCTGGTTCAGTCCTGGTTCAGTCCTGGTTCAGTCCTGGTTCAGTCCTGGTTTAGTCCTGGTTTAGTCCTAGTTTAGTCCTAGTTTAGTCCTGGCTCAGTCCTGGTTTAGTCCTGGTTTAGTCCTAGTTTAGTCCTAGTTTAGTCCTGGCTCAGTCCTGGTTTAGTCCTGGTTTAGTCCTGGCTCAGTCCTGGTTCAGTCCTGGTTCAGTCCTAGTTCAGTCCTGGTTTAGACCTGGTTTAGTCCTGGTTCAGTCCTGGTTTAGTCCTGGTTTAGACCTGGTTTAGTCCTGGCTCAGTCCTGGTTCAGTCCTGGTTTTGACCTGGTTTAGTCCTGGTTCAGTCCTGGTTTAGTCCTGGTTTAGTCCTGGCTCAGTCCTGGCTCAGTCCTGGTTCAGTCCTGGTTTTGACCTGGTTTAGTCCTGGTTTAGTCCTGGTTTAGTCCTGGTTCAGTCCTGGTTCAGTCCTGGTTTAGTCCTGGTTTAGTCCTGGTTCAGTCCTGGTTCAGTCCTGGTTTTGACCTGGTTTAGTCCTGGTTTAGTCCTGGTTTAGTCCTGGCTCAGTCCTGGTTTAGTCCTGGTTTAGTCCTAGTTTAGTCCTAGTTTAGTCCTGGCTCAGTCCTGGTTTAGTCCTGGTTTAGTCCTGGCTCAGTCCTGGTTCAGTCCTGGTTCAGTCCTGGTTTAGTCCTGGTTCAGTCCTGGTTCAGTCCTGGTTTAGACCTGGTTTAGTCCTGGTTCAGTCCTGGTTTAGTCCTGGTTTAGACCTGGTTTAGTCCTGGCTCAGTCCTGGTTCAGTCCTGGTTTTGACCTGGTTTAGTCCTGGTTCAGTCCTGGTTTAGTCCTGGTTTAGTCCTGGTTCAGTCCTGGTTCAGTCCTGGCTCAGTCCTGGTTCAGTCCTGGTTCAGTCCTGGTTTAGTCCTGGTTTTGACCTGGTTTAGTCCTGG
>JAVJIX010000175.1:1385000-1392500 GCA_036785185.1 Paratrypauchen microcephalus | reverse complement strand
GCTACTCAACTTAGGAAAAATTCACATTACGAAACCACTTCTGGAACGAATTAATTTTGTAAGGTGAGGTACCACCTAGACCTGGTTTGGGTATTGATAATCATTATTAATGACAGTTTTCTGGTGTTTGCTCCAGGTGTCGGGGAACAGGGGGGTGGCCCAGAAGGAGCTCCTGAAACAGGCTCGGGCGCTCCGGGAGGACCGCAGAGCCGCCCTGGACCTCCGGCACCGACACCTCCTCTCCTGCCTGAGGGAGAGCACCGACCTGGGGGAGCGGGAGGCGGAGGACGCCCTGGTGTCCGACAGCAAGGTACAGCGGCAGAGTGGTTAGCACTACTCCTCACGCTTCTGCTGAAGGAGTGAGAATAACCACGAGCAACGTTTATCCAACATTTATCCGTTTATCCAACGTTTATCCAACATTTATCCGTTTATCCAATGTTTATCCAACATTTTTCCAACATTTATCCAACGTTTATCCAACGTTTATCCAACGTTCATCCAACGTTCATCCAACATTCATCCAGCATTTATCCAACATTTATCCAACATTTTTCCAACATTTATCCGTTTATCCAATGTTTATCCAACATTTATCCAACGTTTATCCAACATTTATCCAACGTTTATCCAACATTTATCCAACGTTTATCCAACGTTTATCCAACGTTCATCCAACATTTATCCAACGTTTATCCAACATTTATCCAACATTTATCCAACATTCAACATTTATGCCATTTTGTCAATCTGCCCCGTTTTCAGTTCCACTGTGCCACGCCCACTGTGCCACGCCCACTGTGCCACACCCACTGTGCCACGCCCACTGTGTCACGCCCACTGTGCCACACCCACTGTGCCACGCCCACTGGGTCACGCTCACTGGGACACGCCCACTGTGGCGTCTCTTCTCCAGTTCGATGTTCTTCATGGTGACACTTGTGTCGTCGTTTTGGTCCAAATGTAAAAAAAAACCTCTGCTCTAGTGTGAGGGGCCCACAGCCTGGTTTAGTCTTGGTTTAAACCTGGTTTAGTCCTGGTTTAGACCTGGTTTAGACCTGGTTTAGTCCTGGTTTAGACCTGGTTCAGTCCTGGTTCAGTCCTGGTTTAGTCCTGGTTTAGTTCTATTTTAAACCTGGTTTAGACCTGGTTCAGTCCTGGTTTAGTTCTGGTTTAGTTCTGGTTTAGACCTGGTTTAGTCGTGGTTTAGACCTGGTTTGGGCTCTGTGTGAAGCTGAGGCTGGAGTTTTGGCCTCAGGTTTTGCTCAGGAACATCAGATCCGGTGTCGGTTAGTTCTGCGGTCGGAGGACGGTGTGACTGAAAGCGTCTGTGCTCTTTGTAAAGTTTTGTTTGGTTGTTTTTTCCAGTTCTCATTGATCGAGGAGTTCTTCGCTGCGAATGGCTCCAAGCGACTCATGTTCTTCTACCAGAACGCCACACTGGTAACACCCGTGCGCCACACCAGAACACCACACTGGTAACACCCGTGCACCACACCGGTAACACCCGTGCGCCACACCAGAACGCCACACTGGTAACACCCGTGCACCACACCAGTAACACCCGTGCACCACACCAGTAACACCCGTGCACCACACCAGAACGCCACACTGGTAACACCCGTGCACCACACCAGTAACACCCGTGCGCCACACCAGAACACCACACTGGTAACACCCGTGCACCACACCGGTAACACCCGTGCGCCACACCAGAACGCCACACTGGTAACACCCGTGCACCACACCGGTAACACCCGTGCACCACACCAGAACACCACACTGGTAACACCCGTGCGCCACACCAGAACACCACACTGGTAACACCCGTGCGCCACACTCAGGATGTGATGTTATTGTCTGTTTGTCCCGTTTTCACTTCACAAACCAACTGACCAAACTAAAGTAACGTGGAGCGTTTGGACCAATCAGAGCGCGGCGTGGAGCGTTTGGACCAATCAGAGCGCGGCGTGGAGCGTTTGGACCAATCAGAGCACTAGAGCGGGGACGACAGAGGGGGCGGGGTTTATGACGTTTGTTTTGTGTTTCTCTCTGACCCCAGAGCCCGACGGCGTCTTCAGCCGCAACACAGAAGAAACTTTTCATCACAACCGGAACTGAAGAGGTGAACTAAACCAGGACTGAACCAGGACTAAACCAGGACTGAACCAGGACTAAACCAGGACTGAACCAGGACTAAACCAGGACTGAACCAGGTCTAAACCAAAACTAAACCAGGACTAAACCAAAACTAAACCAGGACTGAACCGAGACTGAACCGGGACTGAACTGGGACTAAACCAGGTCTAAACCAGGTCTGAACCGGGATTTAACCGGGACTAAACCGGGACTAAACCAGGACTAAACCAGGACTAAACCAGGACTAAACCAGGTCTAAACCAGGACTAAACCAGGACTAAACCAGGACTGAACCAGGTCTAAACCAAAACTAAACCAGGACTAAACCAAAACTAAACCAGGACTGAACCGAGACTGAACCGGGACTGAACCAGGACTAAACCAGGACTGAACCAGGACTAAACCGAGACTGAACCGGGACTGAACCAGGACTAAACCAGGACTGAACCAGGACTGAACCAGGACTAAACCAGGACTGAACCAGGACTAAACCAAAACTAAACCAGGACTAAACCAAAACTAAACCAGGACTGAACCGAGACTGAACCGGGACTGAACTGGGACTAAACCAGGTCTAAACCAGGTCTGAACCGGGACTTAACCGGGACTAAACCGGGACTAAACCAGGACTAAACCAGGACTAAACCAGGTCTAAACCAGGACTAAACCAGGACTAAACCAGGACTAAACCAGGACTAAACCAGGACTAAACCAGGACTAAGGATCATTCAGTGTGTCTCTTTTCTCCTGTAGCCGCTCTTGGGCCTGTGTCTGTTTTTCATCAGGACCAGTGAGAAAAACGTCACCCCGTCCAACGTCTACGAGGTCAGACTCTGTCCTCTGTCCTCCTCTGTCCTCCTCTGTTCTCCTCTGTTCTCCTCTGTCCTCCTCTGTCCTCTGTCCTCCTCTGTTCTCCTCTGTCCTCCTCTGTCCTCCTCTGTCCTCTGTCCTCCTCTGTCCTCTGTCCTCCTCTGTTCTCCTCTGTCCTCCTCTGTTCTCCTCTGTTCTCCTCTGTCCTCTGTCCTCCTCTGTTCTCCTCTGTCCTCTGTCCTCCTCTGTCCTCCTCTGTCCTCCTCTGTTCTCCTCTGTCCTCCTCTGTCCTCTGTCCTCCTCTGTTCTCCTCTGTCCTCCTCTGTTCTCCTCTGTCCTCCTCTGTCCTCCTCTGTTCTCCTCTGTCCTCCTCTGTCCTCTGTCCTCCTCTGTCCTCTGTCCTCCTCTGTTCTCCTCTGTCCTCTTCTGTTCTCCTCTGTCCTCTTCTGTTCTCCTCTGTTCTCCTCTGTCCTCCTCTGTCCTCTGTCCTCCTCTGTTCTCCTCTGTCCTCCTCTGTCCTCTGTCCTCCTCTGTTCTCCTCTGTCCTCCTCTGTCCTCCTCTGTCCTCTGTCCTCCTCTGTCCTCTGTCTTCCTCTGTTCTCCTCTGTCCTCCTCTGTTCTCCTCTGTCCTCTTCTGTTCTCCTCTGTTCTCCTCTGTCCTCCTCTGTCCTCTGTCCTCCTCTGTTCTCCTCTGTTCTCCTCTGTCCTCCTCTGTCCTCTGTCCTCCTCTGTTCTCCTCTGTCCTCCTCTGTCCTCTGTCCTCCTCTGTTCTCCTCTGTCCTCCTCTGTCCTCCTCTGTTCTCCTCTGTCCTCCTCTGTCCTCTGTCCTCCTCTGTCCTCCTCTGTCCTCCTCTGTCCTCTGTCCTCCTCTGTCCTCTGTCCTCCTCTGTTCTCCTCTGTTCTCCTCTGTCCTCCTCTGTCCTCTGTCCTCCTCTGTCCTCCTCTGTCCTCTGTCCTCCTCTGTCCTCCTCTGTCCTCTGTTCTCCTCTGTCCTCCTCTGTCCTCTGTCCTCCTCTGTCCTCCTCTGTCCTCTGTCCTCCTCTGTCCTCTTCTGTTCTCCTCTGTCCTCCTCTGTCCTCCTCTGTCCTCCTCTGTCCTCCTGTGACAGTGTCCTCTTGTCCTCTTGTGTTTCAGGAAGTGTCCTTTGGGACGTTGGACAGTTCTGGTGGATCTTTACTTCAGAGTTTACAGATTCTGTTCTCACACGTCCTGGTCCCAGCGCTCCGGTCCCAGGAGGTGAGTCTGAACTGGGTCTGAACTGGGTCTGGACCAGGTCTGGACCATTGTATTGATCACCATTATATATATATATATATATATATACTCAACAAAAATATAAATGCAACACTTTTGTTTTTGCTCCCATTTTTCATGAGATGGACTCATGAGATGGGCAGTCTAAGGTGCACCTGTGAGGTGGGATGGATTATCTCAGCGAAGCACAAGTGCTCACTATCACACATTTAGACAGATTTGTGAACAATGTTTGAGAGAAATGGTAATATTGTGTATCTGGAATGAATTTTAGATCTTTAAGTCCATCTCATGAAAAATGGGAGCAAAAACAAAAGTGTTGTGTTTATATTTTTGTTGAGTGTAGGTATATACCATTGTATTTACAATCTGGACCAGATTGTATTTATAAATGGATCTTTTTCTTGTGATTGTGATTGAGTTTCCGTGTGTTCAGTCTTGGGGTCCCAGATTGATTGATTGATTGGTTGATTGATTGATTGTCCGTGTGTTCAGTCTTGGGGTCCCAGATTGATTGATTGATTGGTTGATTGATTGATTGTCCGTGTGTTCAGTCTTGGGGCTGCGTGCAGGAGCCCTCGTCCTCCCCCGTCGTTCAGGACTTCCTGTCCTCTTTGGACCACTTCCTGTTCAGTCTGGACTCAGTGAGACTGAACCTGGAGCAGACGTTTCACCTGCAGGACATGGAGCTGCCCGAGGCCCTAGAACATCTGACCACCCCCGCGGACTGGACCAGAGCCGGTACTGAGACCAGGACCCGACCGGGACCGGACCACCCTGATCACGCCCCTTCCGCTTTTCTGTGTTTCAGCCAATAGCAGCGAGGTGGTGGCACGTCTGGAGGGCGTGCTCTCCATCTGGACCAATCAGATCCAGCAGGTTTTGATTGACAGCGAACAACTGAGACGAGAGCCGGACGACGCCGGTCCCGCCTCCGAGCTGGAGCACTGGAAGAGACGCATGATCACCTTTAACAGGTCCAGACCGGGACTAAACCAGGTCCCAGACCAGGACTAAACCAGGACTAAACCAGGACTGAACCAGTACTGAACCAGGTCCCAGACCAGGACTAAACCAGGACTAAACCAGGACTGAACCAGTACTGAACCAGGTCCCAGACCAGGACTAAACCAGGACTAAACCAGGACTAAACCAGGACTGAACCAGGTCCCAGCCCAGGACTAAACCAGGACTAAACCAGGACTGAACCAGTACTGAACCAGGTCCCAGACCAGGACTAAACCAGGACTAAACCAGGACTAAACCAGGTCCCAGACCAGGACTAAACCAGGACTAAACCAGGACTGAACCAGTACTGAACCAGGTCCCAGACCAGGACTAAACCAGGACTAAACCAGGACTAAACCAGGACTGAACCAGGTCCCAGCCCAGGACTAAACCAGGACTAAACCAGGACTGAACCAGTACTGAACCAGGTCCCAGACCAGGACTAAACCAGGACTAAACCAGGACTAAACCAGGTCCCAGACCAGGACTAAACCAGGACTAAACCAGGACTGAACCAGTACTGAACCAGGTCCCAGACCAGGACTAAACCAGGACTAAACCAGGTCCCAGACCAGGACTAAACCAGGTCCCAGACCAGGACTAAACCAGGACTAAACCAGGACTAAACCAGGACTGAACCAGTACTGAACCAGGTCCCAGACCAGGACTAAACCAGGACTAAACCAGGACTAAACCAGGTCCCAGACCAGGACTAAACCAGGACTGAACCAGTACTGAACCAGGTCCCAGACCAGGACTAAACCAGAACTAAACCAGGACTAAACCAGGACTGAACCAGGACTGAACCAGTACTGAACCAGGTCCCAGACCAGGACTAAACCAGGACTAAACCAGGACTGAACCAGGTCCCAGACCAGGACAAAACCAGGACTAAACCAGGACTGAACCAGTACTGAACCAGGTCCCAGACCAGGACTAAACCAGGACTGAACCAGGTCCCAGACCAGGACTGAACCAGGTCCCAGACCAGGACTGAACCAGGACTAAACCAGGACTAAACCAGGACTAAATCAGGACTGAACCAGGTCCCAGCCCAGGACTGAACCAGGACTAAACCAGGACTAAACCAGGACTAAACCAGGTCCCAGACCAGGACTAAACCAGGACTGAACCAGTACTGAACCAGGTCCCAGACCAGGACTAAACCAGAACTAAACCAGGACTAAACCAGGACTGAACCAGGACTGAACCAGTACTGAACCAGGTCCCAGACCAGGACTAAACCAGGACTAAACCAGGACTGAACCAGGTCCCAGACCAGGACAAAACCAGGACTAAACCAGGACTGAACCAGTACTGAACCAGGTCCCAGACCAGGACTAAACCAGGACTGAACCAGGTCCCAGACCAGGACTGAACCAGGACTAAACCAGGACTAAACCAGGTCCCAGCCCAGGACTAAACCAGGACTAAACCAGGACTGAACCAGTACTGAACCAGGTCCCAGACCAGGACTAAACCAGGACTAAACCAGGACTAAACCAGGTCCCAGACCAGGACTAAACCAGGACTAAACCAGGACTAAACCAGGACTAAACCAGGTCCCAGACCAGGACTAAACCAGGACTGAACCAGTACTGAACCAGGTCCCAGACCAGGACTAAACCAGAACTAAACCAGGACTAAACCAGGACTGAACCAGGACTGAACCAGTACTGAACCAGGTCCCAGACCAGGACTAAACCAGGACTAAACCAGGACTGAACCAGGTCCCAGACCAGGACAAAACCAGGACTAAACCAGGACTGAACCAGTACTGAACCAGGTCCCAGACCAGGACTAAACCAGGACTGAACCAGGTCCCAGACCAGGACTGAACCAGGTCCCAGACCAGGACTGAACCAGGACTAAACCAGGACTAAACCAGGACTTAATCAGGACTGAACCAGGTCCCAGCCCAGGACTGAACCAGGACTAAACCAGGACTAAACCAGGTCCCAGACCAGGACTAAACCAGGACTAAACCAGGTCCCAGACCAGGACTAAACCAGGACTAAACCAGGACTAAACCAGGACTGAACCAGGACTAAACCAGGACTAAACCAGGTCCCAGCCCAGGACTGAACCAGGACTAAACCAGGACTAAACCAGGTCCCAGACCAGGACTAAACCAGGACTAAACCAGTACTGAACCAGGACTGGACCAGGACTAAACCGGGACTAAACCAGGTCCCAGACCAGGACTAAACCGGGATTAAACCAGGACTAAACCAGGACTAAACCGGGACTAAACCAGGTCCCAGCCCAGGACTAAACCAGGACTAAACC
>JAVJIX010000175.1:1282500-1380000 GCA_036785185.1 Paratrypauchen microcephalus | reverse complement strand
CCCGTACTCCCAGAGCTCTCTCCACAGGACCCCACGAGGGACACGGTCGATCTTCTCCAGATCCACAAAGCACATGTGGACTGGTCGGGCAAACTCCCATGAACCCTCGAGCACCCGATGGAGAGTATAGAGCTGGTCCAGTGTTCCCCGGCTGGGACCAAAACCACACTGCTCCTCCTGAATCCGAGGTTCGACTATCGGTCGGATTCTCCTCTCCAGCACCCTGGAATAGACCTTACCAGGAAGGCTGAGGAGTGTGATTCCTATTCCAGAAATGTTGGACTGATAAACACGTTTTTTACTTTTTAATAGTAGAAAAAACAGTAACTTTATTACCGTATCGTCTGTGGAGAATAAATATTGTTGATTAGTTCATATTTGGAAATGGGCTGTAGAGACATTTTCAGTTATTATTTGCTTCAAAGACTAAAATCAGGGCAGTTTATAGATGTGAGTCACACGAGAAACACAGATGATGTTTGTGATTCTTACAATTTACTTTTAATGGGAAAAATGAGCAGAAAATGTAGTTGCAGAAGCTCGTTGTGGTGTTCCGCTCGTGGTGGGAGTGTTTCTGACTGATTCTCCGTCTGCAGTGAGCACTTCATCTTTGGGAAGTTCGACGCGTTCTGCCGTCGTCTGGAGAAGATCTCAGAGATGGCGTCGACACTGGAAAATCTGTCGGCCCTCGAACGCATCAAGGTCAAAGATCAAAGATCACATTCGTCATGTTTCCGTGTCTTTGTCTCATCTCACGTTTGACTTCCAGGTCGAGGGGGTCCAGAAGATCTACTCCAACTATCAAACTATTGTGACCACCACCAAGTCCAAAACCTACGACGTCCTGGACCATCGGAAACTCGAGGTCAGTCCAAATGTCCAACCAGGACTGAACCAAGACTGAACCAGGACTGAACCAAGACTGAACCAGGACTAAACCAGGACTAAACCAAGACTGAACCAGGACTGAACCAGGACTGAACCAGGACTGAACCAAGACTGAACCATGACTGAACCAAGACTGAACCAGGACTGAACCAGGACTGAACCAAGACTGAACCAAGACTGAACCAGGACTGAACCAAGACTGAACCAGGACTAAACCAAGACTGAACCAGGACTGAACCAGGACTGAACCAAGACTGAACCAAGACTGAACCAGGACTGAACCAAGACTGAACCAGGACTAAACCAAGACTGAACCAGGACTGAACCAGGACTGAACCAGGACTGAACCAAGACTGAACCAGGACTGAACCAGGACTGAACCAAGACTGAACCAGGACTGAACCAGGACTGAACCAAGACTGAACCAGGACTGAACCAGGACTAAACCAAGACTGAACCAAGACTGAACCAGGACTGAACCAGGACTGAACCAAGACTGAACCAGGACTGAACCAGGACTGAACCAGGACTGAACCAAGACTGAACCAAGACTGAACCAGGACTGAACCAGGACTGAACCAGGACTGAACCAGGACTGAACCAAGACTGAACCAGGACTGAACCAGGACTGAACCAGGACTGAACCAGGACTGAACCAAGACTGAACCAGGACTGAACCAGGACTGAACCAAGACTGAACCAGGACTGAACCAAGACTGAACCAGGACTGAACCAGGACTGAACCAGGACTGAACCAGGACTGAACCAGGACTGAACCAGGACTGAACCAAGACTAAACCAAGACTGAACCAGGACTGAACCAGGACTGAACCAGGACTGAACCAGGACTGAACCAGGACTGAACCAAGACTGAACCAAGACTGAACCAAGACTGAACCAGGACTGAACCAGGACTGAACCAGGACTGAACCAAGACTGAACCAAGACTGAACCAGGACTGAACCAAGACTGAACCAGGACTAAACCAAGACTGAACCAGGACTGAACCAGGACTGAACCAGGACTGAACCAAGACTGAACCAAGACTGAACCAGGACTGAACCAGGACTGAACCAGGACTGAACCAGGACTGAACCAGGACTGAACCAACACTGAACCAGGACTGAACCAGGACTGAACCAGGACTGAACCAAGACTGAACCAAGACTGAACCAGGACTGAACCAAGACTGAACCAGGACTGAACCAAGACTGAACCAAGACTGAACCAAGACTGAACCAGGACTGAACCAGGACTGAACCAGGACTGAACCAGGACTAAACCAGGACTAAACCAGGACTAAACCAGGACTAAACCAGGTCTGAACCAGGACTGAACCAGGACTGAACCAGGACTAAACCAGGACTAAACCAGGACTAAACCAGGTCTGGACCAGGTCTGGACCAGGTCTGAACCAGGTCTGAACCAGGACTAAACCACGACTGAACCAGGACTGAACCAGGACTAAACCAGGACTAAACCAGGACTAAGCCAGGATTAAGCCAGGACTGAACCAGGACTAAACCAGGACTGAACCAGGACTAAACCAGGACTGAACCAGGACTAAACCAGGACTAAATCACTATTTGCCACTAACTGCTGGCCTCGATGAGCTTCATTTGCAGCTCAGGTTTTTCTTTCAGTTCGACATCGACTACTCGGATTTCCAGTCCCAGATCCAGGCCTTGGTCCGGTCTCTGGAGTCTCTGCTGGACTTCTGGCTTCAACAGGCTCTGTCTGTGAGTAACTGCCCCACTGCTCTGTGTAACTGCCCCATTGCTCCGTTTCATCTGAACCTCAAGGTGACTACGTTTGGCCTAAGTCAGGTTCTAATGACAAGTGAACAAGGTCCAAACCAGGTCCAAACCAGGTCTAAACCTGGTCTACACCAGGTCTACACCAGGTCTACACCAGGTCTACACCAGGTCTAAACCCGGTCTAACCCCGGCCTCTGTCCCTCAGGTGGGGCAGTTGTTGGGGGTCCTCTCTGAGTTCCAGTCCATCTGTGGTTTGGAGCTGAGGCCGTTTTACCTCCAGGTTCTTCAGAAATACCACCAAGAACTGGAGCAGATCAAGAAGACCTACCAGAACCAGAGAGAGGACCCTCCTCTGGGACGCAACCTGCCCCCGGTAAACTATTCCCCACAACCTGCCCCCGGTAATCTGCCCCCTCACAACCTGCCCCCGGTAAAACTACCCCCTCACAACCTGCCCCCGGTAATCTACCCCCTCACAACCTGCCCCCGGTAATCTACCCCCTCACAACCTGCCCCCGGTAATCTGCCCCCTCACAACCTGCCCCCGGTAAAACTACCCCCTCACAACCTGCCCCCGGTAATCTACCCCCTCACAACCTGCCCCCGGTAATCTGCCCCCTCACAACCTGCCCCAGGTAATCTGCCCCCTCACAACCTGCCCCCGGTAATCTGCCCCCTCACAACCTGCCCCCGGTAAAACTACCCCCTCACAACCTGCCCCCGGTAATCTGCCCCCTCACAACCTGCCCCCGGTAATCTGCCCCCTCACAACCTGCCCCCGCACAACCTGCCCCCGGTAATCTGCCCCCTCACAACCTGCCCCCGGTAAAACTACCCCCTCACAACCTGCCCCCAGGTAATCTGCCCCCTCACAACCTGCCCCCGGTAAAACTACCCCCTCACAACCTGCCCCCGGTAATCTACCCCCTCACAACCTGCCCCCTCACAACCTGCCCCTGGTAATCTGCCCCCGGTAATCTGCCCCCTCACAACCTGCCCCCAGTAATCTGCCCCCTCACAACCTGCCCCTGGTAATCTGCCCCCTCACAACCTGCCCCCGGTAATCTACCCCCTCACAACCTGCCCCCGGTAATCTGCCCCCTCACAACCTGCCCCCGGTAATCTACCCCCTCACAACCTGCCCCTGGTAATCTGCCCCCGGTAATCTGCCCCCTCACAACCTGCCCCCAGTAATCTGCCCCCTCACAACCTGCCCCCGGTAAAACTACCCCCTCACAACCTGCCCCTGGTAATCTGCCCCCGGTAATCTGCCCCCTCACAACCTGCCCCCGGTAATCTGCCCCCTCACAATCTGCCCCCTCGCAACCTGCCCCCGGTAAAACTACCCCCTCACAACCTGCCCCCGGTAATCTACCCCCTCACAACCTGCCCCTGGTAATCTGCCCCCGGTAATCTGCCCCCTCACAACCTGCCCCCGGTAATCTGCCCCCTCACAACCTGCCCCCGGTAAACTACCTCCTCACAGAGGGAGGAGGAGGTATCAGAGGGAGGAGGTGGTATCAGAGGGAGGAGGTGGTACCAGAGGGAGGAGGAGGAGGTACCAGAGGGAGGAGGAGGAGGTACCAGAGGGAGGAGGAGAAGGTACCAGAGGGAGGAGGAGATACCAGAGGGAGGAGGTGGTACCAGAGGGAGGAGGTACCAGAGGGAGGAGGAGGAGGTACCAGAGGGAGGAGGAGGTGGTACCAGAGGGAGGAGGAGAAGGTACCAGAGGGAGGAGGAGATACCAGAGGGAGGAGGAGGTGGTATCAGAGGGAGGAGGTACCAGAGGGAGGAGGTACCAGAGGGAGGAGGTGGTACCAAAGGGAGGAGGAGAAGGTACCAGAGGGCAGGAGGAGAAGGTACCAGGGGGAGGAGAAGGTACCAGAGGGAGGAGGAGAAGGTACCAGAGGGCAGGAGGAGAAGGTACCAGAGGGAGGAGGAGAAGGTACCAGAGGGAGGAGGAGGAGAAGGTACCAGAGGGAGGAGGAGAAGGTACCAGAGGGAGGAGAAGGTACCAGAGGGAGGAGAAGGTACCAGAGGGAGGAGGAGGTACCAGAGGGAGGAGGAGAAGGTACCAGAGGGAGGAGGAGGTACCAGAGTGAAGAGGAGGAGGAGGTGACGTTGTGTCCTCCTGCAGGTGGCCGGGAGGGTCCTCTGGTCTCGGCAGCTCTTCTCTAAACTTGAGGCTCCTATGAAGGTCCTGAAACCCAGACTGGACTTCCTCAAGGTCTGTTTGATTTATCCTGACAGAAAGACTGTCCTCCTTTAGTCCTGTTTTAGTCCTGCTTTAGTCCTGCTTTAGTCCTGTTTTAGTCCTGCTTTAGTCCTGCTTTAGTCCTGTTTTAGTCCTGCTTTAGACCTGCTTTAGACCTGCTTTAGACCTGCTTTAGACCTGCTTTAGTCCTGCTTTAGTCCTGCTTTAGTCCTGCTTTACTCCTGCTTTAGTCCTGCTTTAGTCCTGCTTTAGTCCTGCTTTAGTCCTGCTTTAGTCCTGCTTTAGTCCTGCTTTAGACCTGCTTTAGACCTGCTTTAGACCTGCTTTAGTCCTGCTTTAGTCCTGCTTTAGTCCTGCTTTAGACCTGCTTTAGACCTGCTTTAGACCTGCTTTAGACCTGCTTTAGTCCTGCTTTAGTCCTGCTTTAGTCCTGTTTTAGTCCTGCTTTAGTCCTGCTTTAGTCCTGCTTTAGTCCTGCTTTAGTCCTGCTTTAGTCCTGTTTTAGTCCTGCTTTAGTCCTGCTTTACTCCTGCTTTAGTCCTGTTTTAGTCCTGCTTTAGTCCTGCTTTAGTCCTTGTTTAGTCCTGCTTTAGTCCTGCTTTAGTCTTGCTTTAGTCCCGCTTTAGTCCTGTTTTAGTCCTGTTTTAGTCCTGCTTTAGTCCTGGTTTAGTCCTGCTTTAGTCCTGCTTTAGTCCTGCTTTAGTCCTGCTTTAGTCCTGCTTTAGTCCTGCTTTAGTCCTGTTTTAGTCCTGCTTTAGTCCTGTTTTAGTCCTGCTTTAGTCCTTGTTTAGTTCTGCTTTAGTCCTGTTTTAGTCCTGCTTTAGTCCTTGTTTAGTTCTGGTTTAGTCCTGGTATAGTCCTGGTTTAGTCCTGGGTTAGTCCAGTTTTGTTGTTGCAGAGTCCGGAGCTGGCTCGTGTGGTGCGGGTTTATAACAGAACGGCCGCGGTTCTGATCCAGTACGAGCTCCTGCACCTGCAGCACTGGAGTCAGGCAGCAGAGGGCGCTCACCTCCTGCTCACAGACACACTCCTGCGACGACTGCAGGACCAGGTCTGGACTAACACCTCACCCACAACTAACCCAGGACTAACCCACAACTAACCCAGGACTAACTCACAACTAACCCAGGACTAACCCACAACTAACCCACAACTAAACCACAACTAACCCAGGACTAACCCATGACTAACCCACAACTAAACCACAACTAACCCACAACTAACCCAGGACTAACTCACGACTAACCCACAACTAACTCACGACTAACCCACAACTAATCCAGGACTAACCCAGGACTAACTCACGACTAACCCACAACTAACTCACGACTAACCCACAACTAACCCAGGACTAACTCACGACTAACCCACAACTAACCCAGGACTAACCCACAACTAACCCACAACTAACCCAGCACTAACCCACAACTAAACCACAACTAACCCAGGACTAACCCACAACTAACCCAGGACTAACCCACAACTAAACCACAACTAACCCAGGACTAACCCAGGACTAACCCAGGACTAACTCACGACTAACCCACAACTAACTCACGACTAACCCACAACTAACCCAGGACTAACTCACGACTAACCCACAACTAACCCAGGACTAACCCACAACTAACCCACAACTAACCCAGCACTAACCCACAACTAAACCACAACTAACCCACAACTAACCCACAACTAACCCAGGACTAACCCACAACTAAACCACAACTAACCCAGGACTAACCCACAACTAACCCAGGACTAACTCACGACTAACCCACAACTAACCCACAACTAACTCACGACTAACCCAGGACTAACTCACGACTAACCCAGGACTAACCCACAACTAACCCACAACTAACCCAGGACTAACCCACAACTAATCCAGGACTAACTCACGACTAACCCAGGACTAACCCACAACTAACCCAGGACTAACCCACAACTAAACCACAACTAACCCACAACTAACCCAGGACTAACTCACGACTAACCCACAACTAACTCACGACTAACCCAGGACTAACCCACAACTAACCCACAACTAAACCAAGACTAACCCACAACTAACCCACAACTAACTCACAACTAACCCAGGACTGACCCACAACTAACCCAGGACTAACTCACGACTAACCCAGGACTAACCCACAACTAACCCAGGACTAACTCACGACTAACCCAGGACTAACCCACAACTAACCCATGACTAACCCACAACTAACCCAGGTCTAACTCACGACTACCCCAGGACTAACCCACAACTAACCCAGGACTAACCCACAACTAACCCAGGACTAACTCACGACTAACCCAGGACTAACTCACAACTAACCCACAACTAACTCACGACTAACCCACAACTAACTCACGACTAACCCAGGACTAACCCACAACTAACCCAAGACTAACCCAGGACTAACCCACAACTAACCCACAACTAACCCAGGACTAACCCACAACTAACCCAGGACTAACTCACGACTAACCCAGGACTAACCCACAACTAACCCAGGACTAACCCACAACTAACCCAGGACTAACTCACGACTAACCCAGGACTAACCCACAACTAACTCACGACTAACCCACAACTAACTCACGACTAACCCAGGACTAACCCACAACTAACCCACGACTAACCCAGGACTAACCCACAACTAACCCACGACTAAACCAAGACTAACCCAGGACTAACCCACAACTAACCCAGGACTAACCCACAACTAACCCAGGACTGTCTGTGGTCTAACCCTGGTTCTGTCCCCGGTCTGTCCCTGGTTCTGTCCCTGGTTCTGTCCCAGTCTCTTGAGGTGAGCCTGCCCCCTGGTGTCCTGGAGGTTCTGGAGGAAGCTCGATGGATGAAGAAGATGAAGGTGGAGGTGCCCAGATCTGTGGAGAAGATGATCCTGAGAGAGCCGGAGATCCGAGTTCTGCACAGCAGGTCCAGGCCCGCGGGCCAGACCCGGCCCTCCAACACCTTTAATCTGGCCCTCGGCTCATTTTCTATTCAAATATTTTAATTACATCTTCATTTTCTATTCAAATATTTTAATTACATCTTCATTTTCTATTCAAATATTTTAATTACATCTTCAAATATTTTAATTACATCTTCATTTTCTATTCAAATATTTTAATTACATCTTCATTTTCTATTCAAATATTTTAATTACATCTTCAAATATTTTAATTACATCTTCATTTTCTATTCAAATATTTTAATTACATCTTCATTTTCTATTCAAATATTTTAATTACATCTTCAAATATTTTAATTACATCTTCATTTTCTATTCAAATATTGGTAATTTTCTGTGCAGTTTAGCATAGCAGCGTCTCCAGCGCCTCTGTGCGTGGCCCCTCCCACCAGCGCCTCTGTGCGTGGCCCCTCCCACCAGACCAGCACAAATAAAGACGCCTCTTTCCAAAAATAACAAGTGAAATCTGCGAAGTCGTCAGCTTTATATTTTACAATTCTTCTCCATGTTTTAAGGCTGTAAACGCCTCACCACACACATTCTACACTTTTCTCACACTGGAATTAACGTTTTCTCACATTTCTCTCTTGTTTAAACACTCAAACGTTCGTAGATTTTCAACAAAAAATCACAGTATTATAGAAGGAAACCAAAGTGTATTTGGCGTGTATGTCACAGTTCTTCAGACCGAGCCTCTTCGTCCTGGCGCCGCTTCGCTGTGGCGGGTTTTGTCGGGGAGAAACAAACATACAGCACTTCAGAGTCACACTGCGATCCAACATTTATATAAATCTGACAAACTGAACACATTCTGTACAGGAGACACGGAGGAGAAGGACTGACCAATCAGCAAAGGTCTACAGTCCCTCAGCCAATCAGGACGCACGTTGCAGGATGCACGTTGATGCACTATAAAAAAATCCACGAAACAGCGAGGCCACGAAAAGTGAACCACGATATAGCGAGGGACCAGTGTATTTAATTAAAATGTATTTTATTTTAGTTCATTCATTTTCAAAATGTAATTCTATGGCACAAAGGGGAAAAGCCGTTATATGCAGTGGTAAAAGGAGAAATTCAATTTGTCAACTGGACAAAGTTGTTTGGTCGAAAACGTTTCTCAGCTCATCCGAGAGGCTTCGTCAGTTCTGGTTAGAGTGCTGATGGACACTGCTTATATCTCGCTGCAGGGAGGAGCTCACTACACTGAAATTATTCTGAAACTATAACGTCTTTGTTTTCACCTTTCTGTCTTTTGTTTTCCAGTTTCTCTCGGGCGTCTAGTTTAGCATACCCATTCAAACCCTAATGTCTGTTATCACACCTCTGGACCTGACCTGCTGCCCTATTGTTTCCTTTGTTTGTTTTGATTTAGGTTTGAGAATGGAATTATAGATGGGGGACAAATTATGTCTGACTCCCCCATTCCAAAAATAGCCTCTTTAACTCCCCTCTCAAACCAATTCTTTTCCCTGGCTAAGATCTGAACCTCACTGTCCTCAAAAGAATGGCCCGTGGTTTCTAGGTGAAGATGTACGGCAGATGACGGTCCACTCTGGCACGCCCGTCTGTGTTGGTACATCCTCTTGTGAAGTGGCTGTTTTGTTTCTCCAGTGTAGCGCTCACTGCAGTCTTCACTACACTGAATGGAGTAGACCACATTGCTTTGTTTGTGGTTATATGCAGTGTTATTTCATTTTAAATTTCAAAAGGGTTTTGTGGCTCCCAGTGTTTTCTTTATGGTGTGAAACGGCTCCAAACGGCTCTTTGAGTGGTAAAGGTTGCCGACCCCTGTGCTAGTCGCACGTTCCAAACAGGAAGTGAGCATGGGAGCGGATGTGGAGCTGAGTTCCTGATTTAGCGCTATAACTGCCAGCCTCGATGAGCTTTATTGGTTCTGACCTGTGTCTCTGCTCTCCTCAGACTGGTGGACCTCCTTCAGGACTTCAGGTCAGTCTTGGATCAGATCCCTCAGCTCCTCGTGCCTCTGCTCCAGCCCTTCATCTCTGAGGTGGACTCTGCCCTGTCCCCTGGACTCACCACCCTGAACTGGAACAGCCTGACTGCCCACGCCTGTGAGGACCAGGACTAAACCAGGACTGAACCAGGACTGAACCAGGACTGAACCAGGACTGAACCAGGACTAAACCAGGACAAAACTAGGACAAAACCAGGACAGAACCAGGACTAAACCAGGACTAAACCAGGACTGAACCAGGACAGAACCAGGACTGAACCAGGACTGAACCAGGACTGAACCAGGACTATAACAGGACTGAACCAGGACTGAACCAGGACTGAACCAGGTCTATAACAGGTCTTTAGTTTGGTCTGTCTCTGTCTCAGTCGTGGACTCGGTGCAGCGCCCCCTGGTGGAGCTGAGGCAGGTGTGTAAGTGTGTGAGTGACCTCCTGGACTGTCGCATCGGACACCTGCTACAGCGCATGAGCACGTCCACGCTCCTGACCCTACCTGACCACTCGCCTGACCACTCACCTGTGACCCCAGAGGAGCTGCTGACCAACACCGAGGAGGGGCTGAAGGAGAGAGCCGCCACACTCAGCTGGTAAGATCACCTGGATCTGAGAAGAACCTTCCCCCTGACCCCCCCTCTGACCACTGACCACTGATCTGACCACTGATGTTCTCACAGGTCAGATTCTGTAGGATTCTTCTGTATTTTCACAACATAAAAACATTCATGTCCTCAAAACGTCTACAAGTAAAGAGAAGGTCTGAGCGCGCTCCACAGCAGCTGTCGCCCTGATTGGTCAGAACTGGTCACATGGTGCATGTGTGGTCAGACAGTGGGAGGGGCGACGTCAGTCTTCGGTGTTTCAGTTTTCAAAAATAATAAAGTCATTTTTGATTTCACACCAATGAGCACAGGCCCAAACAGCACCGCACTGTGTTTGTTCATCTTTCAGTTCTTATACTTCCATGATCCTGACCCACGACCTCAGGAACGCTCCGCTCAGAGGTCAGGAGTCGAACCCGCAGCCTCCTCACAGAGAGTCGAACCTGCAGCCTCCCCACAGTCGAACCTGCAGCCTCCCCACAGTCGAACCTGCAGCCTCCTCACAGTCGAACCCGCAGCCTCCCCACAGTCGAACCCGCAGCCTCCTCACAGTCGAACCCGCAGCCTCCTCACAGTCGAACCCGCAGCCTCCTCACAGTCGAACCCGCAGCCTCCTCACAGTCGAACCCGCAGCCTCCTCACAGTCGAACCCGCAGCCTCCTCACAGTCGAACCCGCAGCCTCCTCACAGCCGAACCCGCAGCCTCCTCACAGTCGAACCCGCAGCCTCCCCACAGTCGAACCTGCAGCCTCCTCACGGAGAGTCGAACCCACAGCCTCATGGAGAGGAGACGGGATATCTGCTCTGCTGTTTCACACTTTTGTTTGTTGCTGTGTTCAGGCAGAGCCAGCAGGTGGAGTGCTGCGTTTACGAACTCATCGAGGAGCTGAAGAGGAAGATGAAGCCGTCTGACGCTGCAAATCTGGAGGTAACTGACCCACTGCCCCGCTGACCGCAGACCGTGTACGGACAGAGCGAACCCGCCAACCGCCACCTTCCAAACAGGAAGTGAGCATGGATGCACTTCTGGCTCCATCGACTCGCTTTCTGTTGAAAAGTGTGGGTCCTCTCCACTCTGACCTTCAGGCTCCTCACTCTGACCTTCAGGCTCCTCGCTCTGACCTTCATGCTCCTCACTCTGACCTTCAGGCTCCTCACTCTGACCTTCAGGCTCCTCACTCTGACCTTCTCTTGTAGGACCCGTTCTCGTGCCTTCAGCCTGACCCCAAACACAGGACACGCTGCACTTCTTGTTTGCCATGCTGCTGCTACACTCTGATTGGTCAGCTGTGCCACAGGAACACAGAGGCACTTGTCAAAGGTGATGTTCCTCAAACTGTTCTCCTCAGATGTTCCTCAAACTGTTCTCCTCAGATGTTCCTCCAAACTGTTCTCCTCAGATGTTCCTCAAACTGTTCTCCTCAGATGTTCCTCAAACTGTTCTCCTCAGATGTTTCTCCAAACTGTTCTCCTCAGATGTTCCTCAAACTGTTCTCCTCAGATGTTTCTCAAACTGTTCTCCTCAGATGTTCCTCAAACTGTTCTCCTCAGATGTTCCTCAAACTGTTCTCCTCAGATGTTTCTCAAACTGTTCTCCTCAGATGTTCCTCAAACTGTTCTCCTCAGATGTTCCTCAAACTGTTCTCCTCAGATGTTCCTCAAACTGTTCTCCTCAGATGTTTCTCCAAACTGTTCTCCTCAGATGTTCCTCAAACTGTTCTCCTCAGATGTTCCTCAAACTGTTCTCCTCAGATGTTCCTCCAAACTGTTCTCCTCAGATGTTCCTCAAACTGTTCTCCTCAGATGTTCCTCAAACTGTTCTCCTCAGATGTTTCTCCAAACTGTTCTCCTCAGATGTTCCTCAAACTGTTCTCCTCAGATGTTCCTCAAACTGTTCTCCTCAGATGTTCCTCCAAACTGTTCTCCTCAGATGTTCCTCAAACTGTTCTCCTCAGATGTTTCTCCAAACTGTTCTCCTCAGATGTTTCTCCAAACTGTTCTCCTCAGATGTTCCTCAAACTGTGCTCCTCAGATGTTCCTCAAACTGTGCTCCTCAGATGTTCCTCAAACTGTTCTCCTCAGATGTTCCTCAAACTGTTCTCCTCAGATGTTCCTCAAACTGTTCTCCTCAGATGTTCCTCAAACTGTTCTCCTCAGATGTTTCTCCAAACTGTTCTCCTCAGATGTTCCTCAAACTGTTTACCCCAGACACTTCCTCCAGCTCCTCCGGGGGGGAACCCAAGGCGTTCCCAGGCCAGCCGGGAGACATAGTCCCTCCAGCGTGTCCTGGGTCTTCCCCGGGGCCTCCTCCCGGTGGGACATGCCTGGAATACCTCCCGAGGGAGGTGTTCCGTCTGTTCCGGATGCCAGGAGGCAGGAGGCATCTGTTCCGGATGCCAGGAGGCATCCGGAACAGACGCCCGAGCCTCCTCAGCTGCTCCTTTCCACGTGGAGGAGCAGCAGCTCTACTCCGAGCTCCTCCTGCTCCTTTCCACGTGGAGGAGCGGCGGCTCTACTCCGAGCTCCTCCTGTGTTGATTCAGACTCTGTCCACAGCCACGAGACTTTCCCTGGGCTCTTTGAAGAGGAGACTCCAGAGCGCCCCCTGTGCTCCGCCTCTGTTCAGGACACATGTAGAGCTGTGCATCCCCAACGTGGTGCTCCAGCCCAGCCTGGACCACATACAGGTACTCCTCCTTATACTGTCCACATACAGGTACTCCTCCTTATACTGTCCACATACAGGTACTCCTCCTTATGTCGTCCACATACAGGTACTCCTCCTTATGTCGTCCACATACAGGTACTCCTCCTTATATCCTCCACATACAGGTACTCCTCCTTATACTGTCCACATACAGGTACTCCTCCTTATACTGTCCACATACAGGTACTCCTCCTTATGTCGTCCACATACAGGTACTCCTCCTTATACTGTCCACATACAGGTACTCCTCCTTATATCCTCCACATACAGGTACTCCTCCTTATACTGTCCACATACAGGTACTCCTCCTTATACTGTCCACATACAGGTACTCCTCCTTATGTCGTCCACATACAGGTACTCCTCCTTATACTGTCCACATACAGGTACTCCTCCTTATACTGTCCACATACAGGTACTCCTCCTTATATCCTCCACATACAGGTACTCCTCCTTATACTGTCCACATACAGGTACTCCTTATATCCTCCACATACAGGTACTCCTCCTTATACTGTCCACATACAGGTACTCCTCCTTATACTGTCCACATACAGGTACTCCTCCTTATACTGTCCACATACAGGTACTCCTCCTTATGTCGTCCACATACAGGTACTCCTCCTTATACTGTCCACATACAGGTACTCCTCCTTATATCCTCCACATACAGGTACTCCTCCTTATACTGTCCACATACAGGTACTCCTCCTTATACTGTCCACATACAGGTACTCCTCCTTATGTCGTCCACATACAGGTACTCCTCCTTATATCCTCCACATACAGGTACTCCTCCTTATATCCTCCACATACAGGTACTCCTCCTTATACTGTCCACATACAGGTACTCCTCCTTATACTGTCCACATACAGGTACTCCTCCTTATATCCTCCACATACAGGTACTCCTCCTTATACTGTCCACATACAGGTACTCCTTATATCCTCCACATACAGGTACTCCTTATACTGTCCACATACAGGTACTCCTCCTTATGTCGTCCACATACAGGTACTCCTCCTTATACTGTCCACATACAGGTACTCCTCCTTATACTGTCCACATACAGGTACTCCTCCTTATACTGTCCACATACAGGTACTCCTCCTTATGTCATCCACATACAGGTACTCCTCCTTATACTGTCCACATACAGGTACTCCTCCTTATGTCGTCCACATACAGGTACTCCTCCTTATACTGTCCACATACAGGTACTCCTCCTTATACTGTCCACATACAGGTACTCCTCCTTATACTGTCCACATACAGGTACTCCTCCTTATGTCGTCCACATACAGGTACTCCTCCTTATACTGTCCACATACAGGTACTCCTCCTTATACTGTCCACATACAGGTACTCCTCCTTATACTGTCCACATACAGGTACTCCTCCTTATACTGTCCACATACAGGTACTCCTCCTTATATCCTCCACATACAGGTACTCCTCCTTATGTCGTCCACATACAGGTACTCCTCCTTATACTGTCCACATACAGGTACTCCTCCTTATATCCTCCACATACAGGTACTCCTCCTTATGTCGTCCACATACAGGTACTCCTCCTTATACTGTCCACATACAGGTACTCCTCCTTATACTGTCCACATACAGGTACTCCTCCTTATACTGTCCACATACAGGTACTCCTCCTTATGTCGTCCACATACAGGTACTCCTCCTTATATCCTCCACATACAGGTACTCCTCCTTATACTGTCCACATACAGGTACTCCTCCTTATACTGTCCACATACAGGTACTCCTCCTTATATCCTCCACATACAGGTACTCCTCCTTATGTCGTCCACATACAGGTACTCCTCCTTATACTGTCCACATACAGGTACTCCTCCTTATATCCTCCACATACAGGTACTCCTCCTTATACTGTCCACATACAGGTACTCCTCCTTATACTGTCCACATACAGGTACTCCTCCTTATGTCGTCCACATACAGGTACTCCTCCTTATACTGTCCACATACAGGTACTCCTCCTTATACTGTCCACATACAGGTACTCCTCCTTATACTGTCCACATACAGGTACTCCTCCTTATACTGTCCACATACAGGTACTCCTCCTTATACTGTCCACATACAGGTACTCCTCCTTATGTCGTCCACATACAGGTACTCCTCCTTATACTGTCCACATACAGGTACTCCTCCTTATACTGTCCACATACAGGTACTCCTCCTTATACTGTCCACATACAGGTACTCCTCCTTATGTCGTCCACATACAGGTACTCCTCCTTATACTGTCCACATACAGGTACTCCTCCTTATACTGTCCACATACAGGTACTCCTCTTTATATCCTCCACATACAGGTACTCCTCCTTATACTGTCCACATACAGGTACTCCTCCTTATGTCGTCCACATACAGGTACTCCTCCTTATGTCGTCCACATACAGGTACTCCTCCTTATACTGTCCACATACAGGTACTCCTCCTTATGTCGTCCACATACAGGTACTCCTCATATCCTCCACATACAGGTACTCCTCCTTATACTGTCCACATACAGGTACTCCTCCTTATATCCTCCACATACAGGTACTCCTCCTTATACTGTCCACATACAGGTACTCCTCCTTATATCCTCCACATACAGGTACTCCTCCTTATACTGTCCACATACAGGTACTCCTCCTTATGTCGTCCACATACAGGTACTCCTCCTTATACTGTCCACATACAGGTACTCCTCCTTATATCCTCCACATACAGGTACTCCTCCTTATGTCGTCCACATACAGGTACTCCTCCTTATACTGTCCACATACAGGTACTCCTCCTTATATCCTCCACATACAGGTACTCCTCCTTATGTCGTCCACATACAGGTACTCCTCCTTATACTGTCCACATACAGGTACTCCTCCTTATATCCTCCACATACAGGTACTCCTCCTTATGTCGTCCACATACAGGTACTCCTCCTTATACTGTCCACATACAGGTACTCCTCCTTATATCCTCCACATACAGGTACTCCTCCTTATGTCGTCCACATACAGGTACTCCTCCTTATACTGTCCACATACAGGTACTCCTCCTTATATCCTCCACATACAGGTACTCCTCCTTATGTCGTCCACATACAGGTACTCCTCCTTATACTGTCCACATACAGGTACTCCTCCTTATATCCTCCACATACAGGTACTCCTCTGACTGTGACCCTGACAGGCCTCTGTCCCCTCTCTCTGCTCCAGGAGGGTGTGAGCTCTGACCAGAGCCTGACCCAGATCTGACCCCGCTGTCCTCACGGGTGTTTGGAGACGGGTGGACGGGTCACATGTCCCTCTGACCCCGCTGTCCTCACGGGTGTTTGGAGACGGGTGGACGGGTCACATGTCCCCCTGACCCCGCTGTCCTCACGGGTGTTTGGAGACGGGTGGACGGGTCACATGTCCCCCTGACCCCGCTGTCCTCACGGGTGTTTGGAGACGGGTGGACGGGTCACATGTCCCCCTGACCCCGCTGTCCTCACGGGTGTTTGGAGACGGGTGGACGGGTCACATGTCCCCCTGACCCCGCTGTCCTCACGGGTGTTTGGAGACGGGTGGACGGGTCAGATGTCCCCCTGACCCCGCTGTCCTCACGGGTGTTTGGAGACGGGTGGACGGGTCACATGTCCCCCTGACCCCGCTGTCCTCACGGGTGTTTGGAGACGGGTGGACGGGTCACATGTCCCCCTGACCCCGCTGTCCTCACGGGTGTTTGGAGACGGGTGGACGGGTCACATGTCCCCCTGACCCCGCTGTCCTCACGGGTGTTTGGAGACGGGTGGACGGGTCACATGTCCCCCTGACCCCGCTGTCCTCACGGGTGTTTGGAGACGGGTGGACGGGTCAGATGTCCCCCTGACCCCGCTGTCCTCACGGGTGTTTGGAGACGGGTGGACGGGTCACATGTCCCCCTGACCCCGCTGTCCTCACGGGTGTTTGGAGACGGGTGGACGAGTCAGATGTCCCCCTGACCCCGCTGTCCTCACGGGTGTTTGGAGACGGGTGGACGGGTCAGATGTCCCCCTGACCCCGCTGTCCTCACGGGTGTTTGGAGACGGGTGGACGGGTCACATGTCCCCCTGACCCCGCTGTCCTCACGGGTGTTTGGAGACGGGTGGACGGGTCACATGTCCCCCTGACCCCGCTGTCCTCACGGGTGTTTGGAGACGGGTGGACGGGTCAGATGTCCCCCTGACCCCGCTGTCCTCACGGGTGTTTGGAGACGGGTGGACGAGTGCTGTTGTTTGTTGTTGTAATTCCCTGTTCTGCCTCCAGGGCTCCGTGAACAGACTGGTGTCTCTGCTCCTGTCGGCGACTAAAGACGTCCCTCTGTGGACCTACGCCCACCTGCACCTCCAGCAGCACCAGGTACTCCCACACCTCCAGCAGGTACTCCCACACCTGCAGCAGGTACTCCCACACCTCCAGCAGGTACTCCCACACCTGCAGCAGGTACTCCCACACCTGCACCACCAGCAGGTACTCCCACACCACCAGCAGGTACTCCCACACCTCCAGCAGGTACTCCCACACCACCAGCAGGTACTCCCACACCTGCACCACCAGCAGGTACTCCCACACCACCAGCAGGTACTCCCACACCTCCAGCAGGTACTCCCACACCTGCAGCAGGTACTCCCACACCTGCAGCAGGTACTCCCACACCTCCAGCAGGTACTCCCACACCTGCACCACCAGCAGGTACTCCCACACCACCAGCAGGTACTCCCACACCTCCAGCAGGTACTCCCACACCTGCAGCAGGTACTCCCACACCTGCACCACCAGCAGGTACTCCCACACCACCAGCAGGTACTCCCACACCACCAGCAGGTACTCCCACAGGGACCAGGGTAAGACCAGGGTAAGACCAGGGTTAGTCCTGGTTTAGTTCTGGGTTAGACCAGGGTTAGTCCTGGTTTAGTTCTGGGTTAGACCTGTACTTGGTTTTCAGGTGGAGCAGGCCGCAGCAGAAGACGTCCCTGTGAAGCCTCCTGTTCTGAGGCCCATCGAAAGAGCCGTGTCAGAGCACAAAGACATCAGCAAGTGAGTCTTGGTTTTGTCCTGGTTTAGACCTGGTTTAGTCCTGGTTTAGTCCTGGTTTAGTCCTGGTTTAGTCCTGGTTTAGACTCTGTGGTGGTGTTAAACTGAAGCACACTGCCCTCTTGTGTCCCAGGCTGGTGCTGCAGTTGGGCGCGGCGGTCTCGTCGCTCAGATCCTCCGCGGCTCAGACGTTAAACGGACTCATGCACTTCTCCTCCCTCTGGCTTCAGGTGTGTCCATGAGCAACGCACTGGCAGCGAACCACCAACCGCTGGACATAACCCTGATATACCACTATATCAGGGGCAGTTATCGTTTCCACGTTCTAAAGTCTTAGTGTGAGTGCGCCCGAGCGTGCCAGAGCCGTATGTGACCCGAGAGGTCCAGGTCTGGTCCAGGTCTGACCGATAAAGACAAACCGGACGGTGATGCCGCGCGGTCTGAAGCTGCTCTCTGTGACTGTCCCGTTTCACTGAAGCTCGACTTTTTAAGCCTGAATTTGTGTCCAGGATCCAGAGGAGCAGGTCCAGGTCTTCCTTGAGTCCAGTCCATCTCTGTCCGAGTTCAGCGCCCAGATCCAGCATTACTCTGTGAGTCCTGAGTCCTGAGTCCTGGTTTAGTCCTGGTTTAGTTCTGGTTTAGTCCTGGTTTAGACCTGGTTTAGACCTGGTTCAGTCCTGGTTTAGTCTTGGTTTAGACCTGGTTTTGTCCTGGTTTTGTCCTGGTTTTGACCTGGTTTAGACCTGGTTTAGTCCTGGTTTAGACCTGGTTTATACCTGGTTTAGTCCTGGTTTTGTCCTGGTTTATACCTGGTTTAGACCTGGTTCAGTCCTGGTTTAGTCTTGGTTTAGACCTGGTTTAGACCTGGTTTAGTCCTGGTTTAGACCTGGTTTAGACCTGGTTCAGTCCTGGTTTAGACCTGGTTTAGTCCTGGTTTAGACCTGGTTTAGACCTGGTTCAGTCCTGGTTTAGACCTGGTTTAGTCCTGGTTTAGACCTGGTTTAGACCTGGTTTAGTCCTGGTTTAGTCCTGGTTTAGACCTGGTTTAGACCTGGTTCAGTCCTGGTTTAGTCTTGGTTTAGACCTGGTTTAGACCTGGTTTAGTCCTGGTTTAGTCCTGGTTTAGTCCTGGTTTAGACCTGGTTTAGACCTGGTTCAGTCCTGGTTTAGTCTTGGTTTAGACCTGGTTTAAACCTGGTTTAGACCTGGTTTAGACCTGGTTTAGTCCTGGTTTAGACCTGGTTTAGACCTGGTTCAGTCCTGGTTTAGTCTTGGTTTAGACCTGGTTTAAACCTGGTTTAGACCTGGTTTAGTCCTGGCTTAGTCCTGGCTTAGTCCTGGTTTTGTCCTGGTTTTGTCCTGGTTTTGACCTGGTTTAGACCTGGTTCAGTCCTGGTTTAGTCCTGGTTTAGTCCTGGTTTAGACCTGGTTCAGTCCTGGTTTAGTCTTGGTTTAGTCCTGGTTTAGTCCTGGTTTAGTCCTGGTTTAGTCCTGGTTTAGACCTGGTTCAGTCCTGGTTTAGACCTGGTTTAGACCTGGTTTAGTCCTGGTTTAGTCCTGGTTCAGTCCTGGTTTAGTCTTGATTTAGTCCTGGTTTAGTCCTGGTTTAGACCTGGTTTTGACCTGGTTTAGTCCTGGTTTAGACCTGGTGTAGACCTGGTTTAGTCCTGGTTTAGTCCTGGTTTAGTCCTGGTTTAGACCTGGTTTAGTCCTGGTTTAGACCTGGTTTAGACCTGGTTTAGTCCTGGTTTAGTCCTGGTTTAGTCCTGGTTTAGTCCTGGTTTAATCCTGGTTTAGACCTGGTTTAGTCCTGGTTTAGACCTGGTTTAGTCCTGGTTTAGACCTGGTTTAGTCCTGGTTCAGTCCTGGTTTAGTCCTGGTTCAGTCCTGGTTCTCTCCCATGGTGCTTTCAGGCTCTGGAGTCCCAGATCGAGTCTCTTCCTGGTCTCTGGACCGTGGGCTGGTTAGTCCTGGACTCGGACCGGTTCAAACAGTCCCTGAAGTCCGAGTGCGCTCAGTGGAAGCGGGCGTTTGGCTCCGCCCTAAACTGCCGGGCGTCTGCGCAGATGGACGGGGTCTTCTCATTCGTGGATGCCATGATCAAACGGCTGCAGCGGCCAATCACGGACTTGGAGGACGTCCGTGCCGCCATGGCAGCTCTCAGAGAGGTGTGGCCAGTTCTTCTTCTAAATGTCCATTTTTATATTTTTTATATTTCCACACGCGTTTCAGATCCGAGACGAGGAGATCCGTATCGACGCCTCCATCGCTCCCATCGAAGAGTCTTTCGCCCTCCTCCTCAAACACCAGCTTCACTTCAGCAACACCGAGACAGACGCCCTGCAGTACCACTGGAGCCAGCTGCAGGCGCTAGTGAGACCGAGACTGAGACCGGGACTGAGACCGGGACTGAGACCGGGACTGAGACCGGGACTGAGACCGGGACAGAGACCGGGACTGAGACCGAGACTGAGACCGGGACTGAGACCGAGACTGAGACCGGGACTGAGACCGAGACTGAGACCGGGACTGAGACCGAGACTGAGACCGGGACAGAGACCGGGACAGAGACCGGGACTGAGACCGAGACTGAGACCGGGACTGAGACCGAGACTGAGACCGGGACAGAGACCGGGACAGAGACCGGGACAGAGACCGGGACTGAGACCGGGACAGAGACCGAGACTGAGACCGGGACTGAGACCGGGACTGAGACCGAGACTGAGACCGGGACTGAGACCGAGACTGAGACCGGGACTGAGACCGGGACTGAGACCGGGACTGAGACCGAGACTGAGACCGGGACTGAGACCGGGACAGAGACCGAGACTGAGACCGGGACAGAGACCGAGACTGAGACCGGGACTGAGACCGGGACTGAGACCGAGACCGGGACAGAGACCGGGACCGAGACCGGGACCGAGACCGGGACCGAGACCGGGACAGAGACCGGGACAGAGACCGGGACAGAGACCGGGACAGAGACCGGGACAGAGACCGGGACTGAGACCGGGACAGAGACCGGGACAGAGACCGAGACCGGGACAGAGACCGGGACAGAGACCGGGACAGAGGCCGGGACTGAGACCGGGACTGGGACCGGGACTGGGACCGGGACTGAGACCGGGACTGGGACCGGGACTGAGACCGGGACAGAGACCGGGACTGAGACCGGGACAGAGACCGGGACTGAGACCGAGACTGAGACCGGGACAGAGACCGGGACTGAGACCGGGACTGAGACCGAGACTGAGACCGGGACTGAGACCGAGACTGAGACCGGGACTGAGACCGGGACTGAGACCGAGACTGAGACCGGGACTGAGACCGGGACTGAGACCGAGACTGAGACCGGGACTGAGACCGGGACTGAGACCGGGACTGAGACCGGGACTGAGACCGAGACTGAGACCGGGACTGAGACCGGGACTGAGACCGGGACTGAGACCGGGACTGAGACCGGGACTGAGACCGAGACTGAGACCGAGACTGAGACCGAGACTGAGACCGGGACTGAGACCGAGACTGAGACCGGGACTGAGACCGGGACTGAGACCGGGACTGAGACCGGGACTGAGACCGGGACAGAGACCGGGACAGAGACCGGGACAGAGACCGGGACTGAGACCGGGACTGAGACCGAGACTGAGACCGGGACTGAGACCGGGACTGAGACCGGGACTGAGACCGAGACTGAGACCGGGACTGAGACCGGGACTGAGACCGAGACTGAGACCGAGACTGAGACCGGGACTGAGACCGAGACTGAGACCGAGACTGAGACCGAGACTGAGACCGGGACAGAGACCGGGACTGAGACCGAGACTGAGACCGGGACTGAGACCGGGACTGAGACCGAGACTGAGACCGGGACTGAGACCGGGACTGAGACCGAGACTGAGACCGAGACTGAGACCGGGACTGAGACCGAGACTGAGACCGAGACTGAGACCGGGACTGAGACCGGGACTGAGACCGGGACTGAGACCGAGACTGAGACCGGGACTGAGACCGAGACTGAGACCGGGACTGAGACCGGGACTGAGACCGGGACCGAGACCAGGACCGAACAGGATTGAACCAGGACTGACCTGGTCTGGTCTTCAGGTGGTCCAGACCCAGGACTCTCTGACCCAGATGGAGCCCAGGATGAAGGCCGAGCTGCTGATGTCAGTGCAGAGCTTCCAGATCAACGTCAACACCTTCTGCCAAGACTACAACCAACGGTACACCGGGACTAAACCAGGACTGAACCAGGACTGAACCAGGACTGAACCAGGACTGAACCAGGACTGAACCAGGACTGAACTAGCACTAATCATAGCCCTGTGCTCTGGTCCGCAGGGGTCCTGGGGTGGAGGGTCTGGCTCCCTCTGAGGCCTCTGAGCGTCTGCAGAACTTCACCAGGGCCATGGAGGAGCTGTGGAGCAGGTTCATCACATACTCAGGAGGAGAGGAACTCTTCGGACTCACTGTCAACGGTAACAAGCCCTGGTTTAGACCTGGTTTAGACCTGGTTTAGACCTGGTTTAGACCTGGTTTAGACCTGGTTTAGACCTGGGTTAGACCTGGTTTAGACCCGGGTTAGACCTGGGTTAGACCTGGTTTAGACCCGGTTTAGACCTGGTTTAGACCCGGGTTAGACCCGGGTTAGACCTGGTTTAGACCTGGTTTACACCCGGGTTAGGCCTGGTTTAGACCTGGTTTAGACCAGCTGGTGCGTTCCAAACAGGAAGTGATCATGGGTATGATTCGAGTATCTGCGAGTATCATAGCAACCAAAGAGCCAATCAGGAGCGAAGCTGTTGTCCCGCCCACACCGCTGGTTTAACAGGGAGTCAATCAAACCTGTTGCTAACACTAACGGGGGGGGGACCTCAGGGAAAGAAGGCGCCTGATTGGTCCGTTATTAATGTTCAGATGATTTCGGAACAAACTGGTGAAATAAAAAACCCAGGATCCTGTAGAGCGTTCAGATTTTTACACACAAACTGACCTGGAGCCAGAGTCTGTGGACCTGGAGGCGCCCCCGTGAACACTTCCTGTTTGGAGAGTACAGTCTGGTGTTTTTCCTCAGAGTACCCGGAGCTGCAGAGGATCCGCCGGGAGCTGTCTCTTCTCTCTAAACTCTACTCTCTGTACGACTGTGTGAGCGCCACCGTCCGGCGATACCACGAACTGCTCTGGACTCAACTGGACATCGACAAGATCAACGCTGAGCTGCAGGACTTCCAGAACAGGTCCAGGACTAAACCAGGGCTGAACCAGGACTAACCCAGACTGTAGATGGTGTTTAGACTTGTGTCTGTTTTAGGATCAGGAAGTTGCCCAAAGCTCTGAAGGAGTGGCAGGCGTTTAAAGACCTGAAGAAAACCATTGACGACTTCACCGACACCTGCCCCCTGCTCTGCATGATGGCCAGTAAGGTACGCTCCTGTTAGGCCTGGGTTAGACCTGGATTAGACCTGGGTTAGTCCTAGTTTTAGATCCGATTAGTCCTGGTTTAGACCTGGTTTAGACATGTCTTCTCCCATTTGTCTCCAGGCTCTTCTGCCTCGTCACTGGGAGCGTCTCTCTGAAGTGACCGCTCACAGTTTTCAGTTTCAGTCAGAGTCGTTTTGTCTCAGAGACGTCATGAATGCTCCTCTGCTGCAGCACAAGGACGACATCGAGGTGAGCTCCAGTCCTGGTTTAGTGCAAGTATAGTTTTGGTTTAGACCTGATTTAATCCTGGTTTGTCCAAGGTTAGTCCTGTGTCCTACAGAGTCTGTCTCTGTAGGACACATGTGTTACCTGTCTCTGTCTCTGTAGGACATATGTGTGAGCGCTGTCAAACAGAAGGACATTGAGTCCAAACTGCGGGAGGTGCAGGATGAGTGGAGCGCGCACTGTCTGAGCTTCGCCCCCTTCAGGACCAGAGGAGAACTGCTGCTGAGAGGAAGTGACATCACAGAGAAGCTGTCCAACCTGGAGGACAGTCTGATGGTGCTGACGTCTCTGCTGAGCAACAGGTCAGTGACTCGAGTCAGTGACACGAGTCAGTGACTCGAGTCAGCAACAGGTCAATGACATGAGCGAGTGACACGAGTCAGTGACACGAGTCAGTGACTCGAGTCAGTGACACGAGTCAGTGACAGGTCAGTGACATGAGCGAGTGACACGAGTCAGTGAGTGACATGAGTCAGTGACTCGAGTCAGTGACACGAGTCAGTGACACGAGTCAGTGACTCGAGTCAGTGACTCGAGTCAGTGACACGAGTCAGTGACTCGAGTCAGTGACAGGTCAGTGACATGAGCGAGTGATACGAGTCAGTGAGTGACATGAGTCAGTGACTCGAGTCAGTGGCACGAGTCAACTACAGGTCAGTGACACGAGTCAGTGACAGGGCAGTGACATGAGTGAGTGACACGAGTCAGTGAGTGACATGAGTCAGTGACTCGAGTCAGTGACACGAGTCAGTGACTCGAGTCAGTGACAGGTCAGTGACATGAGCGAGTGATACGAGTCAGTGAGTGACATGAGTCAGTGACTCGAGTCAGTGGCACGAGTCAACTACAGGTCAGTGACACGAGTCAGTGACAGGGCAGTGACATGAGTGAGTGACACGAGTGAGTGACACGAGTCAGTGACTTGAGTCAGTGACACGAGTCAGCAACAGGTCAGTGACACGAGTCAGTGACACGAGTCAACTACAGGTCAGTGACACGAGTCAGTGACACGAGTCAGTGACACGAGTCAGTGACACGAGTCAGCAACAGGTCAGTGACACGAGTGAGTTTAAGTTTCTTTAAAGGGGACAGCATGTATTAATGAACAGCTCATGCTGTAAATACACCAGATTTAGCTCCAGGCCAGTTTCCATCTGAAGTCCCACAGAACAGTTGTCTTTACACCAGACCATATCACAGTGATATATGGGATTTCCCAGGTTAACAGAACAGGGACCCAGGCCCAAAGGGAACACACTTTAAACCTGTGTTCCCTTTGGGCCTGGGACAGAAGAAAACCGCTTTCAGCTGCGTTATGTTTACGGAACCTTTTCAACGAGTGCGACATTACCTCACCCACCTGTGTCCCTGCGTCCCTGTGTCCCTCACCTGTGTCCCCGGGCCGTCACCTGTGTCCCTCACTTGTGTCCCTGTGTCCTTCACCTGTGTCCCTCACTTGTCTCCCTGTGTTCTTCACCTGTGTCCTTGTGTCCTTCACCTGTGTCCCTCACCTGTGTCCATCACCTGTGTCCCTGTGTCCATCACCTGTGTCCCTGTGTCCCTCACCTGTGTCCCTCACCTGTGTCCCCGGGCCGTCACCTGTGTCCCTCACTTGTGTCCCTGTGTCCTTCACCTGTGTCCCCGGACCCTCACCTGTGTCCCCGGACCCTCACCTGTGTTCCCGGGCCGTCACCTGTGTCCCTCACCTGTGTCCCTGTGTCCTTCACCTGTGTCCCTCACCTGTGTCCTTGTGTCCTTCACCTGTGTCCCTCACCTGTGTCCATCACCTGTGTCCATCACCTGTGTCCCTGTGTCCATCACCTGTGTCCCTGTGTCCCTCACCTGTGTCCCTCACCTGTGTCCCTGTGTCCTTCACCTTTGTCCCCGGGCCCTCACCTGTGTCCCCGGGCCCCGTGGCGCCCTCTTGTGTGTGGTCTCAGGTACAGCGCTCCGTTCCGGTCTCAGCTCCAGCTCTGGGTTCAGAAGCTCTCGGGTTCTGCGGAAATCCTGGAGAAATGGATCAGTGTCCAGAACCTGTGGATCTACCTGGAGGCCGTGTTTGTGGGAGGAGACATCGCCAAGCAGCTCCCTCAGGTCCTGGCATAGTCCTGCTTTAGTCCTGGTTTAGTCCTGGTTTAGTTCTGGTTTAGTCCTGGTTTAGTCCTGATTTAGTCCTGGTTTAGTCCTGGTTTAGACCTGGTTTAGTCCTGGTTTAGTCCTGGTTTAGTCCTGATTTAGTCCTGGTTTAGTCCTGGTTTAGTCCTGATTTAGTCCAGGTTTATTCGTGGTTTACTCCTGCTTTAGTCCTGATTTAGTCCAGGTTTAGTCGTGGTTTAGTCCTGCTTTAGTCCTGCTTTAGTCCTGGTTTAGACCCGATTTAGTTCTGGTGTAGTCCTGGTTTAGACCTGGTTTAGACCTGGTTTAGTCCAGGTTTAGTTCTGGTTTAGACTTGGTTTAGTCCAGGTTTAGTCTGGTTTAGTCCTGATCTAGTCCAGGTTTAGTCCTGGTTTAGTCCAGGTTTAGTTCTGGTGTAGTCCTGGTGTAGTCATGGTTTAGTCCTGACGTAGACCCGGTGTAGTCCTGGTTTAGTCCTGACGTTGACCTGGTCTGGTCCTCAGGAGGCGAGGAGGTTCCAGGTGATCGATAAGTCGTGGCAGAGGATTCTGCAGCGCGCCCACGAAGTGCCCAATGTCCTGCAGTGCTGCACGGGCGACGACACTCTGACCCAGGTACGCTAACTGAGGCACCGCTGGTTCGGTCCTGGCTTGGTCCTGGTTCGGTCCTGGTTTAGTCCTGGTTCGGTCCTGGTTTGGTCCTGGTTTCAGTCCTGGTTCAGTCCTGGTTTAGTCCTGGTTTGGTCCTGGTTCGGTCCTGGTTTCAGTCCTGGTTCAGTCCTGGTTTAGTCCTGGTTCAGTCCTGGTTTAGTCCTGGTTCAGTCCTGGTGTAGTCCTGGTTTAGTCCTGGTTCAGTCCTGGTTTAGTCCTGGTTCAGTCCTGGTTTAGTCCTGGTTTAGTCCTGGTTCGGTCCTGGTTCAGTCCTGGTTTAGTCCTGGTTCGGTCCTGGTTCAGTCCTGGTTCGGTCCTGGTTCAGTCCTGGTTTAGTCCTGGTTCAGTCCTGGTTTAGTCCTGGTTTAGTCCTGGTTTAGTCCTGGTTCGGTCCTGGTTCGGTCCTGGTTTCGGTCCTGGTTCGGTCCTGGTTTCAGTCCTGGTGCGGTCCTGGTTTGGTCCTGGTTCGGTCCTGGTTTAGTCCTGGTTTAGTCCTGGTTTAGTCCTGGTCCGGTCCTGGTTCAGTCCTGGTTCAGTCGTGGTTCGGTCCTGGTTTGGTCCTGGTTTAGTCCTAGTTCAGTCCTGGTTCGGTCCTGGGTCAGTCCTGGTTTAGTCCTGGTTCAGTCCTGGTTCAGTCCTGGTTTAGTCCTGGTTCAGTCCTGGTTCAGTCCTGGTTCAGTCCTGGTTTAGTCCTGGTTCAGTCCTGGTTCAGTCCTGGTTCGGTCCTGGTTCAGTCCTGGTTTAGTCCTGGTTTAGTCCTGGTTCAGTTCTGGTTTAGTCCTGGTTCAGTCCTGGTTCAGTCCTGGTTTAGTCCTGGTTCAGTCCTGGTTTAGTCCTGGTTTAGTCCTGGTTCAGTCCTGGTTTAGTCCTGGTTTAGTCCTGGTTCAGTTCTGGTTTGGTCCCCTCCTCAGATGTTGCCTCACCTCTTGGAGCAGTTGGAGCTGTGTCAGAAGTCTCTCTCTGGATATTTGGAGAAGAAGCGTCTGGTCTTCCCCAGGTTTTTCTTCGTCTCAGACCCGGCTCTGCTCGAGATCCTGGGCCAGGCCTCGGACTCACACACCATCCAGGTACGGGAGGGCATCTGACGCACGGGGAGGGCATCTGACTCACTGTTGTCCTCCGTAGGGCCACCTGCTGAGTCTGTTCGATAACGTGAACCGCGTCGTCTTCAATGAGAAAAACTACGACCAGATGTTGAGTTTTGAGTCTCAGGAGGGCGAGAGCGTGGATCTGACCCGGCCTGTCATGGCCCAGGTACCAACACCAGCAAGACCTGCTTTAGATCCGTTTTAGACCCGCTTTAGACCTGCTTTAGACCTGCTTTAGACCTGCTTTAGACCCGCTTTAGACCTGCTTTAGACCTGCTTTAGACCTGGTTTAGACCTGCTTTAGACCCGCTTTAGACCCGCTTTAGACCCGCTTTAGACCTGTTTAAGACCTGCTTTAGACCCGCTTTAGACCTGCTTTAGACCCGCTTTAGACCCGCTTTAGACCTGCTTTAGACCCGCTTTAGACCCGCTTTAGACCCGCTTTAGACCTGTTTAAGACCTGCTTTAGACCCACTTTAGACCCGCTTTAGACCCGCCTTAGACCCGCCTTAGACCCGCTTTAGACCCGCTTTAGACTTGCTTTAGACCCGCTTTAGACCCGCTTTAGACCCGCTTTAGACCCGCCTTAGACCCGCTTTAGACCCGCCTTAGACCCGCCTTAGACCCGCTTTAGACCCGCCTTAGACTTGCTTTAGACCCGCCTTAGACCCGCTTTAGACCCGCCTTAGACCCGCTTTAGACCCGCTTTAGACCCGCCTTAGACTTGCTTTAGACCCGCTTTAGACCCGCTTTAGACCCGCCTTAGACCCGCCTTAGACTTGCTTTAGACCCGCCTTAGACCCGCTTTAGACCCGCCTTAGACTTGCTTTAGACCCGCCTTAGACCCGCCTTAGACCCACCTTAGACCCGCTTTAGACCCGCTTTAGACCCGCCTTAGACCCGCTTTAGACCCGCCTTAGACCCGCCTTAGACTTGCTTTAGACCCGCCTTAGACCCGCCTTAGACCCGCCTTAGAATTGCTTTAGACCCGCTTTAGACCCGCCTTAGACCCGCCTTAGACCCGCCTTAGACTTGCTTTAGACCCGCTTTAGACCCGCCTTAGACCCGCCTTAGACTTGCTTTAGACCCGCCTTAGACCCGCCTTAGACCCGCCTTAGACCCGCCTTAGACCAGCTTTAGACCCGCCTTAGACTTGCTTTAGACCCGCCTTAGACCCGCTTTAGACCCGCCTTAGACCCGCCTTAGACCCGCCTTAGACTTGCTTTAGACCCGCTTTAGACCCGCCTTAGACCCGCCTTAGACCCGCCTTAGACCCGCTTTAGACCCGCTTTAGACCCGCTTTAGACCCGCCTTAGACCCGCTTTAGACCCGCCTTAGACCCGCTTTAGACCTGCTTTAGACCCGCCTTAGACCCGCCTTAAACCCGCCTTAGACTTGCTTTAGACCCGCTTTAGACCCGCCTTAGACCCGCCTTAGACCTGCTTTAGACCTGCTTTAGACCCGCCTTAGACCCGCTTTAGACCTGGTTTAGACCTGCTTTAGACCAGCTTTAGACCCGCTTAAAAAAAAAAAAAAAAAAGTTAACGTAGAAATGAAGTCCTGACGAGTACTAAAATAATGTGTGTGTTATGAGTCGTCCAGGTCCACAGCAGAAGATTTAATTTAACAAACATTTTAACTGCAACTTTAGAACACACTTCTAACACAGGCTGACCAGAGTGCTGCAGAACACACTGAAATAAAAAACAGGAATACAAACAGAATCCAATGAAATGTCAACAACTCAAACTGTGTCAACGGCCAAAGTGAACGAGTGCGTTTTAAGAAGAGATTTAAATTTGGTTTGTGGCTCTCTTTGTGTCTCAGGGGAACGTGGAGGTGTGGTTGGGGCATCTGCTGTCCTCGGTCAGACTGACCCTTCACCACATCATCCGCCGCGCTCACCGCACCATCTCAGAGACCACGCTCAAAATGGACGACTTCCAGAAGCGATTCCCCGCTCAGGTCGGACTGCTGGGAGTCCAGATGATCTGGACCAGAGACGCAGAGAAGGCCCTGCTCCTCAGCCGGTCCGACAAGAAGGTAAGAGGAGGAGCAGAGGAGGAGCAGAGGAGGAGCAGGCAGAGGAGGAGCAGAGGAGCAGGCAGAGGAGGAGAGGGTTACATTTGTTATTTCTGTGTTGTGACTCGTGGCAGGTGATGGAGGTGACAAATCAGAAGTTTTTGGATCTTCTGAACGAGCTGATCGACATGACGACCAGAGACCTGAGCCGCAACGACCGCACCAAGTACGAGACCCTGATCACCGTCCACGTCCACCAGAGGGACATCTTCGACCAGCTGGTCCGTCCCTTTCACAAATGTGACCTTCACATTTCTGCTTCTGTGTTCACACTAATGTCCTCCTCTCCTCTGTCCTCCCTCTCTCCTCTGTCCTCCCTCTCTCCTCTGTCCTCCTCTCCTCTGTCCTCCCTCTCTCCTCTCCTCTGTCCTCCTCTCCTCTGTCCTCTCCTCTGTCCTCCCTCTCCTCTCCTCTGTCCTCCTCTCCTCTGTCCTCCCTCTCTCCTCTGTCCTCCCTCTCTCCTCTGTCCTCCCTCTCTCCTCTGTCCTTCCTCTCTCCTCTGTCCTCTCCTCTGTCCTCCTCTCCTCTGTCCTCTCCTCTGTCCTCCCTCTCTCCTCTGTCCTCCCTCTCTCCTCTGTCCCCCTCTCCTCTGTCTTCCTCTCCTCTGTCCTCCTCTCCTCTGTCCTCTCCTCTGTCCTCCTCTCCTCTGTCCTCTCCTCTGTCCTCCTCTCCTCTGTCCTCCTCTCCTCTGTCCTCTCCTCTGTCCTCCTCTCCTCTGTCCTCCCTCTCTCCTCTCCTCTGTCCTCCTCTCCCCTCCTCTCCTCCCTCTCCTCTGTCCTCTCCTCTGTCCTCCTCTCCTCTGTCCTCCCTCTGTCCTCTGTCTTCCCTCTCTCCTCTGTCGTCCCTCTGTCCTCTGTCCTCCCTCTCTCCTCTGTCCTCCCTCTGTCCTCTGTCCTCCCTCTCTCCTCTGTCCTCTCCTCTTTCCTCCCTCTCTCCTCTGTCCTCCCTCTCTCCTCTGTCCTCCCTCTGTCCTCCCTCTCTCCTCTCCTCCGTCGGCAGGTGCGTCTTGGCGTTCGTTCGGTGTCAGATTTCGAGTGGCAGAAACAGTGTCGTTTTTCGTTCTGTGAGGAGAGCGACCGCTGCCTGATCCGCATCACCGACGTCCAGTTCTGCTACTGCAACGAGTACCTGGGCTGCACCGAGCGGCTCGCCATCACGCCCCTGACCGACAGGTAACGCCCCTGACCGACAGGTAACTCCCCTGCCATCACGCCCCTGACCGACAGGTAACGCCCCTGACCGACAGGTAACGCCCCTGACCGACAGGTAACTCCCCTGCCATCACGGACCTGACCTGACGGTATCTGCAGGACCTGACGGTATCTGCCCCAGGCTGCTGAGAACCTGTGCAGACCAGCTCTGTGAGGTTCTCATCTCCTGTGTGGTCCCGGTTCCCAAAACAACAAACGCCAGGGAACCGGCCCACTACAGACCAGTCACCTTGACCTCCCACCTCATGAAGACCATGGAGAGGGTGATCCTCAGTCACCTCCGCTCTGTGGTGAGCCCCACCCTGGACCCGCTGCAGTTTGCCTACAAGCCAAACGTAGGAGTAGAGGACGCTGTCATCTACTTGCTGCAGCGGGCGCTCACCCACCTAGAGACCGCCGGGAGTGCTGTGAGAGTCATGTTCTTTGACTTCTCCAGTGCCTTCAACACCATCAGGCCGGCGCTGCTGCGGGGGAAGCTGGAGGACGCGGGAGTGGATGGACATCTCGCTGCCTGGACCATCGACTACCTCACTGACCGTCCACAGTACGTGCGGCTGCGCGGCTGTGAGTCAGAGGTGGTAGTCTGCAGCACTGGGGGCCCCCCAGGGTACTGTCCTCTCACCCTTCCTCTTCACCATATACACCTCGGACTTCACATACAACACGGACAGCTGCCATCTCCAGAAGTTCTCTGACGACTCGGCCATTGTGAGCTGTGTGTCTGAGGGGAACGAGCTGGAGTACCACTCGGTCATCTTTGTGGACTGGTGTGGGCGCAACCACCTGACCCTGAACACCAGTAAGACAAAGGAGCTGGTGATGGACTTCAGGAGGAGACCACTACCTCACTCACCGGTGAACATCCAGGGGCAGGACAAAGAGACTGTGGACAGTTTCAAGTACCTGGGTGTTCACCTCAACAATAAACTGGACTGGTCCCACAACACCAACGCCCTGTACAAGAAGGGCCAAAGTCACTTCCACCTCCTGAGGAGACTGAGGTCCTTTGGAGTGTGCAGGCCTCTGCTCAAGACTTTTTATGACTCTGTGGTGGCCTCTGCTCTCCTCTACGCTGTCGTCTGCTGGGCCCCGAGCAGCACAGAGCGGGACAGGAAGAGACTTAATAAGCTGGTCAGGAGGGCCAGCTCTGTCCTGGGCTGTCCTCTGGACTCTGTAGAGGAGGTGGCTGAGAGGAGGGTACTGGACAAACTTACGTCCATCATGGACGACACCTCTCACCCTCTGCACCGGACTGTAGAGGAGCTGAGCAGCTCCTTCAGCAGCCGACTGAGGCACCCCCAGTGCAAGAAGGAGCGCTACCGCAGATCCTTCATCCCCACCTCCATCAGACTGTACAACTCCACTGTAGAGTCCAGATGGGAAATATTTTATATAATTTATTTTAATTTTTATTATTGTTAATATTTGTCTGCTGCACTTTCTGTTCAAACTTTCTTTGCACTAAACTGGAGCTAATGTGGCAAGTGAATTTCTCCTGTGAGATCAATAAAGTCTGATCTATCTTATCTCTTATTTGTGTTGAGTGATTTTTCATGAGCCTCGGTATAATCTCAGTGTAAATCTCGGCATAATCTCAGTTTAAATGTGGGTATAATCTCAGTTTAAACCTGTGCCCTTGAGTGTCTGCTGTGAGCGCCCCCTGTCTGTGTGCAGGTGCTACATCACTCTGTCTCAGGCGCTGGGCATGAGTCTGGGAGGAGCTCCTGCAGGTCCTGCTGGAACAGGTACAACATCCACCGTGTCAGATGCCCTTCCCGTGTGTCAGATGCCCTCTCAGTGTGTCAGATGCCCTTCCTGTGTGTCAGATGCCCTCTCAGTGTGTCAGATGCCCTTCCTGTGTGTCAGATGCCCTCCCCGTGTGTCAGATGCCCTCTCAGTGTGTCAGATGCCCTCCCCGTGTGTCAGATGCCCTCTCAGTGTGTCAGATGCCCTCCCCGTGTGTCAGATGCCCTCTCAGTGTGTCAGATGCCCTCTCAGTGTGTCAGATGCCCTCTCAGTGTGTCAGATGCCCTTCCTGTGTGTCAGATGCCCTCTCAGTGTGTCAGATGCCCTTCCTGTGTGTCAGATGCCCTCCCCGTGTGTCAGATGCCCTCTCAGTGTGTCAGATGCCCTCCCCGTGTGTCAGATGCCCTCCCCGTGTGTCAGATGCCCTCCCCTCTCTTTGTGTCCAGGTAAAACCGAGACGACCAAAGACATGGGGCGGTGTTTGGGGAAGTACGTGGTCGTGTTTAACTGCTCCGACCAGATGGACTACAGAGGCCTGGGCCGCATCTACAAAGGTCTGACTCAGTCCTGGTTCAGTACCGGTTCAGTCCCGGTTCAGTCCTGGTTTAGTCCCGGTTCAGTCCTGGTTCAGTCCCGGTTCAGTCCTGGTTCAGTCCCGGTTCAGTCCTGGTTTAGTCCCGGTTCAGTCCCGGTTCAGTCCTGGTTCAGTCCCGGTTCAGTCCCGGTTCAGTCCTGGTTCAGTCCTGGTTTAGTCCCGGTTCAGTCCTGGTTCAGTCCTGGTTCAGTCCCGGTTCAGTCCTGGTTCAGTCCCGGTTCAGTCCCGGTTCAGTCCTGGTTCAGTCCTGGTTCAGTCCTGGTTCAGTCCCAGTTCAGTCCCGGTTCAGTCCCGGTTTAGTCCTGGTTTAGTCCTGGTTCAGTACCGGTTCAGTCCTGGTTCAGTCCTGGTTCAGTCCTGGTTCAGTCCTGGTCTGTTGCAGGTCTGGCTCAGTCCGGGGCCTGGGGATGCTTCGATGAGTTTAACCGCATTGAGCTGCCCGTCCTGTCGGTGGCAGCGCAGCAGATCTACATCGTGCTGCAGTGTAAGAAGAACAAGAAGAAAAGCTTTGTGTTTTCGGACGGAGACGAGGTCGAGATGGACCCCGAGTTCGGCATCTTCCTCACCATGGTAACCGGTCCTTCAGGAGGCTTTAGACCTGGTTAAGTCCTGGTTTAGACCTGGTTTAGACCTGGTTTAGTGTTGTTCTAGTCATAGATGGAATAAAGAGTGACCCACAGCGTTCGGCTCCAAATGAAGCTCATCGGGGGTAGCAGTTGTAGTGGCTAATCTGGTTTAGCCCAGGTTCGTGTTGGTCCGTCCTCTGCAGACTGGTGTATTTTAGTGAAGACTAAACTTTTCTGATGGTTTCTCGTGTTGTTGTGACGTTCCTCTCCATCAGAACCCAGGATATGCCGGGCGGCAGGAGCTCCCGGAGAACCTGAAGATCCAGTTCCGGACCGTGGCCATGATGGTCCCGGACAGAGCCATCATCATGAGGGTCAAACTCGCCAGCGCCGGATTCAGGGACAACCAGAGTCTGAGCCGCAAGTTCTACACACTCTACAAACTGTGTGAGGAGCAGCTGTCCAAACAGGTACCGCAAACAGGTACCGCAAACAGGTACCACGAACAGGTACCACGAACAGGCACCGCGAACAGGTACCACAAACAGGCACCACAAACAGGAACCGCAAACAGGTACCGCAAACAGGTACCACAAACAGGTACCACAAACAGGTACCACAAACAGGTACCACAAACAGGCACTACAAACAGGCACCACAAACAGGTACCACAAACAGGCACCGCAAACAGGCACCGCAAACAGGTACCGCAAACAGGTACAGGTACCGCAAACAGGTACAGGTACCACAAACAGGCACCGCAAACAGGCACCGCGAACAGGCACTGCGAACAGGTACCGCAAACAGGCACCGCAAACAGGCACCACAAACAGGTACCACAAACAGGTACCACAAACAGGCACCACAAACAGGCACCACAAACAGGCACCACAAACAGGTACAGGTACCACAAACAGGTACCGCAAACAGGTACAGGTACCACAAACAGGTACCACAAACAGGTACCACAAACAGGCACCACAAACAGGTACCACAAACAGGCACCACAAACAGGTACCACAAACAGGTACCACAAACAGGCACCACAAACAGGCACCACAAACAGGTACCGCAAACAGGTACAGGTACCACAAACAGGTACCACAAACAGGTACCACAAACAGGTACCACAAACAGGTACCACAAACAGGCACCACAAACAGGTACCACAAACAGGCACCGCAAACAGGCACCGCAAACAGATGCCACGAACAGGTACCGCGAACAGGCACAGCGAACAGGTACCGCAAACAGGCACTGCGAACAGGTACCGCAAACAGGCACCACAAACAGGTACCGCGAACAGGTACCGCGAACAGGTACCGCGAACAGGTACCGCAAACAGGTACCGCAAACAGGCACCACAAACAGGTACCACAAACAGGTACCACAAACAGGCACCACAAACAGGCACCACAAACAGGCACCACAAACAGGTACAGGTACCACAAACAGGTACCGCAAACAGGTACAGGTACCACAAACAGGTACCGCAAACAGGTACAGGTACCACAAACAGGTACCGCAAACAGGTACCGCAAACAGGTACCGCAAACAGGTACCGCAAACAGGCACCGCAAACAGGTACCGCAAACATGTACCGCAAACAGGTACCACAAACAGGTACAGGTACCACAAACAGGTACCACAAACGGGTACCGCAAACAGGTACCACAAACAGGCACCACAAACAGGTACCACAAACAGGTACAGGTACCACAAACAGGTACCACAAACAGGTACCACAAACAGGTACCACAAACAGGCACCGCAAACAGGTACAGGTACCTCAAACGGGTACCGCAAACGGGCACCGCAAACAGGTACTGCAAACAGGTACTGCAAACAGGTACCGCAAACAGGTACCACGCTGTCTGGGCTGGCACCCACTCAGGTGGCCAACGTTTGCACCAGAATTCACCAACGCCTTCATTTTCTCCGCAGACTCAGAGTCTTTGGTGTCTGTAAAAACATTATGGTAATTTTTTACAGAGCGACAATTGAGTCAGTTCTTCAGTAGGGTATAACAAGCTGGTTTGGTGCGTGTAGAGTCCCTCAGTCGTCCAGGTAGAATCCATGATCAAAGGAGAAGTTCAATTTGTCAACTGGACAAAGTTTGTTTGGTCGAAAATGTTTCGCCGCTCTTCCGAGAGGCTTCGTCAGTTCTGGTTAGAGTGCTGGTAAGACACTGCTTATATCTCGCTGCAGGGAGGAGCTAACTCGTGGAGTCAGACATTATTTGTCTCCCATCTATAATTCCATTCTTAAACCGAGACAAACAAACAAAAGAAACAATAGGGCTAGCCAGGTCAGGTCCAGAGGTGTGAAAAACACTCTCCTCTCCTCTCTCTCTCCTCCTCTCTCTCCTCCTCTCCTCCTCTCTCTCCTCTCTCTCCTCTCTCTCTCCTCTGGTTGAGTGGGGGGGTATTTTTATTTTTAGTGAATTTTAGTGAGTGAATGTGTCTGACTTGGAGAATGATTATATATTTATTGATGACAGGATGAATGTGCATATGTATGTTTTATACAGTGGTGATGCGTGGTTTGTGTGAAGGGTAAGGATGGTGGGGATGGGGAATGATGGGAATGTTAGTGGGAATGCTGGAGCGGGTGATGGTTCGGGGGGAGGGTCGGAGGCGGGAGTGGGAACACCAAATACATCTGTGTCTGTGCCAACACCGTTATCTTTTATCTGATGTCGTGTATGTGTATTGTATGTCTGTCTGTATGTATATGTCTGTCTGTACTGCAACCTTCCCTTACCTCCAAGACAAATTTCTCCCTGATGGAGACTAATAAAGAAACCTAACCTAACCACGCTGTCTGGGCTGGTACCACACTGAGCTGGTACCACACTGAGCTGGTACCACACTGACGCTGACGTGGTGTTTGTGTTTGACTTTCAGGTCCATTACGACTTTGGCCTGAGGAACATCTTGTCTGTACTCCGGACTCTGGGGTCTGTGAAGAGACAAAACCCCACAGAACCTGAGGACACTGTGGTCATGAGGGTCCTCAGGGACATGAACCTGTCCAAACTGGTCTGTACCGGGACTGGACCGGGACTAGACCAAGAGTGGACTGGGACCAAACCAGGACTGAACCAGTGATTTGTTTTTTTTCCAGGTGGATGAAGACGAGCCTCTGTTCATGAGTCTCATCAACGACCTGTTTCCTGGAATCGGTGAGTTTCATTTTTATATTTGTGACCGACCGCAGCAAAACCAGACTCAAGTCGTCCCGGAGGTGCTTTGAGTTCATCGCAGATTCTGAAAGTGTAGAGTCTGAGCTTTCCAGCGATGCCTTACACATGGAAATCTGAGAACATTTGAAGAATTTGTGAAAATACATGAACATCTGAAAACACCAAACTGAGAAAAGTCCTGTTGAAGATCTTCTCACAGAAGAATGGAGTTCACCTGCAGGACATGAAGATCAGCCCTCCATCACTGTGGTGTTTCAGGGCAGGGCAGAATTAGAAGGGACTTTGTTAAAATGGAAATGCTTTTGACAAATTGAATTTCTTCTTTTGCCATTTATAACAAAAAGTCGATATAATCATTCAATAATCAATAATACACAGGATATAATGTTCACTCAAAGTCTCCTGTATTCTCAGTTTCTTCACCTGAGGGGTATTCCACGAAAGCTACTAAGCGCAAAGCCCGGCTTTATTCGTCAGTTGGCGCTAGATTAAGTGAGAGTTCGGTTCCACGACGCTCGCTAAACTTACTTCCCGCTGAGTTACTGGGGCAACATGGTCTTAGCACATAGTCTGGTCGGGGGGAGGCTAAAGTTGTGTCTTACTTAGGCCGTGTCGCAGAGAATACGTACCTGACGTAAACAGAGTGTCAAACACACAGTTCCGCACACCTTCCCGCATGAGTATCTGTGTTGTCCGAAAACAACATCAGCAAAAAAACAAATTACCTTACGTTCTCGGTTCTTGACAATTCTCCGGTAATCTAAACATATGCTTTTGAACCGCTGTCTTTACGACATTAACATATAGAAGAATTCGAGAGGTATTCTAGGGAGTAACTGTGGTCGAGTGGTTATGTGCTTTGACTCTCGTATGGGCGGGCCGGGTTCGATTCCCGCTATTGACTTATTGATTTCAAAGTTGAGTTTAATATTCACACATTTATATTTGCAACATATTACAGAAATGGAAATTAATTTAACCTACAATTATTGTTATCATCACATAACTTATATCAGTTAGTCCTAACATCACTCTCACATGACGACATTGACACTTTATATTTTATGTGACATCTCTATCAAAGAATACAGTTACAGGTAAACCTTGACTTTTAAAACAAAATGTAGCCAAATAACAGGCACGCTCCATGATGCAACATTTTAATGATTCAACAAATTTGCTTAAGAGATGCTGTGCAAGCCTCTTTAATGAAATCCTATTTATCAATTTCCATCAATAGGCATAAAACAATAAAAGACATTAGGTATGACATTCTGGTGTGAGGCCACTGCTGGAGGACTGCTGAGGGTCAGGCAAGGCACTGCTGGAGGACTGCTGAGGGTCAGGCAAGACACTGCTGGAGGACTGCTGAGGAGGGTCCAAGTGTACGCCATCTTCAGTAACTAGAACACAAACATACTATTAAAATATACAAATGCTTGGATCACAGCTGAGGCAAGCATTAGCCTAGAGAATACCTTGAATATACTCTTCACAAGAACTCGCAGGAAGGATCTTTGATGGGGTCCCTCCTTCAGTTACCTCCACCAGTGGGCGACCCCGGTTTAGGGCCAGTGCCAGCTCCTCTGCAGGTGAAAGGTTTTGAGGGGGGCTCCCACCTCCTGTGGCTTGGTAGCTACTGCTCATTTTAAATTAAATTAAGGTACCATTTCAACAGTATTACTAATTTCACTGAATAATAATATTAATATTAGCCTACTTACCACTCTGCAAAATGTTTTTATGCTTTGTCTTTACCTGCAAAACAGTCCTCTTCACATTATTCCTGCTCAAAGACAAGATAACACAATTTAACGTATTAGTTGGAGCAAATACTTTTACACAGTAAAAATAAATTACAACTGACAAGACTGCTATACAAATGTATAATAATTATGCCATCAACTGCCTACCATGAGTATCGAACTCACAATCTGCACTGTTATAGGACTTAACTTGCGTATTTAAGCGCTCGGCGATCTTCTGCCGCGCCATGTCTCTGGCCTTGGTTATTGCAAATGTGTTGTAGAGTTCCAAAAGCAACTTCTGTTCTGATGCGCTGAAATAATCGGCCCGAATCTTCGACATGATCGCGTTTTCGACAGTCGCTTGTTCAGGGCTTCTTATTTACCCCGTGCACGCGCGGAGGCCCGGCCTGATTAGGCCTGACTGGGCTTAGCTCTGACTAGGCGCAGCTGAAACGCGTTAGTGGAACGGGTTCAAGCTTTTGTCTAAGTTGTGTCTCAGCCAGGCGAGAACTTAGCACTTAGTCGCGGCTAAGTTTAGCCACGTTCGTGGAATACCCCTCTGCACAAGTGCGAGACAGAGACAATAACAAAACAATAAGGAAGAAGAGCACAACAACATAAAGACTAAACATGCACAAACTACAGACACACAAACTACAGACACACAAACTACAGACACACAAACTACAGACACACAAACTACAGACACACAAACTACACACAAACGACACACAAACTACAGACACACAAACTACACACAAACTACAGACACAAACTACAGACACACAAACTACAGACACACAAACTACACACAAACTACAGACACAAACTACAGACACACAAACTACACACAAACTACAGACACAAACTACACACAAACTACAGACACACAAACTACAGACACACAAACGACACACAAACTACACACAAACTACAGACACACAAACTACACACAAACGACAGACACACAAACTACCGACACACAAACTACACACAACCTACAGACACAAACTACAGCCACACAAACTACACACAAACTACAGACACACAAACTACACACACACACACTACACACAAACTACAGACACACAAACTACAGACACACAAACTACAGACACACAAACTACACACAAACTACAGACACACAAACTACACACAAACTACAGACACACAAACTACAGATACACAAACTACACACAAACTACAGATACACAAACAACACACAAACGACACACAAACTACAGACACACAAACTACACACAAACTGGAACTCCTGTTCCCCTGGGCGACTTGTGATGGTTTTGCCGCGGTCGGTCATGTTTACATTTAAGGCCTTTTTCCTCTCTCCTCTCTCCTCCTCTCTCCTCCTCTCCTCTCTCCTCCTCTCCTCTCTCCTCCTTTTTCCTCCTCTCTCCTCCCCTGTGTGACCCCGTCGGAGCAGTGGTGGACAAAGCGGACTACCCCGACCTGCAGAGGGCGATCCACAGCCAGTGTGAGCGCAGTGGGCTGGTGCCTCACAGCGCCTGGGTCCTCAAAGTGGTGCAGCTGTACGAGACTCAGAGAGTGAGACACGGTAAAACGCACAAACTACAACAAACTACAACAAACTACAACAAACTAACAAACTACAGACGCACAAACTACAACAAACTACAACAAACTACAGACACACAAACTACAACAAACTACAACAAACTATAACAAACTACAGACGCACAAACTACAACAAACTACAACAAACTATAACAAACTACAGACGCACAAACTACAACAAACTACAGACGCACAAACTACAACAAACTACAACAAACTACAACAAACTACAGACGCACAAACTACAACAAACTACAGACGCACAAACTACAACAAACTACAACAAACTACAGACGCACAAACTACAACAAACTACAGACGCACAAACTACAACAAACTACAGACACACAAACTACAACAAACTATAACAAACTATAACAAACTACAGACGCACAAACTACAACAAACTACAACAAACTATAACAAACTACAGACGCACAAAATACAGACGCACAAACTACAACAAACTACAACAAACTACAGACACACAAACTACAACAAACTATAACAAACTACAAACGCACAAACTACAACAAACTACAACAAACTACAGACACACAAACTACAACAAACTATAACAAACTACAGACGCACAAACTACAACAAACTACAACAAACTACAGACACACAAACTACAACAAACTATAACAAACTACAGACGCACAAACTACAACAAACTCCTCCTCTCTCTCTCTCTCTCTCCTCTATCTCTCCTCTCTCTCTCTCTCTCTCTCTCTCTCTCTCTCTCCTCTCTCTCCTCCTCTCTCCTCCTCTCTCTCCTCTCTCTCTCCTCTCTCTCTCCTCTCTCCTCTCTCTCCTCTCTTCTCCTCTCTCCTCCCTCTCGCCTCTCTCCTCATCTCCTCCTCTCTCCTCCTCCTCAGGGATGATGGTTCTGGGTCCCAGTGGTTCAGGGAAGTCCTCGTGTATCTCCAGCCTGATGGGAGCTCTGGGGGCCTGTGGATCTCCTCACAGGGAGATGAGGATGAACCCCAAGTCCATCACTGCTCCTCAGATGTTCGGGACCCTGGACCCCACCACCAACGACTGGACCGACGGCATCTTCTCCACGCTCTGGAGGAGGACTCTGAGGGCCAAGAAGGTCCAGGGACTAGACCGGGACTAGAACAGGACTAAACCAGGACTAGGACAGGACTAGGACAGGACTAAACCAGGACTAGGACAGGACTAAACCAGGACTAGGACAGGACTAAGACAGGACTAGAACAGGACTAGGACAGGACTAAACCAGGACTAGAACAGGACTAAACCAGGACTAGAACAGGACTAGGACAGGACTAGAACAGGACTAAACCAGGACTAGGACAGGACTAGAACAGGACTAGAAGAGGACTAGAAGAGGACTAAACCAGGACTAAGACAGGACTAAACCAGGACTAGGACAGGACTAGGACAGGGCTAAACCAGGACTAGAACAGGACTAGAACAGGACTAGAACAGGACTAGGACAGGACTAGAAGAGGACTAAACCAGGACTAAGACAGGACTAAACCAGGACTAGGACAGGAGGACGAAACCAGGACTAGAACAGGACTAGGACAGGACTAAACCAGGACTAAATCAGGACTAGGACAGGACTAAACCAGGACTAGAACAGGACTAGGACAGGGCTAAACCAGGACTAGGACAGGACTAAACCAGGACTTTGTAATGGGTCCAGTTTGTGAGTCTCGAAGTACTAAGTAAAGCCCAACGCTCTGAAGGACCAGACTAGGATTTGACCAGGACTGAAGCAGGACTAAACCAGGACTAAAACTAGCCTAAACCAGGTCTAGACCAGGTCTGGATCAGAACTAAAGTGAGCGCAGGTCTGACGCCGGCCTCTGTCTCAGGGGGAGCACATCTGGATCGTTCTGGACGGTCCCGTCGACGCCATCTGGATCGAAAACCTCAACTCGGTTTTAGACGACAACAAAACTCTGACTCTGGCCAATGGAGACCGCATCCCCATGGCCCCCTGCTGCAAGGTCTGGACCAGGACTAAACCAGGACTAAACCAGGACTAAACCAGGACTAAACCAGGACTAAACCAGGACTGGACCAGGACTAAACCAGGACTAAACCAGGACTGGACCAGGACTGGACCAGGACTAAACCAGGACTAAACCAGGACTGGACCAGGACTAAACCAGGACTGGACCAGGACTGGACCAGGACTGGACCAGGACTAAACCAGGACTAAACCAGGACTAAACCAGGACTAAACCAGGACTAAACCAGGACTAAACCAGGACTGGACCAGGACTAAACCAGGACTGAACCAGGACTGAACCAGGACTAAACCAGGACTAAACCAGGACTAAACCAGGACTAAACCAGGACTGGACCAGGACTAAACCAGGACTAAACCAGGACTAAACCAGGACTGGACCAGGACTGGACCAGGACTAAACCAGGACTAAACCAGGACTGGACCAGGACTAAACCAGGACTAAACCAGGACTAAACCAGGACTGGACCAGGACTAAACCAGGACTAAACCAGGACTGGACCAGGACTGGACCAGGACTAAACCAGGACTAAACCAGGACTGGACCAGGACTGGACCAGGACTAAACCAGGACTAAACCAGGACTGGACCAGGACTAAACCAGGACTGGACCAGGACTGGACCAGGACTGGACCAGGACTAAACCAGGACTAAACCAGGACTAAACCAGGACTAAACCAGGACTAAACCAGGACTAAACTAGGACTAAACCAGGACTGGACCAGGACTAAACCAGGACTAAACCAGGACTAAACCAGGACTAAACCAGGACTAAACCAGGACTAAACCAGGACTGGACCAGGACTAAACCAGGACTAAACCAGGACTAAACCAGGACTGGACCAGGACTGGACCAGGACTAAACCAGGACTAAACCAGGACTAAACCAGGACTAAACCAGGACTAAACCAGGACTGGACCAGGACTAAACCAGGACTAAACCAGGACTAAACCAGGACTGGACCAGGACTAAACCAGGACTAAACCAGGACTGGACCAGGACTAAACCAGGACTAAACCAGGACTAAACCAGGACTGGACCAGGACTAAACCAGGACTAAACCAGGACTAAACCAGGACTGGACCAGGACTAAACCAGGACTAAACCAGGACTAAACCAGGACTAAACCAGGGCTGAACCAGGACTAAACCAGGACTAAACCAGGACTGGACCAAAACTAAACCAGGACTGGACCAGGACTAAACCAGGACTAAACCAGGACTAAACCAGGACTAAACCAGGGCTGAACCAGGACTAAACCAGGACTAAACCAGGACTGGACCAAAACTAAACCAGGACTAAAGCAGGACTGGACCAAAACTAAACCAGGACTGGACCAGGACTAAACCAGGACTAAACCAGGACTGGACCAAAACTAAACCAGGACTGGACCAGGACTAAACCAGGACTAAACCAGGACTAAACCAGGACTGGACCAAAACTAAACCAGGACTGGACCAGGACTAAACCAGGACTAAACCAGGACTGGACCAGGACTAAACCAGGACTAAACCAGGACTAAACCAGGACTAAACCAGGACTAAACCAGGACTAAACCAGGACTAAACCAGGACTAAACCAGGACTGGACCAAAACTAAACCAGGACTGGACCAGGACTGGACCAGGACTGGACCAGGACTGGACCAGGACTTCCTAATGGTTCCAGTTTGTGTCTCAGATCGTGTTCGAGCCCCATAACATCGATAACGCGTCCCCGGCCACGGTGTCTCGTAACGGGATGGTGTTCATGAGCGAGTCGGTGCTCGGCTGGAGGCCTCTGCTCCAGGCCTGGACCCAGACTCTGGCCCAGCCCCAGAGACAGGAGCTGGAGAGGAGCTTCCACGCCTGCTACCAGGTCTGAAGAACATCTAAACACTTCAGTCCATCACAAAATCACTTCAAGTAGAGAAATGATCTGTCCACGCACTAAGATCATCTTACTGGACAAGTTCTCTTCGGATAAACTCCCTCGAGACCAGAATGAAGCGTCTCTGGTCGAGTGAGTCCATCATAAATCTGAAAACAACATGAAGAACCTGACAGAAGTTTGGCCAGATCAGAGAATTTTGCCGTGTGTTTACCGTACTTTAGCTGTACGTATGTATTATGTAATATTTTGTCAGTTTTAATTGATAGTCTACAAACAAGGTGTAAACTGAGAATCAGTGAGGTTTTTTTGGGTGGCATGTGGGTGGGGGTGGGTGGAGAGTCCCTCAGGTGGAGGAGTTCAAGTATCTCGGGGTCTTGTTCTCGAGTGAGGGGAGGATGGAGCGTGAGATCGACAGGTGGATCGGTGCAGCGTCGGCAGTGATGCGGTCGTTGTACCGGACCGTTGTGGTGAAGAGGGAGCTGAGCCGAAAGGCAAAGCTCTCGATTTACCGTCGATCTACGTTCCTCCCCTCAACTATGGTCATGAGCTCTGGGTAATGACCGAAAGGACGAGATCACCGATACAAGCGGCTGAAATGAGTTTCCTCCACAGAGTGGCTGGACGCTCTCTTAGAGATAGAGTGATGAGCTCAGTCACACGGGAGGAGCTCGGAGTAGAGCCGCCGCTCCTCCACGTGGAGAGGAGCAGCTGAGGAGGCTCGGGCGTCTGTTCCCGACGCCTCCTGGACTCCTCCCTCGGGAGGTGTTCCGGGCATGTCCCACCGGGAGGAGGCCCCGGGGAAGACCCAGGACACGCTGGAGGGACTATGTGTCCCGGCTGGCCTGGGAACGCCTTGGGGTCCCCCCGGAGGAGCTGGAGGAAGTGTCTGGGGTGAAGGAGGTCTGGGAGTCCCTGTTTAGACTATTGCCCCGGCGACCCGGCCCCAGATAAGCTGAAGAACATGGATGGATGGATGGATGGAATGAAAATGTAAAGAACACGGTGTTTTCGCCCTGTAGATCCTCCAGTCTGACCCCCACACGTGTGACTGTCCAGTGAATGTCCAGATCAGGGCGTCTGTAGTGTCCAAACTCAAAAACACATGTTCTTCTGTCACCCCACACACTGCTGAAACATCTGCTGAAACATCTGCTGAAACATCTACTGAAACATCTGCTGAAACATCTGCTGAAACATCTGCCTCTGCTTCAGGACCTGCTGGACTTCGTCTGGACCGCGGTCACTCCAAAGATGCAGGTGCTGGAGTGTATGTACCTCCACCAGACCATCACCCTACTGCAGGTGTGACAGAACCTCCTCCTCTGCACCTCCTCCTCCTCTGTGCCTCCTCCTCTGCACCTGTACCTCCTCCTCTGCACCTCCTCCTCTGTGCCTCCTCTGTACCTCCTCCTCTGAATCTCCTCCTCTGCACCTCCTCCTCCTCTGCACCTCCTCCTCCTCTGCACCTCCTCCTTTGTGCCTCCTCTGTACCTCCTCCTCTGAACCTCCTCCTCCTCCTCTGCACCTCCTCCTCTGCACCTCCTCCTCCTCCTCTGCACCTCCTCCTCTGCATCTCCTCTGTACCTCCTCATCCTCTGTACCTTCTCCTCTGGACCTCCTCCTCGTCTTCACACTCCTCCTCTGCTCCTCCTCGTCTTCACTCCTCCTCTGCTCCTCCTGGTGTTCAGGGCCTCCTGGCGTCGGTGGAGGAGAAAGTCGTGTGTGTGGATCACGTGCGTCGCCTGTTCACGTTCGCCCTCATGTGGTCACTGGGGGCACTGCTGGAGCTGGAGGACAGAGCGAGGATGGAGGACTTCCTGAAGGTCAGAACATCTCCAACATCTTCACCTGACCACGTCTGACCGATGTTCTACAGCAGGAGGCGCAGGGCGGGGGTCATGGGGGGAGTCACAGGGCGGGGGCACAGTGCGGTGATCTTTGGCCAACTCCTCCTCCAGCCTCAGGGCCAATAAACTCTGGTCTGAGGGCCACGTTTGGCCCCCGGGCCGTAGGTGGGGTCTCTTCTAAAGTCCAGGTTCTTCTGAAGTCCAGGTTCTTCTAAAGTCCAGGTTCTTCTGAAGTCCAGGTTCTTCTAAAGTCCAGGTTCTTCTGAAGTCCAGGTTCTTCTAAAGTCCAGGTTCTTCTGAAGTTCAGGTTCTTCTGAAGTCCAGGTTCTTCTAAAGTCCAGGTTCTTCTGAAGTCCAGGTTCTTCTGAAGTCCAGGTTCTTCTAAAGTCCAGGTTCTTCTAAAGTCCAGGTTCTTCTGAAGTCCAGGTTCTTCTGAAGTCCAGGTCTAAAGTCCAGGTTCTTCTAAAGTCCAGGTTCTTCTGAAGTCCAGGTTCTTCTGAAGTCCAGGTCTAAAGTCCAGGTTCTTCTGAAGTCCAGGTTCTTCTAAAGTCCAGGTTCTTCTGAAGTCCAGGTTCTTCTAAAGTCCAGGTTCTTCTGAAGTCCAGGTTCTTCTGAAGTCCAGGTTCTTCTAAAGTCCAGGTTCTTCTGAAGTCCAGGTTCTTCTAAAGTCCAGGTTCTTCTGAAGTCCAGGTTCTTCTAAAGTCCAGGTTCTTCTGAAGTCCAGGTTCTTCTGAAGTCCAGGTTCTTCTAAAGTCCAGGTTCTTCTGAAGTCCAGGTTCTTCTAAAGTCCAGGTTCTTCTGAAGTTCAGGTTCTTCTGAAGTCCAGGTTCTTCTAAAGTCCAGGTTCTTCTAAAGTCTAGGTTCTTCTGAAGTCCAGGTTCTTCTGAAGTCCAGGTTCTTCTAAAGTCCAGGTTCTTCTGAAGTCCAGGTTCTTCTGAAGTCCAGGTCTAAAGTCCAGGTTCTTCTAAAGTCCAGGTTCTTCTGAAGTCCAGGTTCTTCTGAAGTCCAGGTCTAAAGTCCAGGTTCTTCTGAAGTCCAGGTTCTTCTGAAGTCCAGGTTCTTCTAAAGTCCAGGTTCTTCTGAAGTCCAGGTTCTTCTGAAGTCCAGGTTCTTCTAAAGTCCAGGTTCTGCTAAAGTCCAGGTTCTTCTGAAGTCCAGGTTCTTCTGAAGTCCAGGTCTAAAGTCCAGGTTCTTCTAAAGTCCAGGTTCTTCTGAAGTCCAGGTTCTTCTGAAGTCCAGGTCTAAAGTCCAGGTTCTTCTGAAGTCCAGGTTCTTCTGAAGTCCAGGTTCTTCTAAAGTCCAGGTTCTTCTGAAGTCCAGGTTCTTCTGAAGTCCAGGTTCTTCTGAAGTCCAGGTTCTTCTGAAGTCCAGGTCTAAAGTCCAGGTTCTTCTAAAGTCCAGGTTCTTCTGAAGTCCAGGTTCTTCTGAAGTCCAGGTCTAAAGTCCAGGTTCTTCTGAAGTCCAGGTTCTTCTGAAGTCCAGGTTCTTCTAAAGTCCAGGTTCTTCTAAAGTCCAGGTTCTTCTGAAGTCCAGGTTCTTCTAAAGTCCAGGTTCTTCTGAAGTCCAGGTTCTTCTGAAGTCCAGGTCTAAAGTCCAGGTTCTTCTGAAGTCCAGGTTCTTCTGAAGTCCAGGTTCTTCTAAAGTCCAGGTTCTTCTGAAGTCCAGGTTCTTCTGAAGTCCAGGTTCTTCTGAAGTCCAGGTTCTTCTAAAGTCCAGGTTCTTCTGAAGTCCAGGTTCTTCTAAAGTCCAGGTTCTTCTAAAGTCCAGGTTCTTCTGAAGTCCAGGTTCTTCTGAAGTCCAGGTTCTTCTAAAGTCCAGGTTCTTCTGAAGTCCAGGTTCTTCTGAAGTCCAGGTTCTTCTAAAGTCCAGGTTCTTCTAAAGTCCAGGTTCTTCTGAAGTCCAGGTTCTTCTGAAGTCCAGGTTCTTCTGAAGTCCAGGTCTAAAGTCCAGGTTCTTCTGAAGTCCAGGTTCTTCTGAAGTCCAGGTTCTTCTAAAGTCCAGGTTCTTCTGAAGTCCAGGTTCTTCTAAAGTCCAGGTTCTTCTAAAGTCCAGGTTCTTCTAAAGTCCAGGTTCTTCTGAAGTCCAGGTTCTTCTAAAGTCCAGGTTCTTCTAAAGTCCAGGTTCTTCTGAAGTCCAGGTTCTTCTAAAGTCCAGGTTCTTCTTAAGTCCAGGTTCTTCTAAAGTCCAGGTTCTTGGTTTTTCCAGAGTCACAGTTCTGCTCTGGACCTGCCCCGGACCGAGCCGGACCAGAACATCTTTGAGTTCACTGTGAACCAGCAGGGACAGTGGGAGCACTGGGCCCAGAAGGTCAGATGTCCTCCTGTCCTCCTCCTGTCCTCCTCCTGTCCTCCTCCTGTCCTCCTCCTGTCCTCCTGTCCCCCTGTCCTGCTGTCCACCTCCTGTCCTCCCCCTGTCCCCCTGTCCTCCTGTCCTCCTCCTGTCTCCCTGTCCTCCTGTTCTCCTGTCCCCCTGTCCTCCTCCTGTCCTCCTGTCCCCCTGTCCTCCTGTCCTCCTGTCCATCTCCTGTCCTCCTCCTGTCCTCCTGTCCTCCTGTCCTCCTCCTGTCTCCCTGTCCTCCTCCTGTCCTCCTGTCCCCCTGTCCTCCTGTCCTCCTGTCCATCTCCTGTCCTCCTCCTGTCCTCCTGTCCTCCTGTCCCCCTGTCCTGCTGTCCACCTCCTGTCCTCCTCCTGTCCTCCTGTCCTCCTGTCCTCCCCCTGTCCTCCTGTCCTCCTCTTGTCCCCCTGTCCTGCTGTCCTCCTCCTGTCCTCCTGTCCTCCCCCTGTCCCCCTGTCCTCCTGTCCTCCTCCTGTCCTCCTGTCCTCCTGTCCTCCTCCTGTCGCCCTGTCCTCCTCCTGTCCATCTCCTGTCCCCCTGTCCTCCTGTCCTCCTGTCCACCTCCTGTCCCCCTGTCCTCCTCCTGTCCTCCTGTCCCCCGTCCTCCTGTCCTCCTCCTGTCCTCCTCCTGTCCTCCTGTCCCCTTGTCCTCCTGTCCTCCTGTCCTCCTGTCCCCCTGTCCTCCTCCTGTCCTCCTGTCCCCCTGTCCTCCTCCTCCTGTCCTCCTCCTGTCCTCCTGTCCACCTCCTGTCCTCCTGTCCCCCTGTCCTCCTCCTGTCCTCCTGTCCCCCGTCCTCCTGTCCTCCTGTCCTCCTCCTGTCCTCCTCCTGTCCTCCTCCTGTCCTCCTATCCACCTCCTGTCCTCCTGTCCCCCTGTCCTCCTCCTGTCCACCTCCTGTCCCCCTGTCCTCCTCCTGTCCTCCTGTCCACCTCCTGTCCCCCTGTCCTCCTGTCCCCCTGTCCTCCTCCTGTCCTCCTGTCCCCCTGTCCCCCTGTCCTCCTCCTGTCCTCCTGTCCCCCCGTCCCCCTGTCCTCCTCCTGTCCTCCTGTCCCCCTGTCCTCCTCCTGTCCTCCTGTCCCCCTGTACTCCTCCTGTCCTCCTGTCCCCCCCGTCCCCCTGTCCTCCTCCTGTCCTCCCGTTGTCTCAGATTGCCCCAGATGCCCTCCCGTTGTGTCTTCAGGTCCTGGAGTACGTTTACCCCAGAGACCAGAGTCCAGACTTGAGCTCCGTCCTCGTCCCGAACGTGGACAGTGTGAGGACGGACTTCCTGCTCCAGACCGTCTCCAGACAGAAGAAGGCGGCACTGCTGATCGGAGAGCAGGGCACCGCCAAGACCGTCACCATCCACGTGAGTCTACAGGGTTTAGACCTGGTTTAGACCTGGTTTAGACCTGGTTTAGACCTGGTTTAGACCTGGTTTAGTCCTGGTTTAGACCTGGTTTAGACCTGGTTTAGACCTGGTTTAGTCCTGGTTTAGACCTGGTTTAGTCCTGGTTTAGTCCTGGTTTAGACCTGGTTCAGTCCTGGTTTAGACCTGGTTCAGACCTGGTTTAGTCCTGGTTTAGTCCTGGTTTAGACCTGGTTCAGTCCTGGTTCAGTCCTGGTTCAGTCCTGGTTTAGACCTGGTTCAGTCCTGGTTTAGTCCTGGTTTAGTCCTGGTTCAGTCCTGGTTTAGTCCTGGTTTAGACCTGGTTTAGACCTGGTTTAGACCTGGTTTAGTCCTGGTTTAGACCTGGTTTAGTCCTGGTTTAGTCCTGGTTTAGTCCTGGTTTAGACCTGGTTTAGTCCTGGTTCAGTCCTGGTTTAGTCCTGGTTTAGACCTGGTTTAGTCCTGGTTCAGACCTGGTTTAGTCCTGGTTTAGTCCTGGTTTAGACCTGGTTCAGTCCTGGTTCAGTCCTGGTTCAGTCCTGGTTTAGTCCTGGTTTAGACCTGGTTCAGTCCTGGTTTAGACCTGGTTCAGTCCTGGTTCAGTCCTGGTTTAGACCTGGTTCAGTCCTGGTTCAGTCCTGGTTCAGTCCTGGTTTAGACCTGGTTTAGACCTGGTTTAGACCTGGTTTAGTCCTGGTTTAGTCCTGGTTCAGACCTGGTTTAGTCCTGGTTTAGACCTGGTTTAGTCCTGGTTCAGTCCTGGTTCAGACCTGGTTTAGACCTGGTTTAGTCCTGGTTTAGACCTGGTTTAGACCTGGTTTAGTCCTGGTTTAGTCCTGGTTCAGACCTGGTTTAGTCCTGGTTTAGTCCTGGTTTAGACCTGGTTTAGTCCTGGTTCAGACCTGGTTTAGTCCTGGTTTAGACCTGGTTTAGTCCTGGTTCAGTCCTGGTTCAGACCTGGTTTAGTCCTGGTTTAGACCTGGTTTAGTCCTGGTTTAGACCTGGTTTAGACCTGGTTTAGTCCTGGTTTAGTCCTGGTTCAGACCTGGTTTAGTCCTGGTTTAGACCTGGTTTAGTCCTGGTTTAGTCCTGGTTTAGTCCTGGTTCAGACCTGGTTTAGTCCTGGTTTAGTCCTGGTTTAGACCTGGTTTAGTCCTGGTTCAGACCTGGTTTAGTCCTGGTTTAGACCTGGTTCAGTCCTGGTTCAGACCTGGTTTAGTCCTGGTTTAGACCTGGTTTAGTCCTGGTTCAGACCTGGTTTAGTCCTGGTTTAGACCTGGTTTAGTCCTGGTTCAGACCTGGTTCTCTCTGTGGTGCGTTCAGGGTTACCTGGGGAAAATGGCGTCTGACTCTCACCTGTGGAAGTCGGTGAGTTTCTCGTCGGCGACGTCGCCCGTCATGTTCCAGCGCTCCGTCGAGAGCTACATCGACAAACGTGTGGGCGCCACCTACGGGCCGCCCGCAGGACGCAGCATGAGCCTGTTCATAGACGACATCAACATGCCCGTCATCAACGAGTGGGGCGACCAGGTGCTCCTCACAGCCACAGGGTCCCACCGATGCACTACACTCACCCTACAGGGTCCCACTGAAGCACCACACTCACTCCACAGCCACAGGGTCCCACTGACGCACTCACCCCACAGCCACAGGGTCCCACTGATGCACTACACGCACCCCATAGGGTCCCACTGAAGCACCACACTCACCCCACAGCCACAGGGTCCCACTGATGCACTACACGCACCCCACAGCTACAGGTTCCCACCGATGCACTACACTCACCCCACAGGGTCCCACTGAAGCACCACACTCACTCCACAGCCACAGGGTCCCACTGATGCACTACACGCACCCCACAGCCACAGGGTCCCACCGATGCACTACACTCACCCCATAGGGTCCCACTGAAGCACCACACTCACCCCACAGCCACAGGGTCCCACTGATGCACTACACGCACCCCACAGCTACAGGTTCCCACCGATGCACTACACTCACCCCACAGGGTCCCACTGAAGCACCACACTCACTCCACAGCCACAGGGTCCCACTGACGCACTCACCCCACAGCCACAGGGTCCCACTGATGCACTACACGCACCCCACAGCTACAGGGTCCCACCGATGCACTACACTCACCCCACAGGGTCCCACTGAAGCGCCACACTCACCCCACAGCCACAGGGTCCCACTGATGCACTACACGCACCCCACAGCTACAGGGTCCCACCGATGCACTACACTCACCCCACAGGGTCCCACTGAAGCACCACACTCACCCCACAGCCACAAGGTCCCACTGACGCACTACACTCACCCCACAGCTACAGGGTCCCACTGAAGCACCACACTCACCCCACAGCTACAGGGTCCCACTGACGCACTACACTCACCCCACAGCTACAGGGTCCCACTGACGCACTACACTCCCCCCACAGCTACAGGGTCCCACTGACGCACTACACTCACCCCACAGCCACAGGGTCCCACTGACGCACTACACTCACCCCACAGCTACAGGGTCCCACCGATGCACTACACTCACCCCACAGGTTCCCACTGAAGCACCACAGTCACCCCACAGCCACAGGGTCCCACTGACGCACTACACTCACCCCACAGGGTCCCACTGAAGCACCACACTCACCCCACAGCCACAGGGTCCCACTTACGCACCACACTCACCCCACAGCCACAGGGTCCCACTGACGCACTACACTCACCCCACAGCTACAGGGTCCCACTAGCGCACTATACTCACCCCACAGCAACAGGGTCCCACTGACGCACTACACTCACCCCACAGCCACAGGGTCCCACTGAGGCACTACACTCCCCCCAAAGCTACAGGGTCCCACCGATGCATTACACTCACCCCACAGGGTCCCATTGAAGCACCACACTCACCCCACAGCCACAGGGTCCCACTGACGCACTACAGTCACCCCACAGCTACAGGGTCCCACCGATGCATTACACTCACCCCACAGGGTCCCACTGAAGCACCACAGTCACCCCACAGCCACAGGGTCCCACCGACGCACCACACTCACCCCACAGCCACAGGGTCCCACTGAAGCACCACACTCACCCCACAGCCACAGGGTCCCACTGATGCACTACACTCACCCCACAGGGTCCCACTGAAGCACCACACTCACCCCACAGCCACAGGGTCCCACTGAAGCACCACACTCACCCCACAGCCACAGGGTCCCACCGACGCACCACACTCACCCCACAGCCACAGGGTCCCACTGACGCACTACACTCACCCACAGCCACAGGGTCCCACTGATGCACTACACTCACCCCACAGCTACAGGGTCCCACTGACGCACTACACTCACCCCACAGGGTCCCACTGAAGCACCACACTGACCCCACAGCTACACGGTCCCACTGACACACTACACTCACCCCACAGCTACAGGGTCCCACCGATGCACTACCCTCACCCCACAGGGTCCCACTGACGCATTCACCCCACAGCCACAGAGTCCCACTGAAGCACCACACTCACAGCCACAGGATCCCACCAAAGCACCACACTCACCCACAGGATCCCACTGAAGCACCACACTCACAGCCACAGGGTCCCACTGAAGCACCACACTCACCCCACAGGGTCCCACTGAAGCACCACACTCACCCCACAGCCACAGGGTCCCACTGAAGCACCACACTCACAGCCACAGGATCCCACCAAAGCACCACACTCACCCACAGGATCCCACTGAAGCACCACACTCACAGCCACAGGGTCCCACTGAAGCACCACACTCACCCCACAGGGTCCCACTGAAGCACCACACTCACCCCACAGCCACAGGGTCCCACTGAAGCACCACATTCACCCCACAGCCACAGGGTCCCACTGATGCACTACACTCACCCCACAGCTACAGGGTCCCACTGACGCACTACACTCACCCCACAGGGTCCCACTTAAGCACCACACTCACCCCACAGCTACAGGGTCCCACTGACAAACTACTCACTCTACAGCTACAGGGTCCCACTGACGCACTACACTCACCCCACAGCCACAGGGTCCCACTGAAGCACCACACTCACAGCCACAGGGTCCCACTGAAGCACCACATTAGGCTGTTTATGAACACTTTGCATGTTCTCTGTCCTCGAGCTCTTAAAGGTCCTACACAAAACTGACTCTTGTAGCTTTAAGTCCGGTCCTGATGTTCCTCCTCACACACCTGGAGTCGTGTTTGTTTCATTCTCATGTTTGAGGAACTCTTTATTATTCGTCTGTAACATCTCCAAAGCTCCAAACGCTCTGTTCCACCTCGTGATGTCATCAAGTGAACAGTGAACTTTTACCTTTAGTTCAGTCGAGGCGACTCCAGGACTGAAATGATCCAAATGATTCTAGTGAAGGTGTGTGGAGTTTAAAAACACAGTGGAGCACTTCCTGTATTACCACATGATGACATCACCAGGTGGAACAGAGTGTTTTCAGTGTGAGAGAAGAACTCGTGTTAAATCTGCAGGTTTGTGAATGAAACAAACACGACTCCAGGTGTTTTTGAGGAGGAAACTACTTTAGAACATGGAGTAGAAGATGGTTGATATGGCCCTTTAACAGTAGATTTGGTTTTATATTGATTATGTAATCTCATATTGTTTTTGGCCCCGCCCCTTCCCTCAGATCACCAATGAGATCGTGCGTCAGCTGATGGAGCAGGGCGGGTTCTACAGCCTGGAGCGGCCGGGCGACTTCATCCACGTGGTGGACGTGCAGGTACAGGTGCTAAACTCACTACAGACTCATCACAAACCAGGATGGCGTCTGGACACGTGATGAGACTTCCGGAAGACGTTTGGACACGTGATGAGACTTCCGGAAGACGTTTGGACACGTGATGAGACTTCCGGAAGACGTTTGGACACGTGATGAGACTTCCGGAAGACGTTTGGACACGTGATGAGACTTCCGGAAGACATTTGGACACGTGATGAGACTTCCAAACGACGTTTGGACACGTGATGAGACTTCCAAACGACGTTTGGACACGTGATGAGACTTCCAAACGACGTTTGGACACGTGATGAGACTTCCAAACGACGTTTGGACACGTGATGAGACTTCCGGACGACGTCTGGACACGTGATGAGACTTCCGGAAGACGTCTGGACACGTGATGAGACTTCCGGAAGACGTCTGGACACGTGATGAGACTTCCGAAAGACGTCTGGACACGTGATGAGACTTCCGGAAGACGTTTGGACATGTGATGAGACTTCCGGACTGCGTCTGGACACGTGATGAGACTTCCGGACGACGTCTGGACACGTGATGAGACTTCCGGACGACGTTTGGACACGTGATGAGACTTCCGGACTGCGTCTGGACACGTGATGAGACTTCCGGACTGCGTCTGGACACGTCTGGACACGTGATGAGACTTCCGGAAGACGTTTGGACACGTGATGAGACTTCCGGACGACGTTTGGACACGTGATGAGACTTCCGGACTGCGTCTGGACACGTCTGGACACGTGATGAGACTTCCGGAAGACGTTTGGACACGTGATGAGACTTCCGGACGACGTTTGGACACGTGATGAGACTTCCGGACTGCGTCCGGACGACGTTTGGACACGTGATGAGACTTCCGGACGACGTTTGGACACGTGATGAGACTTCCGGACTGCGTCCGGACGACGTTTGGACACGTGATGAGACTTCCGGACTGCGTCTGGACACGTCTGGACACGTGATGAGACTTCCGGAAGACGTTTGGACACGTGATGAGACTTCCGGACGACGTTTGGACACGTGATGAGACTTCCGGACGATGTTTGGACACGTGATGAGACTTCCGGAAGACGTTTGGACACGTGATGAGACTTCCGGACGACGTTTGGACACGTGATGAGACTTTCGGACTGCGTCCGGTCGACGTTTGGACACGTGATGAGACTTCCGGACGACGTTTGGACACGTGATGAGACTTCCGGACTGCGTCCGGACGACGTTTGGACACGTGATGAGACTTCCGGACGACGTTTGGACACGTGATGAGACTTCCGGAAGACGTTTGGACACGTGATGAGACTTCCGGAAGACGTCTGGACACGTGATGAGACTTCCGGACTGCGTCTGGACACGTCTGGACACGTGATGAGACTTCCGGCAGGCTCTGTTAGTCAGACTGATCAAATCTAGGAAAAAAGAGAAAATGTCCCGGTTTTCTTCATCTCCACGTCATTCGTTCCGTTGTGTTCGGTTATTCAACAGTTACAACCGTCCTTCAGTTTTCATCATTTCCCCGACGCACGACTCCGAGAAGAGACGAGGGCACCAAATTCCAGATGATTCCAAACAGCACGTTTACTTCAGTGGGTTTGATCACAGTCAGTCAGCCCAAAGTCGGGAAATACACCGAAGAACTACACCGGAGAACTACACCGGAGAACTACACCGGAGAAGTACACTGGAGAACTACACCGGAGAACTACACCGGAGAACTACACCGGAGAAGTACACCGGAGAAGTACACCGGAGAAGTACACTGGAGAACTACACCGGAGAACTACAATGAAGAACTACACCAGAGAAGTACACCGGAGAAGTACACCGGAGAAGTACACCGGAGAAGTACACCGAAGAACTACAATGGAGAACTACACCGAAGAAATACACCGGAGAAGTACACCGGAGAAGTACACCGAAGAACTACACCGAAGAACTACAATGAAGAACTACACCGGAGAAGTACACCGGAGAAGTACACCGGAGAAGTACACCGAAGAACTACACCGAAGAACTACAATGAAGAACTACACTGGAGAACTACACCGAAGAACTACAATGAAGAACTACACTGGAGAACTACACCGAAGAAGTACACCGGAGAAGTACACCGGAGAAGTACACCGAAGAACTACAATGGAGAACTACACCGGAGAAGTACACCGGAGAACTACACCGAAGAACTACACCGAAGAACTACAATGAAGAACTACACCAGAGAAGTACACCGGAGAAGTACACCGGAGAAGTACACGAAGAACTACAATGGAGAACTACACCGGAGAAGTACACCGGAGAACTACACCGAAGAACTACACCGAAGAACTACAATGAAGAACTACACCAGAGAAGTACACCGGAGAAGTACACCGGAGAAGTACACCGAAGAACTACAATGGAGAACTACACCGGAGAACTACACCGAAGAACTACAATGAAGAACTACACTGGAGAACTACACCGAAGAACTACAATGAAGAACTACACTGGAGAACTACACCGAAGAAGTACACCGGAGAAGTACACCGGAGAAGTACACCGAAGAACTATAATGGAGAACTACACCGGAGAAGTACACCGGAGAACTACACCGAAGAACTACAATGAAGAACTACAATGAAGAACTACACCGGAGAAGTACACCGGAGAACTACACCGAAGAACTACAATGAAAAACTACAATGAAGAACTACAATGAAGAACTACACCGGAGAACTACACCGGAGAACTACACCGGAGATCTACACCGGAGAACTACACCGGAGAACTACACCGGAGAACTACACCGGAGAACTACACTCCTACTGTGAAGAGCCTGTGGTTCACCACTGTGAGGAACACCTGCAGATGTTAGATGTTAGAAGGACCACAGACTGAAGTGTTCTGTGGCGTCTCCACAGCGTTCTGCTCCAAATGAAGCTCATTGAGGCTAGCAGTTATAGCGGCGCGAGTATCATAGCAACGAAAGAGCCAATCAGGAGCGAGGCTATTGAAGGTAACGCCCCTTCACACACCGCTGGAGCGGGCGCTTAGCAACGCTGTCAATCAAACCTGTTGCTAGCAGGAGGGACCTCAGGGAAAGAAGGCGCCTGATTGGTCCATTCTTTATGTTCAGATGATTTAGGAACAAAATGTTGAAATAAAAACCCCAGGATCCTGTAGAGGTTCAGACCAACATCTGAAGGTCAGAGTGAGGAGCCCGACAGCAGCAGGTCCGGAGAGAGCCAGGCTTTTTACACACAAACTGACCTGGAGCCAGAGTCTGTGGAGCCCAGTCACACCCATGAACACTTCCTGTTTGGAACCCAGGGCCTGAGCTCTGTTCAGAGACATGTTCTGTCTGAGAGGGGGTCACAGATTTGCACGGGGTAACACGTTTTTTATCATGTTCTTGTTCTTCTGGGTTCTTCTTTTTCTTCTGGATTCTTCTTGGTCTTCTGGTTCTTCTTTTTCTTCTGGGTTCTTCTTTTTCTTCTGGGTTCTTCTTGGTCTTCTGGGTTCTTCTGGGTTCTTTTTCTTCTGGGTTCTTCTTGTTCTTCTGGGTTCTTCTTGGTCTTCTGGGTTCTTCTTGGTCTTCTGGGTTCTTCTGGGTTCTTCTTGTTCTTCTGGGTTCTTCTTGGTCTTCTGGGTTCAGTTTTCTTCTGGGTTCTTCTTTTTCTTCTAGGTTCCTCTGGGTTCTTCTTGTTCTTCTGGGTTCTTCTGTGTTCTTTTTCTTCTGGGTTCTTCAAGTTCTTCTGGGTTCTTCTTGGTCTTCTGGGTTCAGTTTTCTTCTGGGTTCTTCTGGGTTCTTCTTGGTTTTCTGGGTTCTTCTGGGTTCTTCTTGTTCTTCTGGGTTCTTCTTGTTCTTCTGGGTTCTTCTGGGTTCTTCTTTTTCTTCTGGGTTCTTCTTGGTCTTCTGGGTTCTTCTTGGTCTTCTGGGTTCTTCTTGTTCTTCTGGGTTCTTCTTGGTCTTCTGGGTTCTTCTGGGTTCTTCTTGTTCTTCTGGGTTCTTCTTGGTCTTCTGGGTTCAGTTTTCTTTTGGGTTCTTCTGGGTTCTTCTTTTTCTTCTAGGTTTTTCTGGGTTCTTCTGGGTTCTTCTTGTTCTTCTGGGTTCTTCTGTGTTCTTTTTCTTCTGGGTTCTTCAAGTTCTTCTGGGTTCTTCTTGGTCTTCTGGGTTCAGTTTTCTTCTGGGTTCTTCTGGGTTCTTCTTTTTCTTCTAGGTTCTTCTGGATTCTTCTGGGTTCTTCTTGTTCTTCTGGGTTCTTCTGTGTTCTTCTTGTTCTGTGTTCTTCTATTTCTTCTGGGTTCTTGTGGTTTCTTCTTGTTCTTCTGTGTTCTTCTTTTTCTTCTGGATTCTGTATATTCTGTGTTCTTCTGGGGTCCTGGTGGTTGTTCTCAGCTGGTGCACATATTTGATGGGTCTTTTGTTTTGTTTCTCATCCCTCATGCCCCTGTCCCTGGTGCTCTCAGCTGGTGGGGGCCATGATCCACCCGGGCGGAGGCAGAAACGACATCCCGCAGCGTCTGAAGAGGCAGTTCTCCATCTTTAACTGCCCCCTCCCGTCCAACGCCTCCATCGACCGCATCTTCAGCGCCCTGGCTCTGGGATACTTCTGCCCAGAGAGGGGCTTCAGCCCTGGGGTGTGTGCACTGGCAGCTGGCCTGGTGCCCACCACCAGAAGAGTGTGGCAGGCCGTCAAAGCCAAGGTCCGTCTGCAGCTCCACATTCTTCTCACCTACAATGAAGCTCATCAAGGCCAGCAGTTAGAGCTCTGGACTGACGGTTAGAAAAAAGCTCTGTAATGATGCTTTACTGTTTTTATTCAGATGCTGCCGTCTCCAGCCAAGTTCCACTACATCTTCAACCTGAGAGACCTGAGCCGAATCTGGCAGGTACTAAACCAGGACTAAACCAGGACCAGACCAGGACTAAACCAGGACCAGACCAGGATTGAACCAGGACTGAACCAGGACTAAACCGGGACTAGACCAGAACTAAACCAGGACTAAACCAGGTCTAAACCAGGACCAGACCAGGATTAAACCAGGACTGAACCAGGACTAAACCGGGACTAGACCAGAACTAAACCAGGACTAAACCAGGACTAAACCGGGACTAAACCAGGTCTAAACCAGGACCAGACCAGGATTAAACCAGGATTGACCCAGGACTAAACCGGGACTAGACCAGAACTAAACCAGGACTAAACCAGGTCTAAACCAGGTCTAAACCTGGACTGAACCAGGTCTAGACCAGGACTAAACCTGGACTGAACCAGATCTAGACCAGGACTAAACCTGGACTGAACCAGGACTAGACCAGGTCTAAACTCTGTGTAGGGGATGCTGGGCGTGCAGTCGGAGGTGTGTGTGAGTGAGGAGCTGCTCTCGTCTTTGTTCCATCACGAAGTCTCCAGAGTCATCGCCGACAGATTCATCGACCAATCAGACACAGACGCCTTCAGTGACATCATCAGCAAGGTCAGAGTCGAACCCACAACCTCCTGGTGAGAGGGCGGACACAGTAACACAGGGAGAACATGCAAACTCCACTCAGATCAGGAGTGGAACCCTCACCCTCCTCCTGAGGCGAGTTTATCCTTTCTTCTTTCGCTCTTCTGTCAGATCACCGCTGAGGATCATGGGAAGGCTCTCACTGAGCACGCTCAGTGGAACAGCAGTTTTGTGGACTTCCTGCGTGAGGCGCCCGAGGCGACGGGAGACGAGCCCGAGGAGGCGGAGCTAGAGGCGCCTAAAGTCAGTCTGAACCAGGACTGAACCAGGACTGAACCGGGACTAAACCAGGACTGAACCGGGACTAAACCAGGACTGAACCGGGACTAAACCAGGACTGAACCAGGACTAAACCAGGACTGAACCAGGACTGAACCAGGACTGAACCGGGACTAAACCAGGACTAAACCAGGACTAAACCAGGACTAAACCAGGACTAAACCAGGACTGAACCGGGACTAAACCAGGACTAAACCAGGACTGAACCAGGACTAAACCGGGACTAAACCAGGACTGAACCAGGACTAAACCAGGACTGAACCGGGACTAAACCAGGACTGAACCGGGACTAAACCAGGACTGAACCAGGACTAAACCAGGACTGAACCGGGACTAAACCAGGACTGAACCAGGACTAAACCAGGACTAAACCAGGACTAAACCAGGACTAAACCAGTGTTAAATGTGTGTGTGATTGACAGCTGTATGAGCCAATCCCGTCGCTGGCGGCGTTGGCGGAGCGTCTGGCGTTTTTCCAGCTCCAGTACAACGAGGCGGTGAGGGGCGGGGCCATGGACCTTGTCTTCTTTAAGGTAAAATAAAGATCTGAAACCCCAAGAACACCGAAAGAACATGCAAACAACACTGCATTAGTAACTGATACTTGTGATGCTAACTGTAGGTACTTCTCTGTCTGAGGCTTTGTTGCTCAAGTTAGATTTGAATCTGAGCTTTGAATAAACACGTCCCTGTCAGAACATGACAGCCACAAGCTAGCATTAGCATTAGCATTAGCATTAGCATTAGCATTAGCCAACAGTCGCTCTCATGTTTTCAAATCGTCCTGAACAGGACCATGAACGCTCTGACCACAGGAACATGAAACATGCTCTTTAAAATCACTTATTTTTGTCATTGTTGGCTAATGTTTACATTTTGTCACCATGGTAACCACTGAACATTCCACTATAGAGGTACACGTAGAACACCTCCAGCGTGACGTCTCTGTGAAGTATCAATAGTGAATATTGTACCGGGCCATCTGATCTGGACTGTCCCTCTCCCTGTGTCTCTGTCCCTTTGTAGGACGCCATGGTGCACCTGATGCGAGTGTCCCGGGTCCTTCGTACGCCTCGGGGGAACGCGCTGCTCGTGGGGGTGGGCGGGTCAGGGAAGCAGAGTCTGACCCGCCTCGCCTCCTTCATCGCCGGACACCAGACCTTCCAGATCACCCTCACCAGGTACACGAGTTTAACCCCCTCCCAATGAGGACAGAGTCCTGTGTTTTTGACCGTATATCTCAGGACTTAGCTTGGCTCTTCTGTCAGACTCATTTTGGGGCGGGGGACGGGGCGTGGGACGGGGGACGGGGGCCGGGGGACGGGGGCCGGGGGACGGGGGCCGGGGGACGGGGGCCGGGGGACGGGGGCCGGGGGCGGGGGGCCGGGGGCGGGGGACAGGGTGTGGAATGGGGCGGTACCTGATTGGCTCTTTGTTTCCTCTGATAAGCGAGCTCAGAAAGGATCACTGCTTCGTTTGGCTTCAGAACGCTGTGGTGTCCATGAGGAAAGGAGGAGGGAGGGCATCTGACACACGGCGTTAAAGCCCTCACTCTCTCCTCAGGTCGTACGGCTGCTCGAACCTCCTGGAGGACCTCAGGACTCTGTACAGACTGAGCGGTCATCAGGGTCAAGGGGTCACCTTCCTCTTCACCGACAACGACATCAAGGATGAAGCTTTTCTGGGTCAGAACTTCACCTCACAGTTTCTGGTCTCTGGTCTCTGGTCTCAGTCTCAGTCTGGTCTCAGTCTGGTCTCAGTCTGGTCTCTGGTCTCAGTCTGGTCTCTGGTCAGGTCTCAGTCTGGTCTCTGGTCTCAGTCTCAGTCTGGTCTCTGGTCTCAGTCTGGTCTCTGGTCTCAGTCTGGTCTCAGTCTGGTCTCTGGTCTCAGTCTGGTCTCTGGTCAGGTCTCAGTCTGGTCTCTGGTCAGGTCTCAGTCCGGTCTCTGGTCAGGTCTCAGTCTGGTCTCAGTCTGGTCTCTGGTCTCTGGTCTCAGTCTGGTCTCTGGTCTCAGTCTCAGTCTGGTCTCTGGTCAGGTCTCAGTCTGGTCTCAGTCTGGTCTCTGGTCTCAGCCTCAGTCTGGTCTCTGGTCTCTGGTCTCAGTCTGGTCTCTAGTCTCAGTCTGGTCTCTGGTCTCAGTCTGGTCTCAGTCTGGTCTCTGGTCTCAGTCTGGTCTCAGTCTGGTCTCAGTCTGGTCTCTAGTCTCAGTCTGGTCTCTGGTCTCAGTCTGGTCTCAGTCTGGTCTCTAGTCTCAGTCTGGTCTCTGGTCTCAGTCTGGTCTCAGTCTGGTCTCTAGTCTCAGTCTGGTCTCTGGTCTCTGGTCTCTGGTCTCAGTCTGGTCTCTAGTCTCAGTCTGGTCTCTGGTCTCAGTCTGGTCTCAGTCTGGTCTCTGGTCTCAGTCTGGTCTCAGTCTGGTCTCTAGTCTCAGTCTGGTCTCAGTCTGGTCTCAGTCTGGTCTCTAGTCTCAGTCTGGTCTCTGGTCTCTGGTCTCTGGTCTGGTCTCTGGTCTCAGTCTGGTCTCTGGTCTCAGTCTGGTCTCAGTCTGGTCTCTGGTCTCAGTCTGGTCTCAGTCTGGTCTCTGGTCTCAGTCTGGTCTCAGTCTGGTCTCTGGTCTCTGGTCTCTGGTCTGGTCTCTAGTCTCAGTCTGGTCTCTGGTCTCTGGTCTCTGGTCTCTGGTCTGGTCTCTAGTCTCAGTCTGGTCTCTGGTCTCTGGTCTCTGGTCTCTGGTCTGGTCTCTGGTCTCAGTCTGGTCTCAGTCTGGTCTCTGGTCTCTAGTCTCTAGTCTCAGTCTGGTCTCTGGTCTCAGTCTGGTCTCAGTCTGGTCTCTGGTCTCAGTCTGGTCTCTGGTCTCAGTCTGGTCTCAGTCTGGTCTCTAGTCTCAGTCTGGTCTCTGGTCTCTGGTCTCAGTCTGGTCTCAGTCTGGTCTCTAGTCTCAGTCTGGTCTCTGGTCTCAGTCTGGTCTCAGTCTGGTCTCAGTCTGGTCTCTGGTCTCTGGTCTGGTCTCTGGTCTCAGTCTGGTCTCTGGTCTCTGGTCTCAGTCTGGTCTCAGTCTGGTCTCTAGTCTCAGTCTGGTCTCTGGTCTGGTCTCTGGTCTCAGTCTGGTCTCTGGTCTCTGGTCTCAGTCTGGTCTCTAGTCTCAGTCTGGTCTCTGGTCTGGTCTCTGGTCTCAGTCTGGTCTCTGGTCTGGTCTCTGGTCTCAGTCTGGTCTCTGGTCTCTGGTCTCAGTCTGGTCTCTAGTCTCAGTCTGGTCTCTGGTCTCTGGTCTCAGTCTGGTCTCTGGTCTCTGGTCTCAGTCTGGTCTCTGGTCTGGTCTCTGGTCTCAGTCTGGTCTCTGGTCTGGTCTCTGGTCTCAGTCTGGTCTCTGGTCTGGTCTCTGGTCTCAGTCTGGTCTCTGGTCTCTGGTCTCAGTCTGGTCTCTAGTCTCAGTCTGGTCTCTGGTCTCTGGTCTCAGTCTGGTCTCTGGTCTCTGGTCTCTGGTCTCAGTCTGGTCTCTGGTCTCTATAGAGTACGTGAATATTGTGTTGGCGAGCGGGGAGGTTCCGGATCTTTTCTCTCGGGATGAACTCGATGACATCACACAAGACCTGACCTCTGACCTGAAGAGACACGCCCCCAAACGACCTCCGACCCCCGAGAACCTCTACAACTACTTCCTGTCCCGGGTCCGAGCGAACCTCCACCTGGTGCTCTGCTTCTCCCCCACCGGAGACTTCAGGTCCAGAGCCCTCAAGGTAACCAGGACTAAACCAGGACTAAACCAGGACTGAACCAGGACTGAACCAGGACTAAACCAGGACTGAACCAGGACTAAACCAGGACTAAACCAAGACTGAACCAGGACTAAACCAGGACTAAACCAGGACTAAACCAGGACTAAACCAGGACTGAACCAGGACTAAACCAGGTCTAAACCAGGACTAAACCAGGACTAAACCAAGACTGAACCAGGACTAAACCAGGACTAAACCAGGACTAAACCAGGACTGAACCAGGACTAAACCAGGACTAAACCAGGACTAAACCAGGACTAAACCAAGACTGAACCAGGACTAAACCAGGACTAAACCAGGACTAAACCAGGACTGAACCAGGACTAAACCAGGACTAAACCAGGACTGAACCAGGCAGTGGCGTTCCTAGAGTGATTTACTTCCTGGGCGAAAGCCACTTTTGACCCCCCCCCGTACAGTTTTAATGAGTACTGCAATAAAAAATATAAACATTAATTACAAAAAAAGTTTTTGAACATAAAAAAGACCAAAGGCGCAATTATTTCACATTATAGCCATGTAGGCCTACAGCTATTTAAGAGAGCAAAAGTGCACTCCAGCACCCCCTGGTGGTCACAATATTGCAGAATCAGTCAGTACTCTAAAAGCGCACCGCACCGGCTTTTTAAAAAATTTATTTATTTATTTTTTTTTTTTGTTGCTTCACGCCACCGCGGCGCCAACCGCTGGTTTGTCCGAGCTCCCCGGGCCAGGGAGCCTTGGATAAACGTCGATCGGAGCAGTTTTGGTCGGGGAACACACTGGATCAAACTAACGGAGTGAAGGACCTGAGACTAAAGCAGGACTGAACCAGGACTAAAGGATTAAACCAGGTCCAGGGTCTAACCCGGGTCCCTGACTCAGTTCCCAGGCCTGATCTCCGGCTGTACTGTGGACTGGTTCCATCGTTGGCCCAAAGACGCCCTGGTGGCCGTGTCCCGTCACTTCCTGTCTGCGTACTCTGAACTGCGCTGCCCCCCACAGGTCAAAGAGAGCGTGGTCCTGTCCATGGGAATGTTCCAGGTACTCAACCAGAACTAAACCAGGACTAAACCAGAACTAAACCAGGACTAAACCAGGACTAAACCAGGACTGAACCAGAACTGAACCAGGACTGAACCAGAACTGAACCAGGACTGAACCAGGACTCTTGAACTTCTTCCACTTTAGTTTGTGAACAGCGCCCTCTTGTGGTGGATCTGTTCATTTCAGTTTGTGAAAAGTTTTGCTGCTTAAAAAAAAAACAAAAACAAAAAAAAAACAATGAACGAGACAAACAGTCGACTAAACTGAGGGAGCGGGAGGGCATCTGGCTCAGACACGGTGATGGGAGGGCATCTGGCTCAGACAGGGTGATGGGAGGGCATCTGGCTCAGTTGTGTTGTCTCTCAGGACGTGGTGGCGGAGAGGTGTGGTGAATACTTTGAGCGTTTCCGGCGTCAGATCTTCGTCACGCCGCGGTCCTTCCTCTCCTTCATCAACAGCTACAAACTCATCTACAGCGAGAAGATCGTCCTCCTGAAGACCCTGAGCCAGCGCATGACCACCGGTCATCCTCTGACCCTCCTCTGACCTGTCTGACCCTCCTCTGACCCGTCTGACCCTCCTCTGACCCTCCTCTGACCCGTCTGACCCTCCTCTGACCCGTCTGACCCTCCTCTGACCCTCCTCTGACCCTCCTCTGCTCCTCTGACCCTCCTCTGACCCTCCTCTGACCCTCTGACCCGTCGGACCCTCCTCTGACCCTCCTCTGACCCGTCTGACCCTCCTCTGACCCGTCTAACCCTCCTCTGACCCTCCTCTGACCCTCCTCTGCTCCTCTGACCATCCTCTGACCCTCCTCTGCTCCTCTGACCCTCCTCTGACCCGTCTGACCCTCCTCTGACCCTCCTCTGGCCCGTCTGACCCTCTTCTGACCCTCCTCTGACCCTCCTCTGCTCATCTTCCTCATCTTTCTCTCCTCCTCCTCTGTCTCCTCCTCCTCTGACCCTCTGTCTCCTCCTCCTCTGACCCTCTGCTCCTCCTCTGACCCTCTCCTCCTCCTCTGTCTCCTCCTCCTCCTCTGACCCTCTCATCGTCCTCCTCTGACCCTCTGTCTCCTCCTCCTCTGACCCTCTGTCTCCTCCTCCTCTGACCCTCTCATCGTCCTCCTCTGACCCTCTGTCTCCTCCTCCTCTGACCCTCTGCTCCTCCTCCTCTGACCCTCTGCTCCTCCTCTGACCCTCTCCTCCTCCTCTGTCTCCTTTTCCTCTGATCCTCTCCTCCTCTGACCCTCTCCTCCTCCTCTGTCTCCTCCTCCTCTGACCCTCTCCTCCTCCTCTGTCTCCTCCTCCTCTGACCCTCTGCTCCTCCTCCTCCTCTGACCCTCTGCTCCTCCTCCTCTGCTCCTCCTCCTCCTCTGACCCTCTCCTCCTCTGTCTCCTCCTCCTCTGACCCTCTCCTCCTCCTCTGACCCTCTCCTCTGACCCTCTGCTCCTCCTCCTCTGTCTTCTCCTCTGTCTCCTCCTCCTCTGTCTCCTCCTCCTCTGACCCTCTGTCTCCTCCTCTGTCTCCTCCTCCTCTGACCCTCTGCTCCTCCTCAGGTCTGGGTAAACTCCTGGAGGCGGAGCAGTCTGTGTCGGAGCTCTCTGAGCAGCTGGTGCTGAAGGAGCAGGAGTTGGCCGGCGCCTCCCAGAGGGCGGAGGCGGTACTGCAGGAGGTCACGGAGAAGGCCCGAGCTGCTGAGAAGGTCAGAGAGAAACATGGGGTGCCCGCGTGACGCCCACGTGACGCCCACGTGGCGCCCACGTGGTGCTCCCGTGACACCCGCGTGGCGCCCCCGTGACGCCCGCGTGGCGCCCGCGTGACGCCCGCGTGGCGCTCCCATGACGCCCGCGTGGCGCCCGCGTGGTGCTCCCGTGACGCCCACGTGATGCCTGCGTGGCGCCCGTGTGGTGCTCCCGTGACGCCCGCGTGGTGCTCCCGTGACGCCCGTGTGACGCCCACGTGATGCTCCCGTGACGCCCGTGTGACGCCCACGTGATGCCTGCGTGGCGCCCGTGTGGTGCTCCCGTGACGCCCGCGTGGGGCCCGCGTGGCGCCCCCGTGACGCCCGCGTGGTGCTCACGTGACGCCCGCGTGGCGCCCGCGTGACGCCCGTGTGACGCCCGTGTGTGTGCGGCAGGTGAAGCAGCAGGTGCAGAAGGTGAAGGACAGGGCTCAGATGATCGTGGATGAAATCGAGGCCGATAAATCCGTGGCCAAGTCCAAACTGGAGGCGGCTAAACCTGCTCTGGAGGCCGCCGAGGCCGCGCTGCAGGTACCAGCCCAAACGCCACCTCACCACAGGGTCCTGGGTTCAACTCCAGCATGTGCAGTCACTCTGTGGGGTTTGCATGTTCTCCTGTGTTTGTGTTTTCTCTGGGTTCCTGCTCCTGTCGGGCGGCAGGTGCAGACCCTGACCCTGTCCTTGTCTCCTCAGACCATCAAACCGGCCGATATCGCCACCGTGAGGAAGCTGCAGAAGCCTCCTCACCTGATCATGAGGATCATGGACGCCGTGCTGCTGCTGTTCCAGAGGAAGGTACGCCTCAGACCCACAGACGCCCGCAGCGTTCTGCTCCAAATGAAGCTCATCGAGGCTAGCAGTTACAGCGGCCAGTTTAGAGCAGACGGCTGGCAGGAGCGACCTCGGGGAAAGAGCTCAGGTCTGATATGAACGTTCAGATCCTGGTTTAAGGACAAAGTGAAGTAAAAACTAGAGATGCTCCGATGTGAACATTTTAGCCCATACTGATATTTATGTATTTTTAATTCTGAGGTCACATTTTATACAGACTGAAAGTCATGCAAAATGAATTTTTCAATGTCTTCTTTTGTTTTCAAAACGTGTTTTGACTCGTTTTTTTTTTCAATTTCAATTTTTTTTTAATAGTGTAACATTGTGTTCTGCGTCCTGATTGGCTAAGGGACCTTTGCCGATTGATGTTATAGATGGGGGGGTGGGACTAGACCAGGACTAAACGTGGACTAAACCAGGTGTAGACCAGGTCTAAACCAGGACTAAACCACGGCGTGCGGCTCTTTGCCTGGTTTGGTGCGGCTCTTTGCCTGGTTTGGTGCGGCTCTTTGCCTGGTTTGGTGCGGCTCTTTGCCTGGTTTGGTGCGGCTCTTTGCCTGGTTTGGTGCGGCTCTTTGCCTGGTTTGGTGCGGCTCTTTGCCTGGTTTCGTGCGGCTCTTTGCCTGGTTTGGTGCGGCTCTTGCGTTTGTTCATGTGGAGGTTTGATGTGCTCGGACTGCTCCTCCTCCTCAGGACCGTGGACGCCATCCCGAGGAGGAGGAGGCACGGTTTGGACACGGGTCTCACCTTAAACATTCAAATAAACCTCCTCACTGTCTGTGTCAGATTGAGCCGGTGATTCCTGACCCTGAGCGACCCTGTCCTCGTCCGTCCTGGGCTGAAGCCACGAAGCTGCTGCAGAACTCCACCTTCCTCAGCTCCCTGCTCAACTTCAGCAAGGTGAACCTCCACGAGACACTGTAAAGGCCCGGGGTGCTATGATTCATTCACTAACATTTATTAGAGTAATATCCAATCCAGTCCAGCTTTATTTCTATAGCACATTATAAACAGTTTCCAAAGTGCTGCACATAAAATCAATAAAACTCAATAAAAACATGACTAAAATAGCAATAAATAAAGTGAGAAAATAACTAAAAACAAAAGCATTTATAAAATATAGCTGCAAGCAGCAGTGTGGGGCCCAGCAGTGACCCAGCTTAATCTGATGACGTGCGTTGGATCAGTCTTCGCCCAAAAGACATTTTTGCATGTTGTAGCGCCCCCTAGTGGCCAAGGTGCACCACATTTGGTATGGCTCATTCTGTATGGATGGTACATTCCGCACCAAGTGTCACTGAGAGAGCTGAAACGCACGTCAATTTGATCAAATTCAAAATGTGTGTGTGTATAGTGTGTATAGTATGTGTGTGTGTGTGTATAGTGTGTGTGTGTATAGTGTGTGTGTGTGTGTGTATAGTATGTGTATAGTGTGTGTGTGTGTGTGTATAGTATGTGTATAGTGTGTGTGTGTGTGTGTATAGTGTGTGTGTGTGTGTGTGTAGTGTGTGTGTGTGTATAGTGTGTATAGTGTGTGTGTGTGTCTATAGTGTGTGTATAGTGTGTGTGTGTGTGTGTGTGTGTGTGTGTGTGTATAGTGTGTGTGTGTGTATAGTGTGTGTGTGTGTGTATAGTGTGTGTATAGTGTGTGTGTGTGTGTATAGTGTGTGTGTGTGTGTGTATAGTATGTGTATAGTGTGTGTGTATAGTGTGTGTGTGTATAGTGTGTGTGTGTGTGTATAGTGTGTGTGTGTGTGTATAGTGTGTGTGTGTGTGTATAGTGTGTGTGTATAGTGTGTGTGTGTATAGTGTGTGTGTGTATAGTGTGTGTGTGTGTGTATAGTGTGTGTGTGTGTGTATAGTGTGTGTATAGTGTGTGTGTGTGTGTGTGTGTGTATAGTATGTGTATAGTGTGTGTGTGTATAGTGTGTGTGTATAGTGTGTGTGTGTGTGTGTATAGTGTGTGTGTGTGTATAGTGTGTGTGTGTGTGTATAGTGTGTGTGTGTGTGTATAGTATGTGTATAGTGTGTGTGTATAGTGTGTGTATAGTGTGTGTATAGTGTGTGTGTGTGTGTATAGTGTGTGTGTGTGTGTGTGTGTATAGTATGTGTATAGTGTGTGTGTAGTGTGTGTGTGTATAGTGTGTGTATAGTGTGTGTGTGTGTGTGTATAGTGTGTGTGTGTGTATAGTGTGTATAGTATGTGTATAGTGTGTGTGTGTGTATAGTGTGTGTGTGTATAGTGTGTGTGTGTGTGTATAGTGTGTATAGTGTGTGTATAGTGTGTGTGTGTGTGTGTGTATAGTGTGTGTGTGTGTGTGTGTGTATAGTGTGTGTATAGTGTGTGTGTGTGTGTGTATAGTGTGTGTGTGTATAGTATGTGTGTGTGTATAGTATGTGTGTGTGTATAGTGTGTGTGTGTATTGTGTGTGTGTGTGTATAGTGTGTGTGTGTATAGTATGTGTGTGTGTGTGTGTGTCTGTTTGTGTATAGTGTGTATAGTATGTGTGTGTGTGTGTCTGTTTGTGTATAGTGTGTATAGTATGTGTGTGTGTGTGTGTGTGTGTATACTGTGTGTGTTTTGTGTGTGTGTGTGTGTATAGTGTGTGTGTGTGTGTGTGTATTGTGTGTATAGTGTGTGTGTGTGTGTATAGTGTGTGTGTGTATAGTGTGTGTGTGTGTATTGTGTGTATAGTATGTGTGTGTGTGTGTGTGTGTGTATACTGTGTGTGTTTTGTGTGTGTATAGTGTGTGTATAGTGTGTGTGTGTATAGTGTGTGTGTGTATTGTGTGTATAGTGTGTGTGTGTGTATTGTGTGTATAGTGTGTGTGTGTGTATAGTGTGTGTGTGTGTGTGTGTATAGTGTGTGTGTGTGTATAGTGTGTGTGTGTGTGTATACTGTGTGTGTTTTGTGTGTGTGTGTGTGTGTGTGTGTGTGTGTGTGTGTATACTGTGTGTGTGTGTGTGTATAGTGTGTGTGTGTGTGTGTATACTGTGTGTGTTTTGTGTGTGTGTGTGTGTGTGTATAGTGTGTGTGTGTGTATAGTGTGTGTGTGTGTGTGTGTGTATAGTGTGTGTGTGTGTGTGTATACTGTGTGTGTTTTGTGTGTGTGTGTATAGTGTGTGTGTGTGTGTGTGTATAGTGTGTATAGTGTGTGTGTGTGTGTGTGTATACTGTGTGTGTTTTGTGTGTGTGTGTATAGTGTGTGTGTGTGTGTGTGTATACTGTGTGTGTTTTGTGTGTGTGTGTGTGTGTATAGTGTGTATAGTGTGTGTGTGTGTGTGTATACTGTGTGTGTTTTGTGTGTGTGTGTATAGTGTGTGTGTGTGTGTATAGTGTGTATAGTGTGTGTGTGTGTGTGTGTGTGTGTGTATAGTGTGTGTGTGTGTGTGTGTGTGTATAGTGTGTGTGTGTGTGTATACTGTGTGTGTTTTGTGTGTGTGTGTGTATAGTGTGTGTGTGTGTGTGTGTGTATAGTGTGTGTGTGTGTGTATAGTGTGTGTGTGTGTGTGTGTGTGTGTATAGTGTGTGTGTGTGTGTGTATAGTGTGTGTGTGTGTGTGTGTATAGTGTGTGTGTGTGTGTGTGTGTGTGTGTGTGTGTATAGTGTGTGTGTGTGTATAGTGTGTGTGTGTGTATAGTGTGTGTGTGTGTGTGTGTATAGTGTGTATGTGTGTGTGTGTGTGTATTGTGTGTGTGTATAGTGTGTGTGTATAGTGTGTGTGTGTGTGTGTGTGTATAGTGTGTGTGTGTGTGTATAGTGTGTGTGTGTGTGTATAGTGTGTGTGTGTAGTGTGTGTGTGTGTGTGTGTATAGTGTGTGTAGTGTGTGTGTATAGTGTGTGTGTATGTGTGTGTGTGTGTGTGTGTATAGTGTGTGTGTGTGTGTGTATAGTGTGTGTGTGTGTGTATAGTGTGTGTGTGTGTATAGTGTGTGTGTGTGTGTATAGTGTGTGTGTGTGTGTGTGTGTGTATAGTGTGTGTGTGTGTGTGTAGTGTGTGTGTATAGTGTGTGTGTATAGTGTGTGTGTGTGTATAGTGTGTGTGTATAGTGTGTGTATATAGTGTGTGTGTGTGTGTATAGTGTGTGTGTGTGTGTGTATAGTGTGTGTGTGTGTGTGTGTATAGTGTGTGTGTATAGTGTGTGTGTGTGTATAGTGTGTGTGTATAGTGTGTGTTTGTGTGTGTGTGTGTGTGTGTGTGTGTGTGTATAGTGTGTGTGTGTGTGTATAGTGTGTGTGTGTGTGTGTATAGTGTGTGTGTGTGTGTGTAGTGATGTCATCTGAACCTTGGTGACTTAAATTCACCGTGGCGACGGTATCCGGGGTATTTTAATCCTGAACAAAGCTTCATAATGGAGCTTTAAATAGAGTGTGTCCCCAGAGGGAGACGTGGGGAAGTCCCCGTTCAGTCCCCGTTCAGTTCCCGTTCAGGCCCCGTTCAGTCCCCGTTCAGTCCCTGCAGCTGTTCGGAGCCGGAGTGCTGCCGACAGAGCCGATAATCCACCAAAGACCCTGCAAAGACCAAGACCTCGTCCAAGACCGGACCAAGACCCGGGTCCTGGTCTGGCCTCAGCTGTAGGTCCTTATTAAGACCAGGCCTGTCTCTGAAGGGCCTATTCATAACCACACCTTTTATGGACATGTGCTGCTTTGGGCCGGAGGCGGGAGGAGCTGTAAATACGAGACTGTTCAGATCGATCCCAAAGACTCAGTGTTTTTGTGAAACGTTCACGATTCGCTCTGTCACATCTGTTCCATCGTGTGGAGAACCCTTGCCTGGTTTACACCAGACCAAGTGATATATGTCACAGTGAGATCTGGTCTGGAGCACCTCCTGAATATGTCGTAGTGGAGGTGTGGTTTACGATCGTTTATTGGGCGTTACGAATGTCTATCATTTGGCGTATACGTAGCCCAGAGCCTCATGTCAGTTGTCAGTTCAAACTACAAGTTTCCGTTTGTCGTAGTACGAGTCACCGTCTTTCACCCCTCCCCGCTCTCTGATTGGCTCCCAGAATCAGGAGCGCTCACTTAGCCTAGTTGCCAGGCTGTGTTTCAGATCGGAACAAACGAAAGCAGCCTGGGATTTCCCAGGTTAGGAGAACCCCGCAGTCTCCAGGAGAACCCCGCAGTCTCCAGGAGAACCCCGCAGTCTCCAGGAGAACCCCGCAGTCTCCAGGAGAACCCCGCAGTCTCCAGGAGAACCCCGCAGTCTCCAGGAGAACCCCGCAGTCTCCAGGAGAACCCCGCAGTCTCCAGGAGGACCCCGCAGTCTCCAGGAGTCTCCAGGAGAACCCCGCAGTCTCCAGGAGTCTCCAGGAGAACCCCGCAGTCTCCAGGAGTCTCCAGGAGAACCCCGCAGTCTCCAGGAGAACCAAAGTCCAAAGGCGAAATTCATTTTGTCGACTGGACAAACGTTTATTTGGTCAAATACGTTTTGCAGCTCATCCAAGCTGCAAAACGTATTTGACCAAATAAACGTGGACAAAATGAATTTTTCCTTCTGCCTTGTTATGTTCACTTGCCTGTCTCCATGGAGATATTTCCCTAGAATGTTCCACACTAAAGCATTAAACTGATCTATGTTGCATGTTGCACAGATCTGACATGTATGTTTGTCTTTGTCTCCATGGAGATAACTGACCTCTGTGAACTTCAGGAGATGTTCTAACACTGCTCCCTTGTCACACTTGAGTGTTTGAGGAACTCTCCAAATGCCCCCTGTGAAAGTTCCGCAGTGCAGCTTTATGTTGGTTTTGCCTCAGGATTCGATCACGGAGGAGGTGGTGGAGCTCGTCGCCCCCTATCTGCAGATGGAGGACTACAACATGGACTCGGCCAGGAGAACCTGTGGGAACGTAGCGGGACTGTGCTCCTGGACCCACGCCATGGTCGACTTCTACGCCATCAACAAGGAAGTGCTGCCGCTGAAGGTCTGGTCCTGGTTTAGTCCTGGTTTAGTCCTGGTGTAGTCCTGGTTTAGTCCTGGTGTAGTCCTGGTTTAGACCTGGTTCAGTCCTAGTTTAGACCTGGTTTAGTCCTGGTTTAGACCTGGTTCAGTCCTAGTTTAGACCTGGTTTAGTCCTGGTTTAGACCTGGTTCAGTCCTGGTTTAGACCTGGTTTAGTCCTGGTTTAGACCTGGTTTAGTCCTGGTTTAGTCCTGGTGTAGTCCTGGTTTAGTCCTGGTGTAGTCCTGGTTTAGACCTGGTTCAGTCCTAGTTTAGACCTGGTTTAGTCCTGGTTTAGACCTGGTTCAGTCCTAGTTTAGACCTGGTTTAGTCCTGGTTTAGACCTGGTTCAGTCCTGGTTTAGACCTGGTTTAGTCCTGGTTTAGACCTGGTTTAGTCCTGGTTTAGTTCTGGTGTAGACCTGGTATAGTCCTGGTTTAGTCCTGGTGTAGTCCTGGTTTAGACCTGGTTCAGTCCTAGTTTAGACCTGGTTTAGTCCTGGTTTAGACCTGGTTCAGTCCTGGTTTAGACCTGGTTTAGTCCTGGTTTAGACCTGGTTTAGTCCTGGTTTAGTTCTGGTGTAGACCTGGTATAGTCCTGGTTTAGTCCTGGTGTAGTCCTGGTTTAGACCTGGTTTAGTCCTGGTTTAGACCTGGTTTAGTCCTGGTTTAGTCCTGGTTTAGACCTGGTTTAGTCCTGGTTTAGACCTGGTTTAGTCCTGGTGTAGTCCTGGTTTAGACCTGGTTTAGTCCTGGTTTAGTCCTGGTTTAGATCTGGTTTAGACCTGGTTTAGTCCTGGTTTAGTCCTGGTTTAGATCTGGTTTAGACCTGGTTTAGTCCTGGTTTAGATCTGGTTTAGACCTGGTTTAGTCCTGGTTTAGATCTGGTTTAGTCCTGGTGTAGTCCTGGTTTAGACCTGGTTTAGTCCTGGTTTAGTCCTGGTTTAGATCTGGTTTAGACCTGGTTTAGTCCTGGTTTAGATCTGGTTTAGACCTGGTTTAGTCCTGGTTTAGTCCTGGTTTAGTCCTGGTGTAGTCCTGGTTTAGTCCTGGTTTAGTCCTGGTGTAGTCCTGGTGTAGTCCTGGTTTAGTCCTGGTTTAGTTCTGGTGTAGACCTGGTATAGTCCTGGTTTAGATCTGGTTTAGACCTGGTTTAGACCTGGTTTAGTCCTGGTTTAGACCTGGTTTAGTCCTGGTTTAGTTCTGGTTTAGTCCTGGTTTAGATCTGGTTTAGTCCTGGTTTAGATCTGGTTTAGACCTGGTTTAGTCCTGGTTTAGACCTGGTTTAGTCCTGGTGTAGTCCTGGTTTAGACCTGGTTTAGTCCTGGTTTAGTCCTGGTTTAGTCCTGGTTTAGATCTGGTTTAGATCTGGTTTAGTCCTGGTGTAGTCCTGGTTTAGTCCTGGTTTAGATCTGGTTTAGACCTGGTTTAGTCCTGGTTTAGACCTGGTTTAGTCCTGGTTTAGTCCTGGATTAGTCCTGGTTTAGACCTGGTCTAGTCCTGGTGTAGTCCTGGTGTAGTCCTGGTTTAGACCTGGTGTAGACCTGGTTCAGTCCTAGTTTAGACGTGGTTCAGACCTGGTTCAGACCTGGTTTAGACCTGGTTTAGTCCTGGTGTAGTCCTGGTGTAGTCCTGGTTTAGTGCTGGTTTAGTGCTGGTTTAGTCCTGGTGTAGTCCTGGTGTAGTCCTGGTTTAGACCTGGTTTAGTCCTGGTTTAGACCTGGTTTAGACCTGGTTTAGTCCTGGTTTAGTCCTGGTGTAGTCCTGGTTTAGTCCTGGTTTAGACCTGGTTTAGACCTGGTTCAGTCCTGGTTCAGACCTGGTTTAGACCTGGTTTAGACCTGGTTCAGACCTGGTTTAGACCTGGTTTAGACCTGGTTTAGACCTGGTTCAGACCTGGTTTAGACCTGGTTTAGACCTGGTTTAGACCTGGTTCAGACCTGGTTTATACCTGGTTTAGACCTGGTTTAGTCCTGGTGTAGTCCTGGTGTAGTCCTGGTGTAGTCCTGGTTTAGACCTGGTTTAGTCCTGGTTTAGACCTGGTTTAGACCTGGTTTAGACCTGGTTTAGTCCTGGTTTAGTCCTGGTTTAGACCTGGTTTAGTCCTGGTTTAGACCTGGTTTAGACCTGGTTTAGTCCTGGTTTAGACCTGGTTTAGTCCTGGTGTAGTCCTGGTTTAGACCTGGTTCAGTCCTAGTTTAGACCTGGTTTAGTCCTGGTTTAGACCTGGTTCAGTCCTGGTTTAGACCTGGTTTAGTCCTGGTTTAGACCTGGTTTAGTCCTGGTTTAGTTCTGGTGTAGACCTGGTATAGTCCTGGTTTAGTCCTGGTGTAGTCCTGGTTTAGTCCTGGTTTAGTCCTGGTTTAGACCTGGTTTAGTCCTGGTTTAGTCCTGGTTTAGATCTGGTTTAGACCTGGTTTAGTCCTGGTTTAGATCTGGTTTAGACCTGGTTTAGTCCTGGTTTAGACCTGGTTTAGGCCTGGTGTAGTCCTGGTTTAGACCTGGTTTAGTCCTGGTTTAGTCCTGGTTTAGATCTGGTTTAGACCTGGTTTAGTCCTGGTTTAGTCCTGGTTTAGATCTGGTTTAGACCTGGTTTAGTCCTGGTTTAGATCTGGTTTAGACCTGGTTTAGTCCTGGTTTAGATCTGGTTTAGTCCTGGTGTAGTCCTGGTTTAGACCTGGTTTAGTCCTGGTTTAGATCTGGTTTAGACCTGGTTTAGTCCTGGTTTAGATCTGGTTTAGACCTGGTTTAGTCCTGGTTTAGTCCTGGTGTAGTCCTGGTTTAGTCCTGGTTTAGTCCTGGTGTAGTCCTGGTGTAGTCCTGGTTTAGACCTGGTTTAGTCCTGGTTTAGTTCTGGTGTAGACCTGGTATAGTCCTGGTTTAGTCCTGGTTTAGATCTGGTTTAGACGTGGTTTAGACCTGGTTTAGTCCTGGTTTAGACCTGGTTTAGTCCTGGTTTAGTTCTGGTTTAGTCCTGGTTTAGATCTGGTTTAGTCCTGGTTTAGATCTGGTTTAGACCTGGTTTAGTCCTGGTTTAGACCTGGTTTAGTCCTGGTGTAGTCCTGGTTTAGACCTGGTTTAGTCCTGGTTTAGTCCTGGTTTAGTCCTGGTTTAGATCTGGTTTAGACCTGGTTTAGTCCTGGTGTAGTCCTGGTTTAGTCCTGGTTTAGATCTGGTTTAGACCTGGTTTAGTCCTGGTTTAGTCCTGTTTTAGACCTGGTCTAGTCCTGGTGTAGTCCTGGTTTAGACCTGGTGTAGACCTGGTTCAGTCCTAGTTTAGACCTGGTTCAGACCTGGTTCAGACCTGGTTTAGACCTGGTTTAGTCCTGGTGTAGTCCTGGTTTAGACCTGGTTTAGTGCTGGTTTAGTCCTGGTTTAGTCCTGGTTTAGTCCTGGTTTAGAACTGGTGTAGACCTGGTTCAGTCCTAGTTTAGACTTGGTTCAGACCTGGTTCAGACCTGGTTTAGACCTGGTTTAGTCCTGGTGTAGTCCTGGTTTAGACCTGGTTTAGTGCTGGTTTAGTCCTAGTTTAGACCTGGTTCAGACCTGGTTCAGACCTGGTTTAGACCTGGTTTAGTCCTGGTGTAGTCCTGGTGTAGTCCTGGTTTAGACCTGGTTTAGTCCTGGTTTAGACCTGGTTTAGACCTGGTTTAGACCTGGTTTAGTCCTGGTTTAGTCCTGGTGTAGTCCTGGTGTAGTCCTGGTTTAGACCTGGTTCAGTCCTGGTTCAGACCTGGTTTAGACCTGGTTTAGACCTGGTTCAGACCTGGTTCAGACCTGGTCTAGACCTGGTTTAGACCTGGTTCAGACCTGGTTTAGACCTGGTTTAGACCTGGTTTAGACCTGGTTTAGACCTGGTTTAGACCTGGTTTAGTCCTGGTGTAGTCCTGGTGTAGTCCTGGTGTAGTCCTGGTTTAGACCTGGTTTAGTCCTGGTTTAGACCTGGTTTAGTCCTGGTGTAGTCCTGGTTTAGACCTGGTTCAGTCCTAGTTTAGACCTGGTTTAGTCCTGGTTTCGACCTGGTTCAGTCCTGGTTTAGACCTGGTTTAGTCCTGGTTTAGACCTGGTTTAGTCCTGGTTTAGTTCTGGTGTAGACCTGGTATAGTCCTGGTTTAGTCCTGGTGTAGTCCTGGTTTAGTCCTGGTTTAGTCCTGGTTTAGACCTGGTTTAGTCCTGGTTTAGTCCTGGTTTAGATCTGGTTTAGACCTGGTTTAGACCTGGTTTAGATCTGGTTTAGACCTGGTTTAGTCCTGGTTTAGACCTGGTTTAGTCCTGGTGTAGTCCTGGTTTAGACCTGGTTTAGTCCTGGTTTAGTCCTGGTTTAGATCTGGTTTAGACCTGGTTTAGTCCTGGTTTAGTCCTGGTTTAGATCTGGTTTAGACCTGGTTTAGTCCTGGTTTAGATCTGGTTTAGACCTGGTTTAGTCCTGGTTTAGATCTGGTTTAGTCCTGGTGTAGTCCTGGTTTAGACCTGGTTTAGTCCTGGTTTAGATCTGGTTTAGACCTGGTTTAGTCCTGGTTTAGATCTGGTTTAGACCTGGTTTAGTCCTGGTTTAGTCCTGGTGTAGTCCTGGTTTAGTCCTGGTTTAGTCCTGGTGTAGTCCTGGTGTAGTCCTGGTTTAGACCTGGTTTAGTCCTGGTTTAGTTCTGGTGTAGACCTAGTATAGTGCTGTGTTAGTCCTGGTTTAGATCTGGTTTAGACGTGGTTTAGACCTGGTTTAGTCCTGGTTTAGACCTGGTTTAGTCCTGGTTTAGTTCTGGTTTAGTCCTGGTTTAGATCTGGTTTAGTCCTGGTTTAGATCTGGTTTAGACCTGGTTTAGTCCTGGTTTAGACCTGGTTTAGTCCTGGTGTAGTCCTGGTTTAGACCTGGTTTAGTCCTGGTTTAGTCCTGGTTTAGTCCTGGTTTAGATCTGGTTTAGACCTGGTTTAGTCCTGGTGTAGTCCTGGTTTAGTCCTGGTTTAGATCTGGTTTAGACCTGGTTTAGTCCTGGTTTAGTCCTGGTTTAGACCTGGTTTAGTCCTGGTTTAGTCCTGGATTAGTCCTGTTTTAGACCTGGTCTAGTCCTGGTGTAGTCCTGGTTTAGACCTGGTGTAGACCTGGTTCAGTCCTAGTTTAGACCTGGTTCAGACCTGGTTCAGACCTGGTTTAGACCTGGTTTAGTCCTGGTGTAGTCCTGGTTTAGACCTGGTTTAGTGCTGGTTTAGTCCTGGTTTAGTCCTGGTTTAGTCCTGGTTTAGAACTGGTGTAGACCTGGTTCAGTCCTAGTTTAGACTTGGTTCAGACCTGGTTCAGACCTGGTTTAGACCTGGTTTAGTCCTGGTGTAGTCCTGGTTTAGACCTGGTTTAGTGCTGGTTTAGTCCTAGTTTAGACCTGGTTCAGACCTGGTTCAGACCTGGTTTAGACCTGGTTTAGTCCTGGTGTAGTCCTGGTGTAGTCCTGGTTTAGACCTGGTTTAGTCCTGGTTTAGACCTGGTTTAGTCCTGGTTTAGTCCTGGTGTAGTCCTGGTGTAGTCCTGGTTTAGACCTGGTTCAGTCCTGGTTCAGACCTGGTTTAGACCTGGTTTAGACCTGGTTCAGACCTGGTTCAGACCTGGTCTAGACCTGGTTTAGACCTGGTTCAGACCTGGTTTAGACCTGGTTTAGACCTGGTTCAGACCTGGTTTAGACCTGGTTTAGACCTGGTTTAGTCCTGGTGTAGTCCTGGTGTAGTCCTGGTGTAGTCCTGGTTTAGACCTGGTTTAGTCCTGGTTTAGACCTGGTTTAGACCTGGTTTAGTCCTGGTTTAGTCCTGGTTTAGACCTGGTTTAGACCTGGTTTAGTCCTGGTTTAGTCCTGGTTTAGACCTGGTGTAGTCCTGGTTTAGTCCTGGTTTAGACCTGGTTTAGTCCTGGATTAGTCCTGGTTTAGACCTGGTCTAGTCCTGGTGTAGTCCTGGTGTAGTCCTGGTGTAGTCCTGGTTTAGACCTGGTGTAGACCTGGTGTAGACCTGGTTCAGTCCTAGTTTAGACCTGGTTCAGACCTGGTTCAGACCTGGTTTAGACCTGGTTTAGTCCTGGTGTAGTCCTGGTTTAGACCTGGTTTAGTGCTGGTTTAGTCCTGGTTTAGTCCTGGTTTAGACCTGGTTTAGTCCTGGTGTAGTCCTGGTGTAGTCCTGGTGTAGACCTGGTTTAGTCCTGGTTTAGACCTGGTTTAGACCTGGTTTAGTCCTGGTTTAGTCCTGGTGTAGTCCTGGTTTAGTCCTGGTTTAGACCTGGTTCAGTCCTGGTTCAGACCTGGTTTAGACCTAGTTTAGACCTGGTTCAGACCTGGTTTAGACCTGGTTTAGACCTGGTTTAGACCTGGTTCAGACCTGGTTTAGACCTGGTTTAGACCTGGTTTAGGCCTGGTTTAGACCTGGTTCAGACCTGGTTTAGACCTGGTTTAGACCTGGTTCAGACCTGGTTTAGACCTGGTTTAGACCTGGTTTAGTCCTGGTTTAGTCCTGGTGTAGTCCTGGTGTAGTCCTGGTTTAGACCTGGTTTAGTCCTGGTTTAGTCCTGGTTTAGTCCTGGTTTAGACCTGGTTTAGACCTGGTTTAGTCCTGGTTTAGTCCTGGATTAGTCCTGGTTTAGACCTGGTCTAGTCCTGGTGTAGTCCTGGTGTAGTCCTGGTGTAGTCCTGGTTTAGACCTGGTGTAGACCTGGTTCAGTCCTAGTTTAGACCTGGTTCAGACCTGGTTCAGACCTGGTTTAGACCTGGTTTAGTCCTGGTGTAGTCCTGGTTTAGACCTGGTTTATTGCTGGTTTAGTCCTGGTTTAGTCCTGGTTTAGTCCTGGTTTAGACCTGGTTTAGTCCTGGTGTAGTCCTGATGTAGTCCTGGTTTAGACCTGGTTCAGACCTGGTTTAGACCTGGTTTAGACCTGGTTTAGACCTGGTTCAGACCTGGTTTAGACCTGGTTTAGACCTGGTTTAGTCCTGGTTCAGACCTGGTTTAGACCTGGTTTAGTCCTGGTTTAGTCCTGGTTTAGTCCTGGTGTAGTCCTGGTTTAGACCTGGTTTAGTCCTGGTTTAGACCTGGTTTAGACCTGGTTTAGTCCTGGTTTAGTCCTGGTTTAGACCTGGTTTAGTCCTGGTTTAGTCCTGGTTTAGACCTGGTCTAGTCCTGGTGTAGTCCTGGTGTAGTCCTGGTTTAGACCTGGTGTAGACCTGGTGTAGACCTGGTGTAGACCTGGTTCAGTCCTAGTTTAGACCTGGTTCAGACCTGGTTCAGACCTGGTTTAGACCTGGTTTAGTCCTGGTGTAGTCCTGGTTTAGACCTGGTTTAGTGCTGGTTTAGTCCTGGTTTAGTCCTGGTTTAGTCCTGGTTTAGACCTGGTCTAGTCCTGGTGTAGTCCTGGTGTAGTCCTGGTTTAGACCTGGTGTAGACCTGGTTCAGTCCTAGTTTAGACCTGGTTCAGACCTGGTTCAGACCTGGTTTAGACCTGGTTTAGTCCTGGTGTAGTCCTGGTTTAGACCTGGTTTAGTGCTGGTTTAGTCCTGGTTTAGTCCTGGTTTAGTCCTGGTTTAGACCTGGTTTAGTCCTGGTGTAGTCCTGATGTAGTCCTGGTTTAGACCTGGTTCAGACCTGGTTTAGACCTGGTTTAGACCTGGTTTAGACCTGGTTCAGACCTCGTTTAGACCTGGTTTAGACCTGGTTTAGTCCTGGTTCAGACCTGGTTTAGACCTGGTTTAGTCCTGGTTTAGTCCTGGTTTAGTCCTGGTGTAGTCCTGGTTTAGACCTGGTTTAGTCCTGGTTTAGACCTGGTTTAGACCTGGTTTAGTCCTGGTTTAGTCCTGGTTTAGACCTGGTTTAGTCCTGGTTTAGTCCTGGTTTAGACCTGGTCTAGTCCTGGTGTAGTCCTGGTGTAGTCCTGGTTTAGACCTGGTGTAGACCTGGTGTAGACCTGGTTCAGTCCTAGTTTAGACCTGGTTCAGACCTGGTTCAGACCTGGTTTAGACCTGGTTTAGTCCTGGTGTAGTCCTGGTTTAGACCTGGTTTAGTGCTGGTTTAGTCCTGGTTTAGTCCTGGTTTAGTCCTGGTTTAGACCTGGTTTAGTCCTGGTGTAGTCCTGGTGTAGTCCTGGTTTAGACCTGGTTTAGACCTGGTTTAGACCTGGTTTAGTCCTGGTTTAGTCCTTGTGTAGTCCTGGTTTAGTCCTGGTTTAGACCTGGTTCAGTCCTGGTTTAGACCTGGTTTAGACCTGGTTTAGACCTGGTTTAGACCTGGTTCAGACCTGGTTCAGACCTGGTTCAGACCTGGTTCAGACCTGGTTTAGACCTGGTTTAGACCTGGTTTAGACCTGGTTTAGTCCTGGTTTAGACCTGGTTTAGACCTGGTTTAGTCCTGGTTTAGTCCTTGTGTAGTCCTGGTTTAGTCCTGGTTTAGACCTGGTTCAGTCCTGGTTTAGACCTGGTTTAGACCTGGTTTAGACCTGGTTTAGACCTGGTTTAGTCCTGGTTTAGTCCTGGTTTAGACCTGGTTTAGACCTGGTTTAGACCTGGTTTAGACCTGGTTTAGACCTGGTTCAGACCTGGTTTAGACCTGGTTTAGTCCTGGTTTAGTCCTGGTGTAGTCCTGGTTTAGACCTGGTTTAGTCCTGGTTTAGACCTGGTTTAGACCTGGTTTAGTCCTGGTTTAGACCTGGTTTAGTCCTGGTTTAGTCCTGGATTAGTCCTGGTTTAGACCTGGTCTAGTCCTGGTGTAGTCCTGGTGTAGTCCTGGTTTAGACCTGGTGTAGACCTGGTGTAGACCTGGTTCAGTCCTAGTTCAGACCTGGTTCAGACCTGGTTCAGACCTGGTTTAGACCTGGTTTAGTCCTGGTGTAGTCCTGGTTTAGACCTGGTTTAGTGCTGGTTTAGTCCTGGTTTAGTCCTGGTTTAGTCCTGGTTTAGACCTGGTTTAGACCTGGTTTAGTCCTGGTGTAGTCCTGGTGTAGTCCTGGTTTAGACCTGGTTTAGTCCTGGTTTAGACCTGGTTTAGACCTGGTTTAGTCCTGGTTTAGTCCTTGTGTAGTCCTGGTTTAGTCCTGGTTTAGACCTGGTTCAGTCCTGGTTTAGACCTGGTTTAGACCTGGTTTAGACCTGGTTTAGACCTGGTTCAGACCTGGTTTAGACCTGGTTTAGACCTGGTTCAGACCTGGTTTAGACCTGGTTTAGACCTGGTTTAGACCTGGTTTAGACCTGGTTTAGTCCTGGTTTAGACCTGGTTCAGACCTGGTTTAGACCTGGTTTAGACCTGGTTTAGACCTGGTTTAGTCCTGGTTTAGACCTGGTTTAGACCTGGTTTAGACCTGGTTTAGTCCTGGTTTAGACCTGGTTTAGACCTGGTTTAGTCCTGGTTTAGATCTGGTTTAGACCTGGTTTAGTCCTGGTTTAGACCTGGTTCAGACCTGGTTCACACCTGGTTTAGACCTGGTTTAGACCTGGTTCACACCTGGTTTAGACCTGGTTTAGTCCTGGTTTAGATCTGGTTTAGACCTGGTTTAGACCTGGTTTAGACCTGGTTCAGACCTGGTTTAGTCCTGGTTTAGTCCTGGTTTAGACCTGGTTTAGACCTGGTTTAGACCTGGTTCACACCTGGTTCTGTCTCCACAGTCTAATCTGGCTCTTCAGGAGGCTCGGCTCCTCGTGGCTCAGGCTGAACTGGCCAAAGCTCAGGAGCAGCTGGACGCCAAACAGAAGGAGCTGGACCAAGTGCAGGTGAGAACATCACGAACATCAGAACATCACGAACATCAGAACATCACAAACAAAATAAATAAAAACCTGAAATAATAAACTGAAGTTTTTGTTTTTCGTGAAAGTCTCTGTACAACGCAGCGATGAAGGAGAAGCAGGACCTGGAGGACGACGCTCACAACTGCAGAAGAAAAATGTCCAACGCCACTGCGCTCATAGACGGACTCGGAGGAGAGAAGGTACTTTTAAACTTGGTTTAGTCCTGGTTTAGTCCTGGTTTAGTCCTGGTTTAGTCCTGGTTCAGTCCTGGTTCTGTCTCTCAGGTGCGGTGGACCAGCTCGTGCTCAGGTCTTCAGGCTCAGATGGAGACTCTTGTGGGAGACGTGTTGCTCTCCTCGGGGTTCCTGTCGTACTCTGGGCCCTTTAACCAGGAGTTCAGAGATCTGCTGCAGGAACTCTGGAAGAACCTTATGGAAGTCCACCACATCCCCTTCAGCCAGGTGAGGACTCAGCAAGTTCAGTGTCTAGTCTGTGGTCTCAGGTCTGTTCTCTGGTCTCTGGTCTGGTCTCTGGTCTCTGGTCTGGTCTCTGGTCTGTTCTCTGGTCTCAGGTCTGGTCTCTGGTCTCTGGTCTGGTCTCTGGTCTGGTCTCAGGTCTGGTCTCTGGTCTCAGGTCTCAGGTCTCAGGTCTCTGGTCTCAGGTCTGGTCTCTGGTCTCAGGTCTCAGGTCTCAGGTCTCAGGTCTGGTCTCAGGTCTCAGGTCTGGTCTCTGGTCTCAGGTCTGGTCTCTGGTCTCAGGTCTGGTCTCTGGTCTCAGGTCTGGTCTCAGGTCTCAGGTCTGGTCTCTGGTCTCAGGTCTGGTCTCAGGTCTCAGGTCTGGTCTCTGGTCTCAGGTCTCAGGTCTGGTCTCTGGTCTCAGGTCTGGTCTCAGGTCTCTGGTCTCTGGTCTCAGGTCTGGTCTCAGGTCTCAGGTCTGGTCTCAGGTCTCAGGTCTCAGGTCTGGTCTCAGGTCTCTGGTCTCAGGTCTGGTCTCAGGTCTCAGGTCTCAGGTCTGGTCTCAGGTCTCAGGTCTCAGGTCTCTGGTCTCTGGTCTCTGGTCTCTGGTCTCAGGTCTGGTCTCTGGTCTCTGGTCTCAGGTCTCAGGTCTCAGGTCTGGTCTCAGGTCTGGTCTCAGGTCTGGTCTCAGGTCTCAGGTCTGGTCTCAGGTCTCAGGTCTCAGGTCTCAGGTCTCAGGTCTCTGGTCTCAGGTCTCAGGTCTCTGGTCTCTGGTCTCTGGTCTCTGGTCTCTGGTCTCTGGTCTCTGGTCTCAGGTCTCTGGTCTCTGGTCTCTGGTCTCTGGTCTCTGGTCTCTGGTCTCAGGTCTGGTCTCAGGTCTCTGGTCTCAGGTCAGGTCTCAGGTCTCAGGTCTGGTCTCTGGTGTCTCTGTAGGACATCGATGTCTCGTCTCTGCTGGTGGACTCGGGGACGGTGGGGGAGTGGTCTCTTCAGGGCCTCCCCGCGGACGCTCTGTCGGTGCAGAACGCCATCATCGTGACGAAGGCGCCGCGCTTCCCCCTCCTCATCGACCCGCAGGGACAAGGCAAGACCTGGATCCAGAACCGCGAGAGAGAGCGCCACCTGCAGGTGAGAACCGCGAGAGAGAGAGCGCCTCCTGCAGGTGAGAACCGCGAGAGAGCGCCTCCTGCAGGTGAGAACCGCGAGAGAGAGCGCCTCCTGCAGGTGAGAACCGCGAGAGAGAGCGCCTCCTGCAGGTGAGAACCGCGAGAGAGAGCGCCTCCTGCAGGTGAGAACCGCGAGAGAGAGCGCCACCTGCAGGTGAGAACCGCGAGAGAGAGCGCCTCCTGCAGGTGAGAACCGCGAGAGAGAGCGCCTCCTGCAGGTGAGAACCGCGAGAGAGAGCGCCTCCTGCAGGTGAGAACCGCGAGAGAGAGCGCCACCTGCAGGTGAGAACCGCGAGAGAGAGCGCCTCCTGCAGGTGAGAACCGCGAGAGAGAGCGCCTCCTGCAGGTGAGAACCGCGAGAGAGAGCGCCTCCTGCAGGTGAGACTCACGAGAGAGAGAGCGCCTCCTGCAGGTGAGAACCGCGAGAGAGAGCGCCTCCTGCAGGTGAGAACCGCGAGAGAGAGCGCCTCCTGCAGGTGAGAACCGCGAGAGAGAGCGCCTCCTGCAGGTGAGAACCGCGAGAGAGAGCGCCTCCTGCAGGTGAGACTCACGAGAGAGAGAGCGCCTCCTGCAGGTGAGAACCGCGAGAGAGAGCGCCTCCTGCAGGTGAGAACCACGAGAGAGAGAGCGCCTCCTGCAGGTGAGAACCGCGAGAGAGAGCGCCTCCTGCAGGTGAGAACCGCGAGAGAGAGCGCCTCCTGCAGGTGAGAACCGCGAGAGAGAGCGCCTCCTGCAGGTGAGAACCGCGAGAGAGAGCGCCACCTGCAGGTGAGAACCGCGAGAGAGAGCGCCTCCTGCAGGTGAGAACCGCGAGAGAGAGCGCCTCCTGCAGGTGAGACTCACGAGAGAGAGAGCGCCTCCTGCAGGTGAGAACCGCGAGAGAGAGCGCCTCCTGCAGGTGAGACTCACGAGAGAGAGAGCGCCTCCTGCAGGTCGAAGTGGTAAAAAATTAGAACAAATCTGCGAAACACCGAGGCGGCGTAAGGGGAACCGCGTTATAGTGAGGGGCACTGTGTTGTGATTGTTTGTTCATGCCACTGTACGTCCTGTCTGTTTCTCCTGGTTGGGGTTTATTTTGTCTCTGGTCCTCGTACAGGTGACGTCTCTGAACCATAAATACTTCCGCTCTCACCTGGAGGACTGCCTGTCTCTGGGGCGCCCCCTGCTGCTCGAGGATGTGGGTCACGAGCTGGACCCGGTGCTGGACAACATCCTGGACAAGAACTTCATCAAGTCTGGATCTTCCTTCAAAGTGAGTTTAAATCAGACCGTGGTCAGGTCAGAAGGTCTGCTGCCGGTGTTGAATGTTCTGCCCGTGTCTCAGGTGAAGGTGGGGGACAAAGAGGTGGACGTGTTGAAGGACTTTCGTCTCTACGTCACCACCAAACTGTCCAACCCGGTGTTCAGCCCCGAGGTGAGCGCTCGCGTGGCGGTGGTCGACTTCACGGTGACTCAGAGAGGCCTCGAGGACCAGCTGTTGGGACGCGTCATCCTCATCGAGAAACAGGTACATAAACATCTAGTCCTGATGTAGTCCTGGTTCAGTCCTGGTCTAGTCCTGGTTCAGTCCTGATGTAGTCCTGGTTCAGTCCTGGTCTAGTCCTGGTTCAGTCCTGATGTAGTCCTGGTTCAGTCCTGGTCTAGTCCTGGTTCAGTCCTGGTCTAGTCCTGGTTCAGTCCTGGTCTAGTCCTGGTTCAGTCCTGATGTAGTCCTGGTTCAGTCCTGGTCTAGTCCTGGTTCAGTCCTGGTCTAGTCCTGGTTCAGTCCTGGTCTAGTCCTGGTTCAGTCCTGGTCTAGTCCTGATGTAGTCCTGATGTAGTCCTGATGTAGTCCTGGTCTAGTCCTGGTTCAGTCCTGGTCTAGTCCTGGTTCAGTCCTGGTCTAGTCCTGATGTAGTCCTGGTCTAGTCCTGGTCTAGTCCTGGTTCAGTCCTGGTCTAGTCCTGGTTCAGTCCTGGTCTAGTCCTGATGTAGTCCTGGTCTAGTCCTGGTCTAGTCCTGGTTTAATCCTGGTTTAATCCAGGTGAGGGGCGGGGACAGGTGAGGGGCGGGGACAGGTGACCTCTCACACCCGTGCGTTCTTCAGGAGCTGGAGGGGGAGCGGGTGACGCTGATGGAGGAGGTGACGTCAAACCGCAGGAGGATGCAGGAGCTGGAGGACAGTCTCCTGCTCAGACTCAGCTCCACACAGGGTTCTCTGGTGGAGGACGAGTCTCTGATCGAGGTCCTCCGGGTCACCAAGACGACGGCTCAGGAGGTAAAAGTGCTTCTCCTGAGGCTTCTCCTGGGGCTTTTCTTGGGGCTTCTCCTGGTGCTTCTCTTGGGGCTTCTCCTGGTGCTTCTCCTGAGGCTTCTCCTGAGGCTTCTCCTGAGGCTTCTCCTGAGGCTTCTCCTGGGGCTTTTCCTGGGGCTTCTCCTGGTGCTTCTCTTGGGGCTTCTCCTGGTGCTTCTCCTGGGGCTTCTCCTGAGGCTTCTCCTGAGGCTTCTCCTGAGGCTTCTCCTGAGGCTTCTCCTGGGGCTTTTCCTGGGGCTTCTCCTGGTGCTTTTCCTGGGGTTTCTCCTGGGGCTTCTCCTGGGGCTTCTCCTGGGGCTTCTCCTGGTGCTTCTCCTGAGGCTTCTCCTGAGGCTTCTCCTGAGGCTTCTCCTGGTGCTTCTCCTGAGGCTTCTCCTGAGGCTTCTCCTGGTGCTTCTCCTGAGGCTTCTCCTGGGGCTTCTCCTGGTGCTTTTCCTGGGGCTTCTCCTGAGGCTTCTCCTGAGGCTTCTCCTGGTGCTTCTCCTGAGGCTTCTCCTGGTGCTTCTCCTGAGGCTTCTCCTGGTGCTTCTCCTGGGGCTTCTCCTGGTGCTTTTCCTGGGGCTTCTCCTGAGGCTTCTCCTGGTGCTTCTCCTGGGGCTTCTCCTGGTGCTTCTCCTGAGGCTTCTCCTGAGGCTTCTCCTGAGGCTTCTCCTGAGGCTTCTCCTGGGGCTTCTCCTGAGGCTTCTCCTGAGGCTTCTCCTGAGGCTTCTCCTGAGGCTTCTCCTGGGGCTTCTCCTGGGGCTTCACCTGGTGCTTTTCCTAGGGCTTCTCCTGAGGCTTCTCCTGAGGCTTCTCCTGAGGCTTCTCCTGGGGCTTCTCGTGGGGCTTCTCCTGGGGCTCCTTCTGGGGCTTCTTCTGGGGCTTCTCCTGGGGCTCCTTCTGGGGCTTCTCGTGGGGCTTCTCGTGGGGCTTCTTGTGGGGCTTCTCGGTGCTGAGGGCAGGTGAGGAAACTGTAAAAATTATAAAAATCTTTTTCTGAAAGGAGGAAGTGAGCTTATCCCAAAGAGTCATACAGTGACTCACAAGGCTCTTTCGTACTTTGCAGCAGTTCAGACAGTTTACGACAGTGTGTGGGCCGGTTTATGACAGCGCCTAGTTTACGATACAGGTCGCTAGTTTACGGAAAAACAAAATTATTTTATGTGGGGAAAAAAGTCTGGCATTAATAAGAAAAGCGAAATAACTCCTAACCAAACTTTTGTGGGGTTTAGCCATGTTGATATTCATAAATTCTCTATTGTTTCTGCAGGTGAGCGAGAAGCTGTCGATCGCGGCTGAGACAGAGGTGAAGATAAACCAGGCACGTGAGGAGTACCGCCCTGTGGCCACCAGGGGCAGTATCCTGTACTTCCTGATCGTGGAGATGTCGGTGGTGAACGTGATGTACCAGACTTCGCTCCGACAGTTCCTGGGTCTGTTCGACTCGTCCATGAAGAACTCCGGCCGCTCTCCGGTCACCGCCAAACGAATCGGGAACATCGTCCAGCACCTCACGCACCACGTCAGTCACAGAACGACAGACCTCTGACCCTGTGGACCATTCTGCTCCCATCGGGACACTTTGAATCACAATAATGATCTAAAAACTTCATAAATAAAAGAAACTCAGAGAGCTAAGACTACGTTCACTCTGCAGGGCTTAATGCTCAACTCCGATTCTTTTGCGAGGTCGTTCACATTTCCAGTTAAATACGACGGAACATGGCCGCTCTGAGTGAGCGTCTGCTGTCGTACCGGAGCAGCACATGTACTAGGGACGCACCCATGTGAACATATTTATTTTTTATTCTGAGAGAACATTTTATTCAGACTGAAAATCATTCATTCATTTTCTTCCGCTTTTCCCATTTTCTGGGTCGTGGGGGCAGCAGTCCAGTTCTGGGTGGGGTTCAAGGTTCGGTTACGTGTCTTGCCCAAGGACACAACGGCAGCGCTCATCTGTGGGAGGTGGGATCACGGTCCACCCGTCAAGAGCGGGATTCGAACAGCCAACCCCTGGATCACTAGGCAAACGCTCTACCAATTGAGCTACTGCCGCCCCCAGACTGAAAATCATCCAAAATGAATTTTTGAATGTCTTTTATTTTCCCAAAATGTGTTTTGACTCTTGATTTTTATTTTATTTTTTCAATTTCAATTTTTTTTATAGTGTAACATTGTGTTCTGCGTCCTGATTGGCTAAGGGACCTTTGCCGATTGATGCTATAGATGGGAGGGGGGGCCGGGACCAGACCAGGTCTAAACGTGGACTAAACCAGGTCTAAACGCGGACTGGACCAGGTCTAGACCTGGACTAAACCTGGACTGGACCAGGTCTAGACCTGGACTAAACCTGGACTGGACCAGGTCTAGACCTGGACTAAACCTGGACTGGACCAGGACTAGACCTGGACTAAACCTGGACTGGATCAGGTCTAAACCTGGACTAAACCTGGACTGGACCAGGTCTAAACCTGGACTAGACCTGGACTAAACCTGGACTGGACCAGGACTAGACCTGGACTAAACCTGGACCTGTGCAGCTCTTTGCCTGGTTTGGTGCGGCTCTTGTGTTCGTTCATGTCGAGGTTTGATGTGCTCGGACTGCGTGCCTCCTCCTCAGGACCGTGGACGCGTGGACGGGTCTCGTGCCCGCAGCCCTGGGTGGGACACGCGCCGGTCACATTTGAAAAAATCTGATCTGTATCGTTCAGAAGTGTCATTAGAAGATCAGATACAGGTCGCATAGAGGCGGAAAAATCAGATTTGAGTCACTTGGTGCTGCAGGGTGAACGTCGCCTCAGTGTGTCATGGTGGCATGGACCAGTGGCGGGGAAAACCGGGGTAGATTGGCAAAATGGCATCTTGAAAATAAGATTGATCAAATGTGCACGAATCACCCCAAGTACAACTTTGGGTGAGTAAAAAAAAACTCTGAAAAGTCCATTGGGGGATAGGTCTGCTTCAAAATGTCCAAATTCCAACATAATGACTCCCGAGTGTGTGAGGTTCTAATGAGCTCCGGTCTGATGTTCTCCTCCTGTGTGTTCAGGTGTTCTGCTACACCTGCAGAGGTCTGTACGAGGAGCACACGCTGCTCTTCACTCTGCTCCTCGCCCTGAAGATCGACCTGCAGGCAGGAACCATCTCCCAACAAGAGGTCCTCACCTTCATAAAAGGTACACAACCAGAGGAGAAGAACCAGAGGAGGAGAACCAGAGGAGGAGCAGAGTCAGAGGAGCAGAGGAGCAGAGTCAGAGGAGCAGCGGAGCAGACAGGAGGTGTGATTTGTCTCGTGTCTTTCAGGAGGAGCGTCTCTGGACCTGAACTCTGTGGAGCTGAAGCCCAAACGCTGGATCCTGGACCAGACCTGGTTAAACCTGGTGCAGCTCTCCAGCCTGACCCCCTTCTGCCACCTCCTCCGACAGGTGAGAGCGGTCAGCCTGACCCCCTTCTGCCACCTCCTCCGACAGGTGAGAGCGGTCAGTGCGGTCGGTGCGGTCGGTGTGGTCGGTGTGGTTGGTGCGGTTGGTGCGGTCAGTGTGGTCAGAGTGGTTGTTGCGGTCGGTGTGGTCAGAGTGGTCAGTGTGGTCGGTGTGGTCAGAGTGGTCGGTGCGGTCAGAGTGGTCGGTGCGGTTGGTGCGGTCAGTGTGGTCAGAGTGGTCAGTGTGGTCGGTGTGGTCGGTGCGGTTGGTGCGGTCAGTGTGGTCAGAGTGGTCGGTGCGGTCAGAGTGGTCGGTGCGGTTGGTGCGGTCGGTGCGGTCAGAGTGGTTGGTGCGGTCAGAGTGGTCGGTGCGGTCGGTGCGGTCAGAGTGGTCGGTGTGGTTGGTGCGGTCGGTGCGGTCAGAGTGGTTGGTGCGGTCAGAGTGGTCGGTGTGGTCGGTGCGGTTGGTGCGGTCAGAGTGGTCAGTCTGGTTGGTGCGGTCGGTGCGGTCAGAGTGGTCGGTGTGGTCGGTGCGGTCGGTGCGGTCGGTGCGGTCAGAGTGGTCGGTGCGGTGGGTGCGGTCAGAGTGGTTGGTGCGGTCAGAGTGGTCGGTGTGGTCGGTGTGGTCGGTGCGGTTGGTGCGGTCAGAGTGGTCAGTCTGGTTGGTGTGGTCGGTGCGGTCAGTGTGGTCAGTGTGGTTGGTGTGGTCGGTGCGGTCGGTGCGGTCAGTGCGGTCAGTGCGGTCGGTGCGGTCAGTCCCTGGTGGAGATTTTCATGATTTGGGGAAAAAAATCTTGTTGCGATTTTTCTGAAGTTGTGATAAAATGAGTGATTGTGTTGAGATGACGACATTCTGATTGGCTGCGGTCAGGTCCTGGGGGGTTCTGATTGGCTGCGGTCAGGTCCTGGGGGGTTCTGATTGGCTGCGGTCAGGTCCTGGGGGGGGTTCTGATTGGCTGCGGTCCTGGGGGGTTCTGATTGGCTGCGGTCAGGTCCTGGGGGGGGTTCTGATTGGCTGCGGTCCTGGGGAGTTCTGATTGGCTGCAGTCGTGGGGGGTTCTGATTGGCTGCGGTCCTGGGGGGTTCTGATTGGCTGTGGTCCTGGGGAGTTCTGATTGGCTGCGGTCCTGGGGGGTTCTGATTGGCTGCGGTCAGGTCCTGGGGGGGGTTCTGATTGGCTGCGGTCAGGTCCTGGGGGGGGTTCTGATTGGCTGCGGTCCTGGGGGGTTCTGATTGGCTGGTTGGCTGTGCAGGTGAGCCAGGGCGAGCGCTGGTGGAAGGCCTGGTTCGATCAGCCGGCGCCCGAAGACGCTGCTCTGCCCGACGGGTACGAGACCCAACTGGACCCCTTCAGGAGACTCCTGCTGGTGCGGAGCTGGTGCCCAGACCGCACCATCGCCCAGGTCTGAGGACCGAACCAGGACTAGACCAGGACTGAACCAGGACTAGACCAGGACTGAACCTGTGTGTTGACCTAGGCGCGTCGGTACATCGGTTCCTCTCTGGGTTCCTCCTTCACTGAGGGTCTGGTGCTGGACCTGGAGGGTCTGTGGGCGGAGGCGGACTGCAGGACTCCTCTGGTGTGTCTGCTGTCCATGGGCTCTGACCCCACGGAGAACATCGAGAGACTCGCCAAGGCCAAGGTCTGACCTGCGTTCATTATGACTCATTACAGCAGGATCGTCAAACTCATTCTGGTCCGGGGGCCATATCCAACCCACTTTAATCCCAGAGGGCCCGGATCAGTTCAGTTCATCATTTTATTTTGGTTTATGTATTTTAGAATTACATTTTTACATTCAATTCAATTCATTATTATTTTGAAACCAAAAAAGGAATAGGCTGAAGCGGCGCTTATGTGGCGCCTAAAACTAATACAGCTTCTTTACATCAGAGTGTCACATATGAAACAGAAAGTACAATACAGTTTTCATCAATGGTTTTGATAATCATTCATCTTTTTTTGTTTGAGACATTTTTTAAATGTGAACAAGGAAGAACAAAATTTACATTCATCATTAAGTTCATTCCATAACTTAACACCAATAACAGAGACACATCTGGATTTACATTTGTTCAAAGTGATCTAAACCTCGTCAATTATAACCACCAACTCTTAATTTAAAGAAATCACTAATACTTTTTGGAATCAGATTATTCTTAACTCTATAAAGAATCTCTAATACTTTACTATCAACAATATCTCTTCACTTGAATGTTTTATTAAGTATAAACAAATCATTAGTTGGTTCATAATATCCGACCTTATTGATGATTCTCGTTGCTCTTTTTTGTAATTTGAACAAAGATTCAATCAGGGTTTTTCCTGCATTTCCCCACAGCTCTGCACAGTCAAAGAAATAGGGCAGAACCAAGAACTATAAATCCAAAACATCCCCTTTTTATTCAGTACACTTCTTATTTTGCACAGTATGCCAATAGTTTTTGACACTTTACTTTTGATATACTCAATGTGTGATTTCCAGGACAGTTTACCGTCTATGATCACACCTAAAAGTTTTGCCTCATAAACTCGTTCAATTTCTTTACCGTTCATGCATTCAATGATTCCGTCCCACATTACCTACTGTCTACCCATCTGGACACTTGCCACTGCCACAGCTCTGAAACCCAACCACACCCATCACTGTCCAATATTACACAAACACAGTCTACTCAACTTGGATAACACAATCAAATACTCCAATCTATGCCTCATCTATAAAATCATGCACGGTCTGTCAGCCCCACCACTTAGCCGGTTTATAAATGTCAGAAACACCACCCACAGTAGAACCAGAGGAGCAGTGAGAGGGGACTGCATCACCCCCTTCAGAAAGAGTACATTTGGTCAAACATCCTTCTCTGTCCGCGCTGCCTCTGACTGGAACCTCACTCCCACCACCATCAGGAACGCAAACTCATACGTCACCTTCAAAACAAAGTTAAAAGAATGGCTTATGGACAATCAGATCTGTGAGCACTAACTTCATGTGCTCTCGCTGCTCCCTGCTAGCCTCTTGCCTCCTCCCTTGGTGTGCGTGACTGTGTGTCTGTGTGTCTGTGTGACTGTGTGACTGTGTGTCTGTGTGACTGTGTGTCTGTGTGACTGTGTGTCTGTGTGTCTGTGTGACTGTGTGTCTGTGTGTCTGTGTGACTGTGTGACTGTGTGTCTGTGTGACTGTGTGTCTGTGTGTCTGTGTGACTGTGTGTCTGTGTGTCTGTGTGACTGTGTGACTGTGTGTCTGTGTGACTGTGTCTGTGTGTCTGTGTGACTGTGTGACTGTGTGACTGTGTGTCTGTGTGTCTGTGTGACTGTGTGACTGTGTGACTGTGTCTGTGTGACTGTGTGTCTGTGTGACTGTGTGTCTGTGTGACTGTGTGTCTGTGTGACTGTGTGACTGTGTATCTGTGTGACTGTGTGACTGTGTGTCTGTGACTGTGTGTCTGTGTGACTGTGTGTCTGTGTGTGTGACTGTGTGTCTGTGTGTGTGACTGTGTGTCTGTGTGTCTGTGTGACTGTGTGACTGTGTGACTGTGTGTCTGTGTGACTGTGTGTCTGTGTGTCTGTGACTGTGTGTCTGTGTGACTGTGTGTCTGTGTGTGTGACTGTGTGTCTGTGTGTGTGACTGTGTGTCTGTGTGTGTGACTGTGTGTCTGTGTGTGTGACTGTGTGTCTGTGTGTGTGACTGTGTGTCTGTGTCTGTGTGACTGTGTGTCTGTGTGTCTGTGTGTCTGTGTGACTGCGTGACTGTGTGTCTGTGTGTCTGTGTGACTGTGTGTCTGTGTGTCTGTGTGTCTGTGTGACTGTGTGACTGTGTATCTGTGTGACTGTGTGACTGTGTGTCTGTGTGTCTGTGACTGTGTGTCTGTGTGACTGTGTGTCTGTGTGTGTGACTGTGTGTCTGTGTGACTGTGTGACTGTGTGTCTGTGTGACTGTGTGTCTGTGTGTCTGTGACTGTGTGTCTGTGTGACTGTGTGTCTGTGTGTGTGACTGTGTGTCTGTGTGTGTGACTGTGTGTCTGTGTGTGTGACTGTGTGACTGTGTGTCTGTGTGTCTGTGACTGTGTGTCTGTGTGTCTGTGTGTCTGTGTGTGTGACTGTGTGTCTGTGTGACTGTGTGACTGTGTGACTGTGTGTCTGTGTGACTGTGTGTCTGTGTGTCTGTGACTGTGTGTCTGTGTGACTGTGTGTCTGTGTGTGTGACTGTGTGTCTGTGTGTGTGACTGTGTGTCTGTGTGTCTGTGTGTCTGTGTGACTGTGTGTCTGTGACTGTGTGACTGTGTGTCTGTGTGACTGTGTGTCTGTGTGACTGTGTGACTGTGTGACTGTGTGTCTGTGTGACTGCGTGACTGTGTGTCTGTGTGTCTGTGTGTCTGTGTGACTGTGTGTCTGTGTGTCTGTGTGTCTGTGTGACTGTGTGTCTGTGTGTCTGTGTGTCTGTGTGTCTGTGTGTCTGTGTGACTGTGTGTCTGTGTGACTGTGTGACTGTGTGACTGTGTGACTGTGTATCTGTGTGACTGTGTGACTGTGTGTCTGTGACTGTGTGTCTGTGTGACTGTGTCTGTGTGTGTGACTGTGTGTCTGTGTGTGTGACTGTGTGTCTGTGTGTCTGTGTGACTGTGTGACTGTGTGTCTGTGTGACTGTGTGTCTGTGTGTCTGTGTGACTGTGTGTCTGTGTGTGTGACTGTGTGTCTGTGTCTGTGTGACTGTGTGTCTGTGTGACTGTGTGACTGTGTGTCTGTGACTGTGTGTCTGTGTGACTGTGTGTCTGTGTGTGTGACTGTGTGTCTGTGTGACTGTGTGTCTGTGTGACTGTGTGACTGCGTATCTGTGTGTCTGTGTGTCTGTGTGACTGTGTGTCTGTGTGACTGTGTGACTGTGTGTCTGTGACTGTGTGTCTGTGTGTCTGTGTGTCTGTGTGACTGTGTGACTGTGTGTCTGTGTGACTGTGTGACTGTGTGTCTGTGTGTCTGTGTGACTGTATGTCTGTGTGACTGTGTGTCTGTGTGACTGTGTGACTGTGTATCTGTGTGACTGTGTGTCTGTGACTGTGTGACTGTGTGTCTGTGTGACTGTGTGTCTGTGTGACTGTGTGTCTGTGTGACTGTGTGACTGTGTGTCTGTGTGACTGTGTGTCTGTGTGACTGTGTGTCTGTGTGACTGTGTGACTGTGTATCTGTGTGACTGTGTGTCTGTGACTGTGTGTCTGTGTGTCTGTGTGACTGTGTGACTGTGTGACTGTGTGTCTGTGTGACTGTGTGTCTGTGACTGTGTGTCTGTGTGTGTGACTGTGTGTCTGTGTGTCTGTGTGTGTGACTGTGTGTCTGTGTGTCTGTGTGTGTGACTGTGTGTCTGTGTGACTGTGTGACTGTGTGACTGTGTGTCTGTGACTGTGTGTCTGTGTGACTGTGTGTCTGTGTGTCTGTGTGACTGTGTGTGTGTCTGTGTGTCTGTGTGACTGTGTGTCTGTGTGACTGTGTGACTGTGTGTCTGTGACTGTGTGTCTGTGTGACTGTGTGTCTGTGTGACTGTGTGACTGTGTGTCTGTGTGTGTGACTGTGTGTCTGTGACTGTGTGACTGTGTGACTGTGTGTCTGTGTGTGTGACTGTGTGACTGTGTGTCTGTGACTGTGTGTCTGTGTGACTGTGTGTCTGTGTGTCTGTGTGACTGTGTGTCTGTGTGACTGTATGTCTGTGTGTGTGTCTGTGTGTCTGTGTGTCTGTGTGACTGTGTGACTGTGTGACTGTGTGTCTGTGTGTCTGTGTGTCTGTGTGCCTGTGTGTCTGTGTGACTGTGTGACTGTGTTACTGTGTGACTGTGTGACTGTGTGACTGTGTGTCTGTGTGACTGTGTGACTGTGTATCTGTGTGACTGTGTGTCTGTGTGTCTGTGTGACTGTGTGTCTGTGTGACTGTGTGTGTGACTGTGTGTCTGTGTGACTGTGTATCTGTGTGACTGTGTGACTGTGTGTCTGTGTGACTGTGTGTCTGTGTGTCTGTGTGTCTGTGTGACTGTGTGACTGTGTGTCTGTGTGACTGTGTGACTGTGTGTCTGTGTGTCTGTGTGACTGTGTGTCTGTGTGTCTGTGTGACTGTGTGTCTGTGTGACTGTGTGTCTGTGACTGTGTGTCTGTGACTGTGTGTCTGTGTGACTGTGTGTCTGTGTGTGTGTCTGTGTGTGTCTGTGTGACTGTGTGTCTGTGTGGCTGTGTGACTGTGTGTCTGTGTGTCTGTGTGTCTGTGTCTGTGTGTCTGTGTGACTGTGTTACTGTGTTACTGTGTGACTGTGTGCCTGTGTGTCTGTGTGACTGTGTTACTGTGTGACTGTGTGACTGTGTGACTGTGTGTCTGTGTGACTGTGTATCTGTGTATCTGTGTGACTGTGTGTCTGTGTGTCTGTGTGACTGTGTGTCTGTGTGACTGTGTGTCTGACTGTGTGTCTGTGTGACTGTGTGACTGTGTGACTGTGTGACTGTGTGACTGTGTATCTGTGTGTCTGTGTGACTGTGTGTCTGTGTGTGTGTCTGTGTGTCTGTGTGACTGTGTGTCTGTGTGACTGTGTGTCTGTGTGTCTGTGTCTGTGTGACTGTGTGTCTGTGTGTGTGACTGTGTGTCTGTGTGACTGTGT